>OZ026565.1:647500-722500 GCA_964020155.1 Chondrilla cf. caribensis | reverse complement strand
CATTACACATTGCCATGCATATGTAGGGATTCCTTGGAATCTTCACAAGGGGGAGTTGGAGTTGCACAGTGACGCATGTACTCAACCGTTTCGGGTGCAAGGGAGATGGAGTGGAGCGTACCAGGCACCACCGCCCACCAGACTACGCATCTCAAAACGTCAACAACAAGGTGAAAATCACCAAAGGGACCAAACAGTGGGTCACTAAAGGAGACTAACGGCCCCCTTTCATTCTTCCCTCTCACAAAAGAAGCCCTATGTATGTGTGCACGCGGTGATACCATATGACAGTCACCGACGGTGAAATTTCACGAAACAACAATAAATTCAACAATACATACATGTGAACAACACTGGGGGTGATTATGTGCACACATGCATACGTGAATGGTTGTGGACTTCACCGACCTCTTGGCTTGAGCCGGGGAGAAGTCCATCGTGGTGAGGATCTTCTCGAGGACCTGTCGCAGGTTCTGTGGTATCATGGACTGCACGTCCGGGTAGCTGAGGTGGGCCACACTGTTGTGGATGAAGAACAGGATCTGCTTCCCGTTTGTGAGCGAAATCTGACGAACCTCAAAACTGTTACCTGGACAGAGCAGAGTAGAAGCTGGTACAACACAAGATTGAGATTGTGACATTCTGTATACTAAAGAGATCTACGTACGTACACACAGTATATACGTACATACAGTGCATAATGTTTGTACATAAATACATTACATACAGTAGTGAGTACATATAGTACATATGTACAGTACACACAGTACATTCAGTATACACAGTCCATACATCCATGTATGTACATACATATGCACATTTGCACATGTAAAATATGTACAAATTTATTTACATACACCCGTATGCACGTACATACATACGTGTATATGTGCATACTCACCATGCAACTGTGGTAGAGGTGAAGGCTCTGAATGAAGAGAAGGCTCATCCTCGGCCTCGTTCCCGAGAATTCTCAAACCTTGTCCGAAGGAGGGTATCTGTAGGCTATTGACCGAGGTGTGCCCACCACTTGGGTGGGACAAGGAGGCCTGACTCAGCGGCTGTGGTCTGTTGAGGCTGGAGAAGGTCCCCACCTGAAAGGAGTGCATGCCGATGCCCGGGGAGCTCACATGGCTTTGCTGAGACTGGAGGCTTGGAGTGTGGAAGTCTTGAATCACCGACTGCTGTTGTGGGTCTGACTGTTGATGCTGTCTTTGCTGGTGTTGTTGCTGCTGTCTCTGTTGTTGTTGTTGAAGTTGCCTCTGTTGCTGTTGTTGTGATTGTTGTTGTGGTTGTTGCGGCTGTTGAGCTAAACGTTGCTGTTGTTGTGATTGTTGTTGTGGTTGTTGCGGCTGTTGAGCTAAACGTTGCTGTTGTTGCTGCATCTGGGCCTGCATAGCCTGTTCAGCTGCAGGAGACAACACCAAGCGAAAACCAGTCACAAACGAGGATACCACACTGTTTATGGACAGTGGTAAGTTGGTACCGAATGCTTTGAAAGACGGACTACCATTTGCTATGTGTGTATTTCACTGTAGAACGGTGTCTGCTCAAGTCAACCTTCCTTAGCTCAAATTTCAAAGTCAAATTAGTATACTTGTTCAACCAATTCCTTGTTTGGAATATGAATCTCTGATACTGAATGGAATTTCTCACCAGTGCGAGTTACGTACGTGCATAGGTATTTGAGCATTTGTAGGGTTTGCACACGTAAATACACACAGAAACACAGAAACACACACACACACACACACACACACACACACACACACACACACACTGGCACACACACACACACACACACACACACACACACACACACACACACACACACTGGCACACCACACACACACACACACACACACACACACACACACACACACACACACACACACACACACACTGGCACGCACACACACACACACACACACACACACCTTTGATCCTCTTCTGTCTTCTTATGCCCATCGGAAAGGGCTCATTACAATACTTGCAGTTAGGGTAGCGGACAGGGCTTGCCTCTCCACACTTCTCACAAAGTTTGTGCCCAGGAGGAGCCTTCCGCTGTAAAGACCTACTCATGCTTCCCTCACTGTGGAGCCTCTGCTGGTGACGCTGCCTCTGTGCGTCCATTCCTCCCTGCTGGGAAAGAGATGAGGGATGGCTCATTGATGCCCTCGTCGGAACATCAGTACACACGTAAGATGGAAAATCCTTGCAATTGATGAAAAAACAAAAGTGGTCACTTACGCGTACATACATATGTAAGTGGATTCGTACAAAACGAACCGTCCACAACCATTCACACACATATACGTACGTATGTACGTATGTGTCCAGCAGAAATTGGCTAACATGCATACATGTACATGTATGTATGCATGTTGAAAGCAGAATGCCAGTTGTTGCATACATCTGGTGTGCAGTAATTGTTTTTGAAACTGTATAACGTACAAGTTACTTCACCCTACTAATGCACACTACCATTTTCAATATACAGTGAAACCCATTCAACATTGTAAAACGGGGTACACTCAAAATGTGTGTGTGTGTGTGTATGTGTGTGTGTGTGTGTGTGTGTGTGTGTGTGTGTGTGTGTGTGTGTGTGTGCGAGTGTGTGTATGTGTGTGTGTGTGTGTGCGTGTGCGAGTGTGTGTGTGTGTGTGTGTGTGTGTGTGTGTGTGTGTGTGTGTGTGTGTGTGTGTGTGTGTGTTCACTCAATACAGCATATACAAAATTATGTGTATGTCCAAATGGTTAAATCCATCACAGAGACAGGCATGCGATTAGTGATCATCTGACCACCACAATAGTGTAATCCCTTGATTACCACACAGGTATCACACGCGCTATGGGTGCTAATGGAATATGATGACCTTCAAAATGCCAGGTAGCACAATACACCACTGCTCAAGCAATCCAATTTTCCACACATCAGCTCACAAGCAGTCGAACATCTTTAACACAATCCATACAAATGCACCAATAATATTAACACGGCAAATAAAGGAGTCTAATTGACTGACAAGAGACAATACACACGATACATTGATTTGTAACTCAGAGGACACAATCATGATGAGTGGCACTAATAGATAAAATGGCCTCAATGAGGACAGTAAAACAGGATAAGACACCCAACACCTTGTAACTCACACATGAGTACAAAGAGCGATTTTTCAAGCGAAAAAAATATCATTAATTTATTATTACTGTTCATACATTGGAATTCACTGTTACGTTATTAGTCATACAATGACAATAAAGAAATATACGTACGTAATAATATGTACTCGTATTTTACCTGTTGGATGACAGTTTGTTGGATCCTGTAGTTCCCCATCCCATTTGTACCTCCACTGCTGGACATGGGAATCAAATCGCTGAAATCGCCATAACCTGCCATATCCTTCTACTGGACTTTTCAGCAGTTTACCTATTTCAACTCTATGCAATACAGAAGAAAATTCACAATGATATCGAACATTAAGAAACCAGCATCATCACCTAGAAACTGCATAGATCACATAAAATATCACGTTAACACACTGAGTCGCTCCAATTTTCACCCAGAATGTGCGAAATGGAGATGCATTTTGTCACTGGTTTGAGTGTCCAATGCAAGCGAGCAAAAGACTGTGAAAGGATGTCATTGTGCACCGCCCACGATAACAACACCAAATATGGGCAATGTTATGTACTCCTTGCCCGCCACCGTGTCTGGTTGCGGTAACATCCAATAAATGAAATCCGCGCACTGTAGCCCGAACGTCACGCAATACAGGGTACGCGGACCGTTTTCCGTCACTTCTGGCACAATCGTCCACAGTACATTACATCTGTACGCGGATCTTTTTGACGAAACTTATGCCAAATTGAACGACTTTCGAGCGCAAGCTACTACCAGTGTATGCATAGGAGTTTGTAAACTGTACCTGGTTCTGTTATAAACTGAAACGTTGGCGCACACACATAAACACAATAAATGCATGTTCATGCTATGTACCAAGACTGTGTAATTGACAGTCAGTAATGCGACCAGCGAAAGCGAGCATCTCACCAACCAACCGCTATGTTGAGTCTATTTCCTCCATACCCGATCACATTAACACTACGAAAAAGTCGGTATCACCGAGTGGATAGGCAGCATATCAAAGCTACGAAGCAACATCAATTGACACGGGTCGCAGATGCAATTACACACTAGTTAATGGAGTGCAAGGCTTTTAAAAGGGTTGCAACGGCGCTACAGTGCTGAAGAGGCCTGCGGGAGTACGTCGCGAAGAAGTTGTTAGCGCGTGCAATGGAAGAACATGCCACGTACCAAAACAAGATTGTATGTACGGTAAAGATGTGTGCCTTTTTTGGTGTCGTCCACACTACACTTGGGTTGTAATGTTATCGTCCTCTCGGATATAAGGGGGAACAAAAGCCTTTCCAAGGACAATATATTTTGCGGTACGACATCGCTTCTTGTTCACCACAAACGTAACACATATCAGCGATCATGTTTGAAAGAGTTCCTCTCTTCCGAAACACACTCACTTGTGTTTTACCAAACGTGTTTTCTACTTTAGTTGAATTCGAACAACAAATCTTTCTCCTCTCCAATGACACGAGTAGACAGAGGCTCATTCATCAATGTCTCACAAACTAGAATGTGCATCTGAAAGTCAAAGAGATGTACGTGCTCATACCAGCATACCACCGGAAGTCATGAATATACTAAATAGCTGTTGCCCGGGGACAGCTATGAATACACTTTGCGGTTACACGAGAGTGAGTTCCCGCTCGTTAGCCGGGAATTTTTCCCGGGCTCGGCCCACAATAATCAAATTAGCAGGAATGCCAATGCATTGACGTGTGTCGCAGTGTGCGTGCTTACGGAGTTGATAAAATGCAATCATCATTTATCACTTGCATTAATGGGAAGTAATGAAATTGTCATCCAATACATACATAAACCATATTAGAATATATATATTCGATACAATGGAATACAAATTTAAATCAAAACGTTGGTCTCAATGGAATAAAAACTAATACAAAATACATTAACAGCAATAATTAAGAATAATCCTCAAATTCTAAGTCAAATAATTTATCATCATCGTACTTGGCGAAGTAGTCATCTGGCGGTAGTTGGTAAGCAGGAGGCGGACTGCTGATTAACCTGTCTTCGTTGGTTACCAGGGACGGCGGTAGTGTATCAGGAACATGAGAGCGTATTGAACCGGGTGGACCCTCGTCCTCCAGTACCCGAGGGTAGTTTTGTCGGTTTCGTGGCCGTGGATCCATTTCATTATCAAAGACAGCAGGTCTCCTCCTTTCAAAAGTAACCTTCTCTGTGAGATTCTTTCGCTCCTTCCGACGGGCTCTGTATTGAATCACTGCTAGTAAGGTAACTAATACAACTACCAACGCTAAAACAATGCCTGGAATCATAATTGCCAGGAACAATACTAGATTCCTGTTCCTTGTTTCTGTGGTTAGAATGACATCTGTGGGTTCCTCGGTTACATTCAAAACAGGGAAAACACTACACAAACCTGCAAAAATTGGATTGCCGGTCAAAACAAACTTTCCGGCAAAATCGTCCCTGATGAACTCCGTGTAGACGTAGGGGTCCTCCCCTGTGACGACAGCACTGGACCACTGGCGTTGGGACTCGCAATCAAAACTGTCAATGGAGTAGCTGGAATATGTGACCACAATACTGCCATCCATGTAGTTGGACACTCGAATATCAGACAGTTTGCTGTTATGGACTTGAGCAAAAAGACGAGCTAATTCCACCTTTTGTGACACGTTACGTTGAAAGGCATCAAAATCCCCTTCAATTGTGATGGATAGGTTAAATCCTGGATCTTTGGACGGAAATACCCTAATTGTTATGAAATCCTCAGCATACTCTCCACCACTGTCCACCGCCAACAAGATGAACACAAAATCCAACACAACATTCACACCTGTCAAGGGGAAAAATGCCACTCCTAGAAGCTGCTGTCCTTCTAACTCAATCCAAGTGAAGTTTGTACTCCCTTTTTCGTCCAAGAACAATAAGGTTAGGTTCCTGGTTGATCCGTCCTCATGATCGATGAATGTTGCATCAGGTATGGGAAACATGAACGGCTGCCCTTGAAGGACCTCTAAGAGACCAACTGGCTTCACTAGCATTGGCGGAGTGTTTGGTGGTGGTAGTGGTGATGGTGAAGGGGTGGGTGAGGGTGTAGGTGTATCAAAAGCACTGGTAGTTACGTCCGGCAGTACAAAAGTGCTCGGTGAAGAAGGTTCCACAAAGGTAGTTGTCATGTTGAAAACAGAGGTGAAGACCTCAGAAACACTAGGAGTCAGAATTGAGCTAATGCTCTCATCCGACATGGAGGATGTCAGGATGAAGGATGTTTCTTGCACAGGTGAAGTCACCTCCACAGAGTCTTCAACTGAGGTTAGCGAGTTGAGAAGAATATCTGTTGAAGTAGAGAAATCTGAAATGAATGGACCCACTTCTGACGATGACAGCGACACAACAATATCTTGTGAGGATGAAGAAAGGGGAAAAAGTGAAGTGGTGGTTGCTGCTAGTGATGTCAAGGGAGTCTCCACCACAAGTGTAAGCTCTTCAGATGTGGAAACTGGTGGAGTGGAAGCCCCCACGAGTGAAAGTGAAGATGAAAGAACTGTTGTTTCTGTTTCGCTGGAGGACAATTCAATAACAGAAGAAGGAACAAGAGTGGGCTCAGGAGTGTCGGCAACTGGGGAGGACAAGATGAGAGAAGAAAGTGGTGTTGTGGACTCTGTAACGAGGACAGTTGTAAAGATGGGCGTTACAATGGTGCTTGAAGATGACAATATCTCAACAGAGGACAGAGATGATGACGCTGTAACGGAGAAAGTTTCCGAAATATCCACACTAGTTGAGTCCAGTGAAGGTGTTTCTTCAACAGAGCTTAAGGGAGGGGAAGACGGTAATTCAGAAACCAAATCACTAGTTGATTCCAGTGGAGAGGTCCCTTCAACTGAGGTCGGTTCAAGTGATGCGGAAACGGATACAACAGATGAGATTTGAGTGGCGGATAAATCAAGGGAAGGAGTTTCCTCGACAATAGTGAAGGACGTTTCAACAAGAGATGTGCTGGATTCTTCCCCAGTGATGGCAGAACTGGACACAGTTTCCAGAGTTATGGGAGTTGGCTCGAGTGAGTCTGACAGATCAATTTGTTCTGTTGTTCTTGATACGGGCTCGCTTGTTGGAGTGGGTTCAACCAAATCTGAGCTATCAATTTCTGTGGTTAAATCTGACGTCGGGGTGGGCTCGATCGAATCTGATTCTTCAGCTGATACTGAAACCTGCACACTTGTGTGAGATGGAGTTGGTTCCTCCGATTGGGGCTCTGACAAGACGAAGGATGTAGCTGTTTCAGAAGTGGTGAGCGAAGGGAAATCAGAAACAAAAGTCTCGGACGAGACAGAGGTCCTAGTTGGCTGTGGAGGTGGGGTGACAAGGCTGGAAGTCCCGAACACCGGGGTCTCTTCACTAACAGAGTCACTCAATGTCACCATGACTGTTGGTAGCATGGGAGAGGAAGCCACTGGAGTCTCTACCTCTGGAGAATCTGTTGTGCCAGTCGAAAGAGAAGAACTCTGTTCAACACTAGCTGGAGACGATGTCTGTACATCTGATAAAACACTGGTAGGAAGCACAGTTGAAGACGTTATCGGTGTAGTAACAACGGCAAAGGTTGGCGTCTCTGTCTCATCAATAGTTGATGATTCCAATGATGAGAAAGATGTGGGGGAATCACCTGAGAAGATATCGTCACTCACAGAACTTGGGAAAGACGTGGGGGAATCACCTGAGAAGATATCGTCACTCACAAAACTTGGAAAAGACGTGGGGGAATCACCTGAGAAAACATCATCACTTACAGAACTTGGGAAAGACGTGGGGAAATCACCTGAGAAGATACTGTCACTCACAGAACTTGGAAAAGATGTTGGGGAATCACCTGAGAAGACATCGTCACTTACAGAACTTGGAAATGATGTGGGGGAATCACCTGAGAAGACATCGTCACTCACAGAACTTGGAAATGATGTGGGGGAATCACCCGAAAAAACATCAGTCACGTCATCTGGGGATGGGTTATCAGGTGGGGGAGTGACTCTCCGTTTACCCCGATGTTGTTGGGAGGGTTTGTATGAGCTTTCGCTAGACATGAACCACTCAGCTACAGCCAGGGCCCCATCAGGTGCAGTATGAGAATACTTGCAGTGGATCAGGCAGGAATTCAGCAGATCAATGAGGGAAGCAACATAGTCAGAATGGAGGTTGAATCGTCCACATCCAAATAAAAATGCTATCACATTAGTTGTGTTGGCCTCTGTTAACTCAAAGGGCCGACTCTGCTGTAGAACAGTTGCAGAAGAAGGCCCCACAACTGACAAGGTCTGAGGGGGAACACTAAAATATTCACCCACGTTTTTGAGGACCTCGAATCTCACATCAATGGGTAGAGATAGCAAGTCCACAGAAGGAACAAGGTTGGCCCACAGTTTTTTGGAATTAGGGGGGCAATGCACACTTCCAATCTGCACCTTAGCCGAGTGATCTTCTTTTGCCTTCTCCTTGCTTGTTGTGGAGGACTTTACAACTATCTGCCAGTTGGTCCCACCCTCGAACATGGACAAGGCGTGTTTTTGTGACGTGGACGTCTTCTGTGACACAACCTGGAGCTGGAAGACATCATCGGCATATCCTTCTTCTTCAGTGCTTTCATGGCTGTATGCTCTGACTTGTAACAACCAGGTACGCTCTGCTCCGGGGAGGGGAATTCCCTTCAATGAGCGCGAAATGGGATTGAAAGTCAACCACTCGGGTAAGGAGTCCCTTCCCAATGCAGTGATCTGTGAAAAGACAACCGAACAGAAATAAAGTGGCAGCATGCAAGCAATTCCTTTTACATTGATAGTATGCAAGGATAAGCGTGGGAAGTGGTATGAAAACATAGCAGTGCACACATAATATACGTAATTAGGCAGGCATAGAAATGAACACACACAAGCATGTACACAAACATTAAGGCATTCAAGCATGCACGCACACATGTGCACACACACACACACACACACACACACACACACACACACACTAACACACACACAAACACACACTATATTTTACAGCACGTGCAGTAAAACATAATATATGTACTTATGCAGAAAAATCAATGTCATCATTATTATATTATTCTGATGTCATCGCAGTGTTTAGACACAATTTTCATGAGGTCAGGCACACTCCATCAATAATGTACACAAATGCAACCATGACAACAGCTACAAACACACACACACACACACACACACATACACACACACACACACACACACACACACACACACACACACACACACACACACATACACACACACACACACACACACACACACACACACACACACACACACACACACACAGTACATAACTAGGAAAGGCCAATAAGGTGTTAGGAAATGTTGGACAGCTTCAATCGAATATAGGAAATCAATTCAATATAGGAAATAAGTAATTGAAAAGGAGAAACCCCACTATTATACTTGGCATGTATGCATTCTGGTGTTTGAAGGAACCTAGTGAATTGAATATACACGTACAATGCAATTTGTTTAGTAGGTACCCTAGTTAGTACACACTCCTGGTTAGTACCCACTCCTGGTTAGTACCCACTCCCGGTTAGTACACACTCCTGGTTAGTACACACCCCTGGTTAGTACACACTCCTGGTTAGTACACACCCCTGGTTAGTACACACTCCTGGTTAGTACACACTCCTGGTTAGTACACACTCCTGGTTAGTACACATTCCTGGTTAGTACACACTCCTGGTTAGTACACACTCCTGGCTAGTAAAATTAATGGTGGTAGGGACAAAGCCCCACCCACCCTCCTGCCTCCTACGCACCTGACAGACATGTACACGCTCACCTCATAGCGCAGGACATCTCCACTGAAGGCATCACTCGGGATGATGTATTCAAACTGATGACCCACTGTAGCGACGGCATCGGGTAGTCCATACAACACAGCCAGTGACGCACTCTGCTCTGCTCCGATCAATGGTGCACTCAGACATAACACAACAGAAACACCTAGAACTAATAACTGGATGAAATGTAACCAATGAAGTGAACACCGAGTATGTTGCTGCATCAAACTGGGTGACAACTGCGAGGGCACATGTGAGTTTTCGGGAAAGCTTGATCTTTTGCAACTTTGAAAGGATGTGCACGAGGTGTTTGATAACTGTTTGCTTGCTGATGCTACCTGACAGCATTTGGATTGAGTGTGCTGGTGTTCAGTTTCACTGCAAGTCAGTTCTGTTGTTGTGTGCATTACTGTCTCATCTGTACTCTTTTCCATGCTAGCAGGAAGTGAACTGCTGGTTGTTAACCTCGGAACTACACAGGAAATGGGAGGGGATTAGTAGGCAGTGAAAACGTGGAAATAAGAGCATAATACGGAGCATGGCATGTCTGGTACACCACACATTACACACTTCAGCAACAGAAACAGGCAGGAAACATTTACAGCTCGGAAAAGAGCATATTGTCCTAATTCATCAACCCGTGACAATGACACACATGCCAACAATTCCATACATTTCCTAACGGCAATGGTACCTTAGTGTTCTTCTAAGGATTCTCCAAAATGGCGCTGGAACACTAGCAGGAGTAACGATATCGAAAACTGACAATATCCAACAGGTTTGCAAGTTTGCATCAAAATGGTGTTCTGAAGACACTTGCTGGTGTTGATCCAAATGACTTCTTCCCTCGCAAGCTCGAAGAGGAGGTTCCGTATGTCGATGTACCTACAGTCAACGCCCCATTTCATCTGGCCATGGTGGGCGGGTCCGGGTTGCCACGGAAACTGTTCCGGAAGCTCATTTCCAGGAAGTAATACAGCCTTGCATTAGGACTTCCCCTGCGATCTGCACCTTCGTTGTTGCGGTAGGAAAATGGCTGCCATAGTCCCGTCAGAATTTCTGAATGCTTTAAAACTTAAGCATAAACCCGCATCGACATCAAATGAACATCAGATAGAAGAAGGTACCTTTTACGTTTGTGTTTAGTGTAGTAAGCAAGTACCGTGTTGTCAGCAACAAATCCATGCGGTATTCGTGTTCCGTGGTGGCCCGTCGGTACGAAGTGGTGACAAGTACTTTTCAACTTTTTTCTTCTGTTGTAGACTTCTTTTCCAGAAAGAGACTAGTGCAAAATGGTGGTAATTCGCAGACAATCGAGACTGACAGGGACGATGAAAGTTCAGAAAAGGGAGTACTATCAGATTTGGCCGTCGACAGTGACTTCCTAGCTCTTTTGAATAGTGCTCTCCCTTTGAGTAACATAAGAGCAATGGTGGCCGAACAGCACAGACAAGACCAGGAAGAACTAACGAGAGTGAAGAAATCTTTAGACAGTACGTCAACGTTGGTTTGTTCAGGATGTTTGTTTGCTATGCGTGGTACGGTTTTAACCGAGTCCCGACGTTAAACATAGCTAGAAAGACTATCCCTTTCTAGCGTTTAGCTTTAGTCAGACTTTCTGGGGGGATGTCAACAGCCAGGCCTACCTTAGCTTCTTGTAGCTTCTAGCCTTAGCTTCTTGTAGCCAGACCCTCACTTCGGCTCACTCTTGGTTTATCCGGGTTGAGAGACTGTGAAAGTGGTAGATGTTTTGGCCAAATGTGTGTGCAGGTGTACATGTAGGAATGTGTGTGTGCGTGTGTGTGTGTGTGTGTGTGTGTGTGTGTGTGTGTGTGTGTGTGTGTGTGTGTGTGTGTATGTGTGTGTGTGTGTGTGCACGCATGTGTGTGTGGGGGGGGGGCTCTATAAACATGCACTTCCTCGATTTCACAATATAAACCTCAACATGTCTCATAATATGTTCCTACCAATCCCATTACAGAGGCATTGAAGACATATAGAGAATGCAGAGAGAAGGAGCCCACTTTACAGAAAGAGCTCAATGAAGTGAACAATGAAATTGAGAGAAAGCGTAAGGAGATTGAGCTCCTCCGGGAAGAACTGAGGGACACTTGCAACAAAGAAGAGAAGCTGAGAAGAAAGAGAGACAAATTGTCTTCCAAGTATGAAGGGATGAAGAAAAGAGCCAAGTATTGCAAAGAAGCTCTCTCCATAATTCCAAAGTTCTACAAGAGACAGGTAGGGGAGGAACAGGCTGAGGATGAAGAAGATGATGGCATCCAGGATGATATTTCTGATGTCGAAGATGACCTGCCGTCATCCCCACCTCGTGGCCACACCCCCACGGATGACAATAAAATGGACGCCCAAGATGAAGGTGACTCTAGAGCCAAGGAACCCACTCCCACACACCCTCACATTCTACCCTCCATCACCAAATCTCCAACCAGAAAGGACCCCACACTCAAGATGCTTCCACTACGTCAATCAGTCAGTGAAGACAACACCACCACTGTTCCTGTGGTACAGGTACTTGTCCAGAAGACTCCTGTTCAACCTGCAGTGGAGGCGTCCAAATCAGTGGATCAGAGACAACCTTTACAGAAGAACACATTCGAGAAGATCCCTGAAGTGGTGTCTATGCCTCATGTGGACTCGGATGATTTTGAAGATGACGACGATGATGAACTAGAAGGCGGGTACATGGGCGTTCCCATTGAGGATGACGACGACTCGGACAGTGACACCAGTGGCAATCTTGTGATCCAGATGCCGAGATCGAGATCGCGAGAAGATGATAACTTTGATAATGACTATGTACCAGACACTGCTTCAGGTGGTAATTGACAAAATGGACATTTAAACTAATCTTGTATCTGAAGTGTTATAGCACATTCATAAACATGTAGCACCATCATTTACGTAAGTGTATTTCACGATTTGAATAGTGGGAGCCTGGGGAAACCTGAGTGAGCCCAACGTGTGGGTTCAGCAGCAAGATCTCTGTTTCTATATATTATGTTTAATATTTTATGGGTGTTGTGTGTGTTGTGGCGACTGGTCTTGTATTGCTACTGAAATTGAATTGCTGACAGTCTATCTGATTCAAACAAAATGCTCAAATGATCACTTGTCTATAGGTAGGTAATTACTATACTAAATGAATGGAGAGCATTTGGGGTCAAGAAAATTGGCTAATATATATGACATTGTATTTCATTTCTATTTTTATGCAGTTAGCTACTGTATAATTATAATACTAGAAATAGCAATAGAATGGCATTGCACTGACAAACCAACTAATAGTAGTTTCAAAGTAATTGTATATAATATTATGCATGGAGTCTTGGACTAATAATAAATGTGCATATAATAATAGTTATTATGCATGCATCCATCAACATGGACTACAAAGTCGTTATGTTTAATCACTGACAGACACTGCATGTCTTCAGTGTGATCATCTTGGGATTCTATTTTTTTGGTGACATGTTGAATACACGTCTTATTAGGCCTCTATTTTGCCAAGCCTCTATTTCTTGAACCTTCTGTCGTACATTGCTATCTGCTTTTTGCTTAGCCTGTTGAGCTTCTTTTTCTTGCTCCTCAGCTTGTATCCTTTTCAACTTTTCATCTTCCCTTTGTTCCTCAGCTTGTTCCCTTTTCAATTTTTCATCTTCTATTTGTTGCTCAGCTAGCTCCCTTTTGCACTTTTCTACATCCTTTTGTGTTTCAGCTTCTTGCTTATGTTTTTCAGCTTGTTCTCTTCTTGACCTTTCATCTTCCCTCTGTCGCTCAGCTTGTTCCCTTCTCGACCTTTCATCTTCCCTTTGTCGCTCAGTTTGTTCCCTTCTCGACCTTTCATCTTCCCTTTGTCGCTCAGCTTGTTCCCTTCTCGACCTTTCATCTTCCCTTTGTCGCTCAGTTTGTTCCCTTCTTGACCTTTCATCTTCCCTTTGTTGCTCAGCTTGTTCCCTCCTCGACCTTTCATCTTCCCTTTGTCGCTCAGTTTGTTCCCTTCTTGACCTTTCATCTTCCCTTTGTTGCTCAGCTTGTTCCCTCCTCGACCTTTCATCTTCTGTTTGTTGCTCAGCTTGTTCCCTTTTTGACTTTTCATATTCCGTTTGTTGTTCAGCCATCTCCCTTTTGCATTTTTCTACATCCTTTTGTTTTTCAGCTTCTTGCTTATGTTGTTCAGCTTGTTCTCTTCTCAACCTTTCATCTTCCTTTTGTTGCTCAGCTTGTTCCCTTCTCGACCTTTCATCTTCCTTTTGTTGCTCAGCTTGTTCCCTTCTCAAACTTTCATCTCTTTTTTGTTGCTCGGCTTGTTCCCTTCTCAAACTTTCATCTCTTTTTTGTTGCTCGGCTTGTTCCCTTCTCAAACTTTCATCTCTTTTTTGTTGCTCAGCTTGTTCCCTTCTCAACCTTTCATCTTCCTTTTGTTGCTCAGCTTGTTCCCTTCTCAAACTTTCATCTCTTTTTTGTTGCTCGGCTAGTTCCCTTCTCAACCTTTCATCTTCTTTTTGTTGCTCTGCTTGTTCCCTTCTCAACCTTTCTTCTTCCTTTTGTTGCTCAGCTTGTTCCCTTTTTGATCTTTCATATTCCTTTTGTTGTTCAGCCATCTCCCTATCTTTTTCAGCCAGCTCTCTTTTGCATTTTTCTACATCCTTTTCTTTTTCAGCTTCTTGCTTATGTTTTTCAGCTTGTTCCCTTTTCAACCTTTCATCTTCTTTTTGTTGCTCAGCTATTTTCCTTTTCTCCATCTCCTGAGATGTCTCCTGTTTGGCTTGTTGTTTCTCTTTCTCTGCGGCATTAAGTTGTTTCTCCACTAGGATCTTGTTATGTTCAGCTACAACGTTCCTTTCCTCAGCCTCTTTCCTTAATTGTTTTTCATGCTTAGCTTCTAGTTCAGCTCGGATTCTTGCTTCTTCAGCCATTCTTTGTTTTTCCGCTTCTTCTTCACACTTTCGTTTGAGATTTTCTGTTTCCTCACGTAGGTTTTTCAGCTCCCTTTGTTTCACTTCATTAATCTCTTTAAGCTTGTCCACATCTACACCACCAGCCTGCTTGATGCGGACAAGGTTTTCAATGACTTTCCTTAGATGTTTTTTAGCTGATTTGGAAACGGCCTTCTCTGCTTCTTTTTTTGACAATGTTTGAAACTTGTCATTTCCTTCCTGTAGTTCTAGTTTAGCCTTCTCAACTGCCGTGTTTGCAATTGAGTTTAAGTCATCATGATAAGGTCCATGTTGTGTGGTCAAATCATCTGAAAATGACATGAGCTTTCTAAGCACTCTATTCCTGTAGTTGAGATCATGTCTCCAATCCTTTCCTTCAACAATAACGTAACGGTTGTTCACTTTCTTCAACAGTATTTCCCATATCGGAGGACATTGTGCACCTTTGACTACATCTTCAAAGTATTCGTATTGATCATCCTCAGTTCTGCCGAGTCCAAGCTTCCCTTGAGTTAACACCAGAATGGCATGATTCCAGTAGTTGCCAAGAATTTCAAAACATTCAAGCATATTCATGGTGCCCAAATGTCCCCGTACATTGCCTTGAATAACAATGAGAAAAGCGATAATCCCTCTCATGCACATCATCATCTCGGATAACTCTATGGCAAAAGAGGAAGTATCCTCTGCAATATCCTTTGCTTTTGAATCATTTTTTCCAATGTATTGAGTGTCCCCCAGGCCCGGAGTGTCTATTACACGAAGATTCCACTCCAAACCACCAATATCACATGCAATGCTATCTTCATAGGATGCATTCTTGGTCACAGACTTCAGGCATTTAGATTCCTCTGATTCTTTAAATACATCTTTTCCAAGCAGAAAATTTCCCAAACAGCTCTTGCCTGCTCCAGTTTCACCCAACAACAGCCAGGTATATCCTTTGGATTTTGAAGTAGCAATATATTCCTCTGTGGCTGCTTTAATGGGACTTGTTACTTCAGGAGAATCCACTATAGGGTTGGTTTCTGCAATATAGAGACATGTAGCACGTCAATAATATATATTCAATTATGTGTTATGTTATGGACCAGGTGCATTATTACATATATAGGCACATGTAAGACTTAGTCTACCTATATATTGTAAGACTACCTATAATCCATATATGCTATACAAATCATAATTAAAGTTTATTAAGTTCAGCAGTAATGTCAGTGTAGAAACAAATGAGAAGAGTATAAATGCCATTTTGAGCTGTAAAACAATTTTAATTCAGTAAGGGAGGTATGGGTTGAAAGATTTGGATAAAAACAATAACTTAAACTAAATTTCCAAATTTCAGGAGGCAAATATTGTCAATACCAAGAGATTTATCCAATAAGGATCTGATTCAATTAATGGAGAAAAGGATAAGAGGGTGGGTTAGAATAGATATAATATTGTTCAGTTTGAGTCAAGGGCAGACATGCAAAATACTAGGATACACTGAGTGAAGTAGCATGCAGGGGGGGGGGGGGGCAGAAAGAAGAGAATCATTATGCCAATTTGAAAGGGAAGACACCACAAAAAACTATATAGGTATGCCATATTGACCAATAGAGGATCTAGTGGGACCAGGTTTGCATGAGAGAGAAATAGTTGGAAGGACCAATGTTATGCATGGGAATGAAAAGCTAAAGAGCATGCATGGAAGAAGTCAGATAAGGAAGACTTATTGGAGTGTGAGAGACACTTGAACATTATTTGGCCGAGATGGCCAGAGTTTTCTTCGAGACCCGTGCAAGGGTGGATATTAAGCCAAGCTCATTTTTACCTAGCTGGATTGTAGAAAACTCTAGCTCTTCCTTTAAGGAGGATTGAACGTATTGAGGTACTGAAGATGAGCTAAGTTCAGCCAGGATTGGAGGGAAAGCTGAGGGAGGGGTGATCTTACTGACGAAAATTGCTTGATAATATCCTATATGTATGAGATCATGCCAAAATTACCTGCTGCAACTCCAGTTTGGTCATTCTCAATCATTTCAGCCATTATGCATAAGAAAGTGAATGGACACTGACACCAATTATGTTCAAGTCGACTATAGTACACTTAGCTTGCCTTGACTGCTGAAAGGGAGTTGAGGACCAGAATATTTATACTATTTCGATATCTGATCCAATGAATATCATCACGTAATAATAATTATGATCATGCATCGACCCGTAATCGCCAAAGACCACTTTGTGGCTCGGGGTATAGCTACTAAGGCGGGTAGTAAACGGTACCCCGTTGAAATAAATATAGCTCTTATATTATTGTTCATACTTTCATAGCTTTATGACGCTACTACAGTAATAGTAAAACGCTATAATAGTGTTATCAATAATTGAACGCATGTAGGCCTATGTGCGGTAGTATGCGGCACTACGAATTTCAAAATAACAAGATGGCAGTTTAAAGAGAAAACAGCCACTTGCTTGTTGGCTTAAATCTTAGCGTATGGTCTTCTTTTGGCGTTCTGTTTGAATATTTCAAGCGTGTGAAATAATCTAAAGCATATTGCACGGGACAGAGGGGAACAGGACCGTTCGGACAGCAATCACGGCAACAGCTTTTTCGTTCGTCTTGTCCAAGATGAATTACTCTGAAGAGGGGGCGTTTTTAGGGAAAATGATTGGACATTAGGCGATCGGCAACCTGCAAAGTAAAGTCCTTTGAGTGAGTTTGACGTTTGGCTGTTCTTTGTAGACGATGTAGCTATACATAGGTTATCTAATTGTTGCCATGTCGACTAAAAATTTGAATGGCCGCATAAGCCACAACTTTTTGACTTCCTTCTACAGGAGTATAGGCTATCCTCCTAACGTCAAATAAAGCGAACCCTCTCGTGTAGTAGGCGTATTATAGAGCTGATGCTCTCGGGGCAGGGAATCAACATCCTTATTGGTAGTCCATTTGACGATTAGTCATACTGCTGCATAGAATCTGCTATTGAATTTTTTTACAGATCTTTTATCCATCCACACCAGACATTCTGTCTTCTTGTTGGAATAAGCACTGACTTGTGGTCACCATATTGATCTGTTTTATAGAATGTTTTTGTGTCCCATAGACTCTCCAAAAAGCCCTTACGGTTTGTTTGGTGCCATCCCAATCATAAATATTGGCACTCATGGAGGGTAAAACTGAGGCTCAGTCCGGTTTGTAAATCATCCATGTAGATGTGATATTGTAAAGTAGACATGTCATACGAAAAGTGGTCCCCGCCTAGAGTGGTCCCCGGACTTTTTTTGGCACCATATTTGGTCTTCCTTGGACTCAAAATACCATCAAAAATGGTTAGGGTTAAGGTTAGGGTTTTGGGTTAGGTTTAGGGTTAGGGCTAGGGTTTTGGTTAGGGTTAGGTACAAGCTGACCATTCAGGACGTCGAAAACCTGTCCGCACGGACTGCTTTTGCAGCTACTTCTGGTCCCCAGGGACTGTTTTTGGCAGCGGACCATATTTTTCGTGACAGACATGTTACAACCCTTTCACCAAAACTGCCCTCTGCAACTCCCACTGTGGTACCTAAATTTATCTCAATGTGCCATACGCCAGGCCATTGATGGAATCACAGGTGCACCATATTGACCACCCTTTATAGCCTTTAATCGTCTGATGATCACATTATGTATTTGTTTTTGCCTGAAGACCATTTCAGTTGTGTGAACTTGAAATCAAGGTCTTTCTGAACTAAAGGATTAATTAGAGCTATAAGTGTGGGCGTAATTTTGCCGTTTAAATTTGTGTACAGAGATAATTTCTTCCTCAAAGTATTTCAAATCACCTCTTTTCCAACTTTCATCCATTCCAATCAAACTCAATGTTTCCACCTCCAAAGCCTCACAGAGATAGTGTGTACACTTTTACACACACACACACACACACACACACACACACACACACACACACACACACACACACACACACACACACACACACACACACACAACCTCCTGTCACCGAAAACCCACTATAGCCGCACATTAGCTACCTTGAACCATTCTAGACCACAATTTTCAGTGTCTTAGTTAAGCAATCCTTTGATTTCAGTTGTTGAAGGGTAGAGCTCATTAATCCCTTGTTGGGGACATCGAAATGGGCAGCCATGCTGTGATACTTCATGCAGACATTTTAAATTATGTCAAATATTTGTGTTGTCTAGAAGTAAATAAACTCCAATCTGTGCAGGAGTACAAATTAGTAGGCCTTACTGAGGTGGAGTCAACTAGCTTGTTCCCCACAGACACACACAAAACAAACAATTGGACAATATCAATAACATTCCAGGACATTGTGGGGAGGTGGGTCTGAGTTGGCTACAGAGTGGTCAGTTATGTTGGAATATACGTATTTGCTACGTCACCAAATCCAGGAACATGTCTGTCGTACATGTATGTACATATCACACACCTGGTATAATTATGTCACATGGTCAAACACCATTACCTTCATTGAATAGCTTGTTATGGCACTAACACCAACCAGTACCTCTGGCTACACCAGGTGTGATTGTGTGGATGTGCTCCCATCACTTCTTACTGACAATGGTCAATACAGGGTCATGTACACATTTACATTGTATGTACATATGTCACTGATGTTCACTTTTCATGGTGAAGTGTGGAATAACTCATTGAGCATTCAGTGATTATTGAGTCAATGTTTGTGTCCAGTACGGGATATTGGGTAATGTGAATGTTGCATGCACCCATCAACACTGACATGATCTACACCAACATCCCTAGTTAGCCACAAGGATTAGTTTGTTGAGAACATTACACTGAACCATCCCAGTGAAGGGAACCATACTTGTAGGAGGGATATCAACTACGGTTATTAACAAATTACTGAGTTCCAGAGCTGCTAGAATTTGACATGTCATTCGAACTAGCTGTTGATAGATGTTTGTCTATTGTCCTATATACCCAGAATATGTGATGCACTAAATGCTATAATGTAGTTGTGAGAACCAGGGGACCAGGGGCAGTTTACTATAATGTGTATATCACATATGCAATTGTATACATGTGCATACATATGGTAGCAATCACACAAAACTGATTGTTCAACGGTTGTATCCGTTCTCTGAATAAACGCATAGAACGGATACATGTATGTATATATTATACCCGTTCTCTTGTTTATGCTATACACACAGGAGGAAAGTACCAGTTTCATTAAGGATAAAACACTATTGAAACATTGTTGAAAAGCCCTGTTTCAATGCATTTTTCTGTGAAAACTTTCAACAATGTTTCAATAGTGTTTCCTACTCGATGAAAGATGGATTTTCCCCCTGTGACACTACTGAACACCACAAAGTGTAATTTGATATGTGTTTGACTCAATCTGTCTACTAGAGCTTCTGGAGAGGAATCAAGTTAGTTACATCATAATCGGTATCAAAATACATATACGTACCTTGTCTGTTGCTGCTCATCGTAGCTGATTATCTACGGAAATGGCATATTTCAAGTACAGTGTATAGTACGGATTGTTGGGATTCTCGGCAGGACGCCAGAATGAAATCCCAAACCCATTCTCAACAAACCAATCCTTCTGGCAACTAGGTTTGTTGGTGTAGATCTTGTCAGTGCAATTTAAGTACATGCAACATACACGTGCACGTGCATGACCCAATATTGTACTGAACACAAACATTGACTCAATAATCACTGCTCAATTAATCCACACTTCATCATGAAAAATGAACAGCAGTGACATACAATGCAAATGTGTACATGAACCTTTATTGACCATTGTCAGTAACAAGTGATGGGAGCACATCCACACAACACACCTGGTGTAGCCAGAGGTACTGGTTGTTGTCAGTGCAATAACAAGCTATCCTGTTCAAGGTAATGGTGTTTGACCATGTGACATAACTATACCAGGTGTGTGATGTGTACAGATACCTCCTATAGAGCTGTTCCTAGACTTGGTGACGGGCCAATATATTCCAACATAACTGACCACTCTGTAGCCAACACCAACCCACCTCCCCACAATGTCCTAGAATGTTATTGATATTGTCCAATTGTTTGTTTTGTGTGTGTCTGTGGGGAACAAGTTAGTTGATTCCACCTCAGTAAGGCCTACTAGTTTGTCCTCCTACACTGATTGGAGCATGTTTACTGTTAGTGTGTGTAGTAGCTGCAAATGTGTATAAATGGATAATAAAACACAGTAAGCACAGTACAAATCTAGTACTGTTATATAATAATTGGAAGATATATAAAATAATATGTTAGTTGTTTATACATATATACGTGAATGGATTCAAGCAATCATCACTGAATCACTCTATTAATCCACGTATCCTCATAAAACTAAACAGCATATATAGCGTTGTACATGACAAATATCTGTGTAAACAAGTAATTCGAGTTCAAGGACTCAGGGGGTTGCTGCTCCCCCACTCTCAAATTACTTGGTAGTCTCTTTTGCAGTTAAAAGGAAATTTGCTTAAGACATGCAATTCGGTGAAGCCTTGACATTCCAATTCCGTCCCAACTTCCATTCTCAGCATTTCAAAGTCATTTTCACATCCACAAGATGCCTACAGTTTTTTCTATGTCTGCCCTTGTGACATGTTGTGCATGTACAACAGATATACGTATGCACCAGATGTGACGTATGCTCCTCAGATCTACTGTACCTGTACAAATACAGTACCAATCATACAAGACTGAACATTAAACAGGTGAAGTATGGGTGGTTAACTCTCTTCACTGAGATGGTTCGCTGTAATGTTCTCAACAAACCAATCCTTCTGGCTACTAGGGTTGTTGGTGTAGATCATGTCAGTGTTGATGGGTGCATGCAACATACACATTACCCAATATTGTACTGGACACAAACATTGACTAAATAATCACTGAATGCTCAATTTTTATTCCACACTTCATCATGATAAGTGAACAGCAGTGACATACTTACATACAATGCAAATGTACAATTGAACCTGTATGGACCTTTGTCAGTAACACGTGATGGGGGTACATGCACACAACACACCTGGTGTAGCCAGAGGTACTGGTTGTTGTCAGTGCAATAACAAGCTATTCTGTTTAAGGTAATGGTGTTTGACCATGTGACATAACTATACCAGGTGTGTGATATGTGTAGATACCTCCTACGGACCTGTTCCTATATTTGGTGACAAATTTGGACAGAGATATCCCATAAACTCAATCCCAACATGTGCCAGCATCAGTCCACCCGATCCACCTCAGGCTGGCTTGCTACTTGACCGAGTGTTGAGATCAGATTTATTGACCTTGAAATCATGGGTACTGCATAAGCATTTAACCTCTCTTCGTCAAACTGCCATTTATCAGTGGTTGTCATATTGTATATGTACACACCTGCACCCCTGGTCATGTGTACACATAGTATACAATCTACTCATGGCCTGACTACCTAGCTAATCAACACCTCTTGGATACAGTATATATATATACTATCATATCACTCACATGATGTATAAATATGATATCTAGTATACATGTATGTACTATGTAAAGTATTGTGAAAATGGGAATTTTGATTTTCTTGGCAAATCTATCGTAGAATTAAAATGGCTGCCCGCCAATGAAATGATGACATTGATAGGAACCAGGTGGTTACTATGTATACTACTGCAAGAAGTCATTGATACACGGACTACTACACACTGGTATTGCTCGGGGGTCTTCTGATGGACTCTCTGAAGTTATAGACCTGATTGACATACAGAGTAAGCTCCATTCCAAAGACCTGATAGGTCCACCATACTAATACCGCTGATACTAATTCTTGAGTACGTTCGTTGAATAATATGATGTGGTAATATGCATATGTGCATACAACACCCACACACATACACACACCCATACAAACATGTATGCACACACACAAACACACACACATACAAACATGTATGCACACACACAAACACACACACTACCACACACACATACACACACACATATGCAATCATGTATGCGTGCATGCACACACACACACACACAAACACGCACACACACAAACACACACACCACCACACACACACATACACACACGCACGTACACATGCACACATACACATACACGTACACACACTAACACAAACACACACACACACACACAAACACACACGCATACATACACAAACATGCACACAACACACACACACACACACACACACACACACACACACACACACACACACACACACACCAGTGTTGGGGTCGTTACTTTTGAAAAGTAATCACACTACTTATTACATATTACCTTTCATTTATGTAATTCTTTACAGGTACATATTACTTAATATCAAATGTAACTAGTAATAATATAACATATTACATTGACATACATAATGATACATAATATTTCCACCCAAAGAAAGTAGTTTTCGTATGCATGTCACCCATCTTTCCGTGTACCCTTGCCAACTCGCATATGTTGAAATCATGTGGTTGATTGCACAATACATTGAGTCGCCCCTGGTCAGCACATAAGCTAGGAAATCATAGCTAGTGGGCAAGAGGGTCAGTTTACAGCCATTGAATGTATGTTTCTCATTAGAATAAGCCTTTTGTTTTGTTTATTACTATATTTATAGCCAATATCAGTATTGGATGCAAATGAAATAGCACGTTACTTTTCAGATGTAATATACTATTCGTTACAAGACAGGTATTTTGTTATATTACGTAAATAATAATATTATTATTATAATATTATGTAACTAAATACCAGAGTAATGCATTACCCACAACACTGCTCAGACCCACTTCCCCACAATGTCCTAGAATGTTACTGAGAATGTCCAATTGTTTATTTTTGTGTGTGTCTGTGGGGAACAAGTTAGTTGACTCCACCTCAGTAAGGCCTACTGATTTGTACTCCTACACTGATTGGAGCATGTTTACTGTTAGTGTGTGTAGCAGCTGATCAAAATGATCCAACACACTAAATCTAGTACAGTTGAATAATATTTGGAAGATATATAAAGTAATCTGTTAGTTGTATACCAGTATATAAATTGATTCAAGCAATCATCGCTGAATCACTCTATTAAACCACACCTTCTGGTAAAATTAAACAGCATGGATTTGCACACAACAAAAATGTATGTAAACAAGTAATTCGAGTTCAAGGACTCAGGGGATTGCTGCTCCCCTACTCTCGAATTACTTGGTAGTTTCATCTGCCGTCAAAAGGGCATATGCTGAAGACATGCAATTCGGTGAAGCCTTGACATTCCAATTCCATCCCAACTTCCATTCTCAGCACTTCAAAATCAGTTTCAAGGGGCACAAAACAACTACAGTGTTTTCTATGTCTGTCTTTGTGACACGTTGTGCATGTACAACAGATGTATGTATGCACCAGATGTGACATGTGCTCCTCAGATTTACTGTACCTGTACAAATACATTACCAATCATACACGACTGAACATTAAACAGGTGTAGCATGGGTATACCTATACCCAACGATCTTGAAGGACTGTTTAGTGGGTGAGTCGCCAAAGTTGACAATTGTTGAAAATACCCACCTACGTAGTGATACTAATAATTATCTTACTAAAATTTATGAATGTGATCACCAAACTTGCCAAACCTTCTCAAAGGCATCCATCAAGTATCCTAATGTTTGGTGTTGAAGTTCAGGCATTCCACTGAGAATTTGAACAATCCATAATGCACGCCATACTTGAAATGTGGCATTCTCGTAGATATCAGCTACAAAGAACAGCAAAGAGTGAGGTATACATATTTTGGCAGTGATCATAATGTAACAACTTATTTCTCTTCTGAAACTCTATTAGAAGGATCAACATGTATCCAAATAAGACTTTGAGGTGGAGAGACTATAGGGTGAACAAGAACCAGGTATGCCCCGTACCCATCTGTACATGTATTTCTGGTATGCACATTTCCAGGGAAAGGTTTGGCCGTTGAACACTCAGTTTTGTGTGATTGCTACCATATGTATGCACATGTTTACAATTGCATATGTAATATACACACAAGTAGACTGCCCCAGGTCCCCTGGTTCTAACAACTACATTAGAGTATTTCATGGTAGTTTATGTAGGACGCTAGACGAACATCTTTCAACAAGTAGTCTGAATAACAGAGCACATTCTACAGTAGCAGCTGGGGATCTCAGTAATTTGTTGATAATTGTAGTTGATATTTCTTCTACAAGCATGTTACCCTTTGCTGGAATAGTTTGCTGTAATGTTCTCAACAAACCAATCCTTCCGGCTAACTAGGTTGTTGGTGTGTTGGTGTTGGTGTGGTCTTGTCAGTGTTTATTGGTACATTATTACACATTATTCATCATCCATTATCTTGTACTGGACATGCAAATTGACTCAATAATCACTGCTCAATTAATCCATACTATATCATGAAAAGTGAACAGCAGTGACGTACGTAAAATGCACATATGCATATGAGCCTTCATTGATCATTGTCCATAAGAAGTGCTGGGATACATGTACATAACACACCTGGTGTAGCCAGAGGTACCGGTTGTTGTTAGTGCAATAACAAGCTATTTAATGAAGGTAATAGTGTTTGACCATGTGACACAATTATACTAGGTGTGCAATATGTACAGATACTTCCTACAGATATGTACATACATAGATTTGATGACAAATTTGAATGCAATTTTCCCATAAACTACTTTCAAATTGTAACATGTGGCAGTGGCAGTCCGCCTGATTCACCTCAGGCTGGATTGCTTTTTGACTAAGCTGTTGATTTAAGCCATTATCTATCTTGAAACACAGGTATAAGCATTCAACCTTCCTTCGTCAAGCCACCATTCATCAGTGATTATTGTATTGTATATGTACACACCTGCACCCCTGCACCACTGGTCATGTGTATATACACATGGCATATCTATTTATGTATGGCCTGACATCAACACCTCTTGACCTGATAGCCCCAACCATACTGATACCACTGACACTAATTCTGGGGTACTTCAATATGATGTTGTAATATGCGCATGTACATAGACCACACACACACACGCGCGTGCGTGCACACACACACACACACACAAACACACACACACGCTCACACACACAAACACACACACACGCTCACACACACGCGCGCGCACACACACACACACGCACACACGTACACATTCGCAAGTAACGCATGTTTGATAAACATAATTTATTATCAGCAATGGTGTCTGAACAGCATAGATTGGACCAGAAGAACTAACGAGAGTAATTTTTTGATAAAACGTTAATGTTTGTTTTGTTGGGTATGTTTGTTTGCTATTCCTGCATGGTACAGCCTTAATGGAGTCACAATGTTAGAAATGAATTACAGTATGCTTCTTTCCATCAGTATAATATCAAGACTTGGGTAGTTGCGTCTTGGTTATGTATGTGTGTGTGCTCTGTAGTCATAAACTACTTTGTATTAACATCCTGACTTCTCATCTGTTCCTACCTATTTCCATAGGCACTGAAGACATCATAGAGAATGTAGAGAGAAGGACCCCACACTCAACATGCTTCCTCTGTATACAACAATCAGCCAGTAAAGACAAGTTCAACCACTGCTCCTATGGTACAGAAGTTTATCCAGAAATTTTCTGTTGAACCCACAGTGGTGACATTCAAATCAGTGGATAAGAGACAGCATCTTCAGTAGAAAGCATATGAGAAGACCCCTGAAGTGGTGTCTATGCTTTATGTGGACTTACGTATATATTACGAAATTATAATATTTGATGATGAGCATATAATATTAATATTATTATACTGGGATTGTGGACAGTTTCAATTTATGTATATAGCAGTGCATGCATCTTAATTATTAGCCAGCAAGGTTACATGCGCAGATTATATATGCACAAGTGTATTCATATGTAGTCTAGACCTGCCATGGCCAATTTCAAATTATTTAAGGATGATAGGTGCAATAAATACTTCAAGGCATACAGCTATATTATAGTATTAATTCACATTAGACATGTACACTATATGAGATTGCAGTTGTGTGTTAATGTTGCACTGATTAATCACTCGTAGATGGTTCTTTGTTAAATACACGTTGCCATAAGGTTCTATTTCTCCAGGCTTGTGCGGTCTTCCAAACCTTTTCTTCAGCATCTACCTTTTCTCTTTCAGCTGTTTCTAACTTGTCTTCAGCCAGCTTTATTTGGCCCTCAGCCAGTTTCATTTGGCCCTCAGCCAGTTTCATTTGGCCCTCAGCCAGTTCCTGAGCCACTTTTGTTTCTTTTTCAGCTAGTTCCCTTTTACCCTTTTCCTTCTCCTCTTTTATTTCGGCTTGTCCCCTTTTCCTCTTTTCCTCTTCCTTTTCTTGTTCCGCTTGTCCCCTTTTCCTCTTTTCCTCTTTCTTTTCTTGTTCCGCTTGTCCCCTTTTCCTTTTTTCCTCTTCCTTTTCTTGTTCCGCTTGTCCCCTTTTCCTTTTTTCCTCTTCCTTTTCTTGTTCCGCTTGTCCCCTTTTCCTTTTTTCCTCTTCCTTTTCTTGTTCCGCTTGTCCCCTTTTCCTTTTTTCCTCTTCCTTTTCTTGTTCAGCTTGTCCCCTTTTCCTTTTTTCCTCTTCCTTTTCTTGTTCCGCTTGTCCCCTTTTCCTTTTTTCCTCTTCCTTTTCTTGTTCTGCTTGTCCCCTTTTCTTTTTTTCCTCTTCCTTTTCTTGTTCAGCTTGTTGTCTACCCTCCTCTGCTTTATTAATTAGTTTCTCTGCAAGGCGCTTTTTTTCTTCATTGTCAATATTCTTTTTCTCGGCCTCTTTCCTTCTTTCTTCCTCCATTTGTAGTGCTCTCTGTGCTGTCATTTTCTCCACTTCAGCCTTTCTTAGTTTCTCTTTGTCTTCCTCGTGCTTTTTCTTGAGATATTCTGTTTGCTTACGCAGCTTTTCCACCTCTCTTTGTTTTGCTTCATTCATCTCTTTCAGCTGGTCTACATCTTCACCGCCAGCTAAGTTGATACGGACAAGTTTTAATATGAACTCCTCCAAGTAGTTTTTCGCACGTACAGAAATGACCTCCAGTGCTTCAGGCATCTCAAGATCTTCATATTTTTTTGAATTAGCGACTTCTAGCTTAGCCTTTTCAAATGCCTTGTTTCCAATTGAGTTCAAGTCATCATGGAAGGGTCCGTGTTGCTCAGTGATGCCGTCTGAGAGTGACAGGAGCTTCCTGAGCATTCCTTCTCAGTAATCTGAATAATCTCTCCACTCCTTTCCTTCAACAATGATATGACGCTTGTTGACTTTGTCCATCAATTTTTTCCATATTGGTAGACATTTTGGGCCTTGGTAAGAACGTTTGAATTGTTTATATTGGTCAGCCTCATTTTGACCAAGTTTTATTCCATGAGTTACCACCAGAATGGAATGATTCCAGTATTCGCCAAAAATTTGAAAACAATTAAGCAAGTTGCTGGTGCCTGAATGTTCCCGTATGTGGCCTGGAATGGTGATAAGAAAAGCCGTAATTCCTCCTCTCATCAACATCATCATTTTGGTTATCTCTGTGACAAGACAGGCAGCATCCTCGGCAATATCCTTTGCTTTAGAATCATGTTTACCAAGGTAATTGGCATCCCCCAGGCCCGGAGTGTCTATTATACAAAATTGCTGTAACAAACCATCACTATCAGATAGATTGCCAATTCTATGAGAGGCTGTCACAGTTTTAGCCCACATGATTTCACCTTCCTTTGACTCTGGAAACACATCTTCTTCTCCAAGTAGAAAATTCCCCAAACAGCTCTTGCCTGCTCCAGTAACACCTAACAACATCCAGGTGTATTCTTTGGCTTTCGAAGTGACATCAGATCCCTCGGAGGCGGTTTTACTGGGATTTGCAACTTCAGAAGAATGCCCTTTGGTTTCTGCAATGGAGACAAGTGACACAATGTATATAATTTTCCATTTCATTGTACTGAATAGGCACACACTATATAGAACTGGCTATAGTCCATGTTTTTTACGAGTCTAGCTGGTAAGTGTAGAAAACTTAAAATAAGGCCTCAGGTAAGAGAAGGGGAATACCTGAGAGGACACACAAGAACACTTTGTCTGAAGCTAGCCTTGCTTGAGATTCAACAGAGAACATATTATGATACATGAAGTTTTAGTGGGATATACTGTACCAAACCAAGAGACTCCCATAGATTTCCACTGACTCAACACAAGTCTGCACCCAGTTACACTATAATAAGATGTTGATGGTGACAATATTTCCGGCTGTCTATAGACCAGTATATAGATCTAAACGAATTTGAATGCTTAGTCCACTTTTGAAATTACAATCGTATACTTAGTCTATTAGACTTTCATGTCACAGCTGGCCATGCATAGCATTTGATAGTATCCACTCAAGTGTGTGTACAAAATTACCTGCTGCAACTCCTGTTCCTTCAATCTCAACCATTTCTGCCATTATGAATAAGGAAGTGGACAGAGAGGCACTGATACGAATACGCTGCAAAGTAAGTCTAGTATTTTCACTATTACTTAAAGCTTGCCTTAACTGCTGAAAGTGAGCTGAGGGCCATATTTATACTTGTTGTACAGTTGTGGTTAACCTCAAAGGAAGAGTGTGTGCACTGTTAACAATGAATATTAATTATCACTGTGGCATATGTTATGTATACACCCGAAAGCTTATACGAGTACTTTTGTCTCCATGGTTACTAACTTAAAGAGACATCAAAACAAAGAAAATACTTTAACCCTTCAATGTATTTTGAGCATCTTTGGCAGACAGGAGTCATCAATGTAACAACAGGTACACATGTATGTATGTATATTTAGTGCAAGATAGTACACATGTACATGAGTAGCTAAACTAGACTACACTATGCACACACACACACACACACACACACACACACACACACACACACACACACACACACACACGCATGCACGCGCACACTCAAACACACACACGCGCGCACACACAAACACACACACACACAAACACACACACACACACAAACACACACACACACACACACACACACACACACACACACACACACACACACACACACATACACACACACCGATTATATTATTACATATTAGCTGAAATGAAGCTTGTGAGGTCAGCCATGAGGTCAACCTTTACTATATTGTGCACACTTGTTAATAACAATATGAGTGTACATGAGTATACCCATTTCTGCTCAAATACTAATTTCACTAGTGCAACACGAAACAGATTCCCTGTACATTTGTTGGCATTTGATTTTGCATACGTCTTAATAGACAATCCTGCTTGCCTCTGCTCAAGTTTCTGAAGAGAAATCAAGTTGTTACATTACGTCACTATCAAAATATGTATATCTTACTCGTTTTAGTTCTTCGTAGCTGATAATCTATGAAAAAGGCATATTTGAAGTATATCATATAGTATGGGTCATTGGAGTTCTTGGTGGGATGCAAAACTGAAATCCCAAGCCCATTCTCAATGAATCAATCCTGGTTAACTTGTTAGTGTGGATCTTGTCAGTACAAGTTGGGTGTATCCGTATGTAACACACACATGACCCAATATCTTGTACTGGACGTCACACATTGACTTAATAATCACTGCTCATTTATTCCACACTTCATCATGAAAAGTGACATACAATGCAAATGTGTACATGAGCTTGTATCGATCACTGTCAGTAAGAAGTGATGGGGACACATCTCACAAACACACCTGGTGTAGCCAGAGGTACTGGTTGGTGTCAGTGCAATAACAAGCTATTCTGTTGAAGGTAATGGTGTTTGACCGTGTGACATAACTATACCAGGTGTGTGATATATACCTCCTACAGACATGTTCCTGGACTTGGTGACGTGGCAAATATATCTCGACATAACTGACCACTCTGTAGCCAACACCAACCCACCTCCCCACAATGTCCTAGAATGTTACTGAGAATGTCCAATTGTTTATTTTTGTGTGTGTCTGTGGGGAACAAGTTAGTTGACTCCACCTGGGTAAGGCCTACTGATTTGTACTCCTACACTGATTGGAGCATGTTTACTGTTAGTGTGTGTAGCAGCTGCAGAAGTGTAGAAATGGATAATAAACCACAGTAAACACAGTACAAATCTAGTACTGTTATATAATAATTGGAAGATATATAAAATAATCGGTTAGTTGTACGTATATAAAAATGGATTCAAGCAATCATCACTAAATCACTCTATTGATCCACGTATCCTCATAAAACTAAACAACATAGCATTGCACATGACGAATGTGTATGTAAACAAATAATTTGAGTTCAAAGATTCATGGGATTGTTGCTTCCCCATTCTTGAATTACTTGCATGCACAGGAGGAAAGTACCAGTTTCATTAAGGATAAAACACTATTGAAACATTGTTTAAAGGCCCTGTTTCAATGCATTTTTCTGTGAAACAGAGCCTTTCAACAATGATTCAATAGTGTTTCCTACTTGATGAAAACAGGATTTTCCCCCTGCGTTGGTAGTCTCTTTTGCGGTTGACAGAAAATTTGCTTAAGACATGCAATTCGGTGAAGCCTTGGCATTCCAATTCCATCCCAACTTCCATTCTCAGCATTTCAAAGTCAGTTTCATGGTCCACAAGATGCCTACAGTGTTTTCTATGTCTGCCCTTGTGACACGTTGTGCATGTACAACAGATGTACGTATGCACCAGATGTGACATATGCTCCTCGGACCTACTGTAACTGTACAAATACAGTACAAATCATACACGACTGAACATTAAACAGGTGAAGTATGGGTGGTTCTCTTCACTGGGGTGGTTCGCTGTAATGTTCTCAGCACACCAATCCTTCTGGCAACTACAGGGTTGTTGGTGTAGATCATGTCAGTGTTAATGGGTGCATGCAACATACACATGGCCCAATATTGTACTGGACACAAACATTGACTCAATAATCACTGCTCAATTAGTTATTCCACACTTCATCATGAAAAGTGAACAGCAGTGACATATGTACATACAATGCAAATGTGTACATGAACCCTTATTGACCTTTGTCAGTAAGAAGTGATGGGAACACATCCACACAATCACACCTGTTGTAGCCAGAGGTGTTGGTTGGTGTTAGTGCAATAACAAGCTATTTAATGAAGGTAATGGTGTTTGACCATGTGACATAACTATGCCAGGTGTGTGATACGTACAGATACCTCCTACAGACCTGATCCTATATTTGGTGACAGATTTGGGCAGAGATATCCCATAAACTCAATCCCAACATGTGCCAGCATCATGCAGTCCACCCGATCCACCTCAGGCCGGCTTGCTACTTGACAGAGTGTTGATTTCAGATTTATCCCCACACACCCTCACACTCTACCAACCAAGACGTCCAAATCAGTGAATTAGAGACAACCTTTACAGAAGAACTCGGACAGTGACACCAGTGGCAATCTTGTGATCCAGATGCCAAGATCGAGATCACGAGAAGATGATAACTTTGATAATGACTATGTACCAGACACTGCTTCAGGTGGTATTAGACATAATGGACCTTTAAACTAACCTCACATTACAGTAATACAGTCACACACATGCAACACGATCATAAGTTTAATTTTCACCTTTCGAATAGCAGAAAATTCATGGAAATATCAAGTGCGCGCAGCCAATTCCAGCTCGAAACGATGATGATGATGGAACTTATGACGTAATGATGATGTCAAGGAATATGGCGTTTTGGGACAGTCCCTATATCCACATTCCCCTCCTCGCAATTAAATGGCTACGTCGATTAACAGAACTAATGATAATTGGAAAGACGGTGAGTTGTATTTGAAGAGTGTATTTAACCTTTTCGCTCAGTAAACATCAAGTTTGACCTTACAGAATGTAGCTATTTCTGTGTATAGTACTGAAATACCTTGAAAGGCACACCAAATCTATACTTCTTATCAGAGGTATACTTGCTATCAGTACTGGTTGGGTTAGTGTACATGAGCTAGGGACTGAGCGAGGTGTACTCGCTAACATGGAGTATATTTAACCAGGGTACTTACCAAGCTAGTTGTACTGTACATACATGTATCTGCTGTGCCTTGAAGACTGTCTTTACTGTATCACACGTGAAATATTTGTGACTAGATACACTTTTTCATGCTAGTCTCGCATAGTAATACCTTATTTCCTATAATGTACAATAGTCTAGCTTTGCAAGACCAGTCATCCCCTGTACCACTCTGTGCGTGCAATTGGTATTCCCTTACTGACTAAGGCTTTTATGTTAACTTTAGAATTTCCAACAGATGCTGAGTTAGGTAAGGTATTGGACATAATTCCCCTTTGGTTTCGGTTGGCGGTGGCCCTTGGGGTGCCGACAATCCAAGCTGAAGCATATCAGGAAAATCGTGACTCTCATACTGCTGGTTTGCATGCGTTACGTTACTGGAGAGATGGAAGATGCAATGAGGCTAAATTTCCTTCAACTTGGAAATTCTTGTTGGAGACAGTAAACACCAAATATGGTTCTCAAGTTGCCAAACAACTGGAAGATATTGTTTCTCCTGTACAAACGCAACTGGTTGGACTGCACAGTGGAGGTAACATGTTAATGTCAAGTGATTTGGGTGTTTCTGTTGCAGTAATAAATTGATATCCACTTAGGAACCGAGAATGAATCATCATCGAATACTTTGAGGCATAGAAGAGTACCAACACCTCATTCATCTGGTAAGACTCTGCTATGTTCAGTCAATCTGTGATGGTCAAGAATGTTATGTATAGATACTATAATATTTTATTTCTATATTCTGTTTTTACACCACAAATTCTGAGGCCATTAAAACTCATGATGATTATGTAAATTGAAAACTAAATTATTGTATGGTAGTTAGTATGGTATACCATAGTACAGTACTCAAGTTATGCATGGTATGTGTACACACACATAGTTTGTTTTTTTTGTGTGTACATGCAGGCACAGTGTGGAAACATCCCGATTTGGTTGACATTGTGCTAAATATTACCTCTTGCTGTAGGTAGATCTGGTGGTAACATTCCACCTCAAATAGTAAGGCCATCCTCCTAGAAACTCATGCTTTTATGAAGAAACCGGAATATGTCTTGTCCTTGTGTATCTTCTTTGTTTATTTCATGGTAGATGGCTCATTTTTGACCCATTTTAGTGCTTTTAGTACCTGCCTTACCCCAGTGATAGATGTTCGGGCACACTGAATTAAACACAAAACACTGGAGAAGTAATATTAATGCTAAGCTTGTGTACAGGTGTACATGTAGAATGTGTATGTGCATGTTTATGCTTCATTAACATCTCCTTATAACCTGAACTGTAACTTAATGCTCGCAACCACTACTCCTAATATTTTGCATCTAATACACCTACTGTATAGAAATGGCACCCTGCCTATACATAGTCCACCTCTGTATTGAGGTTAGCCTTGTAATAAAGCGCAGGACTGGGAATGGGTTATACATACATATAATTAGTATTTAAATCATATTATAATTCGTTCGATAACTAAGAATTAAATATATTTTGGCACCTAAATTATTTACTAATTTTTCTTTGCCTACTTTTGATTAACTTTGTTGCTGATAGGTGTCCCACCCAAAGTAACCTCTTGGGGGAATTCATGTAATGCTTCTTTTTATAATAAGAGTCCCAGTCCTGGCTTAATCATACCATCAGAGATGGTGGAGTGAGAATAACTAGCTATAGAGGTGGGAGGGAAGGGGATAAATGAAAACCCTATATGTCGAGCCTGTGAGGCAGTGTCTGCTTGGGCTGGGATCTCTGCAGAGAATTATGCGAACGACCCACATGGCTACTGTAGTACCGCCTGATGAATGAAAGCGGCGTCTGGCCTGCATAGTTTAAAATGTTGCCTCGCTGCACAATTAGCACTAAGCACCAGCCCTTGCTATGCGCTCAATGGCCAGTACAACATGTAACGCATAGGCGTTTAAGCTTTCCGCCCTGGTGTGTATACTAGGTCGATTCGCTGGGAATAATGGCAATGGCAAAATCTAAGTGTGCCTACCCCATCCAGTCATCTTAATTCATTTGTAGGACATTTTTCCATAAGAAATCCTCAACATTTCTTATATGTTCCAATAAATCCACTACAGAGGCATTGAAGACTGAAGAATGTAGAGAGAAGGAACCCTCTGTACGGAAAGGGAGAAAGTGTAAGGAGATTGAACTCCTCAGGAGTAACTGAGGAACGGAGGGACAATTCTTGCATAATTATTCACAGAATAAGTCATGAGATTATCACGTGATTTAAGGATTTTGCATGGGCTGTCTTAAGGTGTTAATCCTATCATTTCTCTCCCATTTCATATAGTATTTGCTTTAAAGTTATATAGGTGGTAATAACTTGTTAGACCCCATGCATTTCTGTGGTCTATGTCCCAGAGTCTATCACTAATTTATCCGAGGTATAACCAGTCCATTGTGGTGTCAATGGAAGACAATATAACATTACCAGTGTATACCGTATAAACTTTTGCGGATTGCGACTTTGGATTTTAGCATTTTCATTTTCGTGGTCTGTGATGTATCCGCAGACCCGTTCCCTGTCCTTTTTTCCAAATTTTCATAAAACCTTCACAGATGGCTGCTGATCCACGAAAACCGTAAAAGTTTAACCCTTGAAAGTTAAAACAACCATTATATGGTATATTTGTTGTATAGGGGAGGATCAAAGGGCTGATGACCTCGGCCTGTCGTTTGGCCCCGTTTACACCCAATTTTTTAACATTATCGTAAAGTAGGTCACGAATTAATTTTAATGATATTCACTGCAATATAATGATATTCACAGTGATTAATATCATTATAGTATATATAACTCTACTCCTATATTCTGGAAAACTTGATGTATTATAGTGCTCTTCAATTTGTATTTCCCACCTATATTTTTTCCCAATATTTGTTTCAGGTATTGGAATGAAAGTCATAATGATTGGATTCATTATGATGTCAGCCCTTTGGGGGATATTTGGTATATATTTATCAAATATTGCAATAGGACAGTGTGTACTATCAGTATGTAATGAATCAGAAGTTACCGAATCAATTTGCTCAATGCCATTGAGAAGTGATGTAAAAGGCTCTAATGTTCAAGTACAATCAGGTGAGTGCACATACTGTCAGTAGCCATGCACTCCTTAGTTAACTATTATAAACTCTAATTAAATTTAGCTTATAGTGATTTTAAATATGATGTGTAATATAGTATTTATTATACTGTCACATACGTCTATTATATGCAGTTGCAGTAACTATTACTGTACAGGTAGTGGTTCTCTCATGCACTGTCTAACCATAAGATGTCTATGCACTATGCACTTTGCTGCTTCCCATAGCAACTGAATGCCGAATCCATAAAAGTGTCATAATGACACATTTTTGAAGTACTGCAAATAGCAGGGCCGGAGCAAGCTCTGTGGTAGTGGTACGGCCATCAGCGTAGCATAGTGAATCGCATTGGCATTCACATGACACGAAATTGAATGCATCATTATACAGTCCATGCAGTGTTTCCCCCAGGCCATTTTAGCAGGGCGGGGAGCCCTGCTGAAATTTCTGACCGCCCTTCTATTTTTTATAACCGTTGAATAATATTGTTATAAAACTAAAATTATTAGGCATGTTTGTATATAAAAATGGATGAGGCATATCTGTATTAATTTTACTGTTTCACGTGGTAATGGCGTCTTTTTTAGGTTCAGAAGAGCCTTTGCTGAAGTTATCGCTTTCGACGATGCTTCAGCGCACGAATTTCAGCCCAATTTCTTAGTCTCGGCGTTCAAAATCGGCGTTTTGGAAGTTGCGCAATAGACATCATGGCGACTTAGAGCACAGTATCAGATAATGAAGCTTAGTTTGAAGGAAATTGTGAACGAAATTCTCTGTAAGGGGGGCAATGTTACATTTATCACTGTTAGAATAATAATATTTAGTTAAGGTTATCATATCTTTGGTTGATGCCATGTTAGTGACATTTTAATTTTTTAAGGCCATGGTCAAAAAGTGGTACGGCCATGGCCGTAGTAGCCGTACCAGTTGCGCCGGCCCTGAATAGTATGGGTTTTGAAATTGTTGAAGGATGGCCTACAACAAAATGCCAACCCCCTTAGTATATGTCATGGGTTCTGCTAACTTGAAGATCGTTTGGCATTGATTGGGTGTGAACTGTCATAGGAGTTTGCAAACAAACAACAAACAAAAGAGAACCCATGAATTATAGTAAGATTAATGAGCATATATATATCATATTATATATAATGTGTGTGTGTGTGTGTGTGTGTGTGTGTGTGTGTGTGTGTGTGTGTGTGTGTCATAGCTGTACACATATATGCTGAACCCAATAGCTGTTTCCATGTGCATTATACAGATTCGAGCATGGATGAAGAAGTTTTTCTAGACTACCACATAAAAAAGAATGACACTGTGTGGCTGTTACTTGGAGACACAGGTACTGGACTAGGTTCTGTTGGCAACTTAATATTTGGGAAGACGGTGTTTCCAGAATTTATAGCTGCCCATTTATATAAAAGAAACAGGACACGTCTGCATTGTAACTTAACATCATTGGAATCCTTCAACCGAAGAATGTGTATTATTGTTCCTCCAGATCTTGGAAGATCTGATAAGAATTCTTCCGAATCGGATTTTATAACAGACCTAACTGAGATACTTCTGATGACAAGATTAGGGGTTGATGCCTTTCTCATTGTCATTGATCTCAATGCACGGGGTGAGGCACTAGATGGTCTTTTCAAGTATTTACAAAGATCTGTACACATTTTGGGTAACTACTGGAACCATTCCATTTTGGTGATGACAAATGGAAACCAACTCAGTGAAAATGAAGATGAGCAGTACAAACAATATCAAGAATTGCTTGAAACATCATACATTTTGCAAAAATGGAAAGTTGTGGAAAAAGTAAACAATCGGTTTGTGATTGTTGAAGGCAAAAAATGGGATAATAACTACAGGGAGGGAGTACTGAGGAGGCTCCTGGAAATGTCTGATGATCTCGAAAGTCGATATCATTACATATTACAGTACATTGTTAGTGAGACAATCACTGCAGCAAAGCAACAGCAGATGAAAGGCAATGCAACAGACATCTTTCATTGGGTTATTAGGTTGGTGAACTCAGTTCTTCAACTTAACAGCACCAAACACGCTGATAAGGAGATAACAGAGCTAAAATTAGAATACCTTGGGTACTGTATAACTAGATATTTAGAGATAAGTAAATCAATATAAAGTTTTAGAAGGCAACATTGTTAATAACCCCAAAGAAATGAAACTTATTATAATTTCAATGGCAGTGATATTTTCCACATTTTTATTAGGCTATTTCAAAGGAGGGAGTGGCCAGTTCCCTCTTACTCCTGGTTTCACTATGCACCTATGATCAATATGTAAATACAATAAATAAATGTATATATAAAGTATGATTAAAACTACATATTAATTTAATGTTATGATAATTGTGATGCATGCATGCATGTCTGTTGCCTTGGGTATTTACATTATAATACTATAGTTGCCCCAATTTTCACTGCATTTTGATGATTTTATCAATTTTATTTGTACTTTCTGTAGTGTACTTAGTAATACTTCCGTATATTGTAATTAATAGCCAATTATTATTTCTTTAATGTTTGGTATTATTGATTAAGTGATAGGCTAATTACGGTGTATTACGTGCTCATTGTGTATTGTGTGTTTTGTTCCTTTGTTTTATGGTGCATTGAATGTAATATACGTATATAATATATATATATATATATCTTTTGAAGTAATAATAGGTGAACCAGTTCTGGCTGAGTCACACAATCTTGGTTACAAGTGTTTCACTCGATAATTCTCCGATATTACACTTTCAACTCACAAATACATCCTCTGATGAAAAGCCAGTTGTTCGTCATTTCATTATAATAAGCCACCAATTGTAAGGCCATGGCCAGTTGTCAATTCATGACATCATAATACATCTACATGACATAATACATAAGTCTTTAACCTTTGAGGGGCTGCAGTTAAAGTTCAACACAAGTATAGCGGGAAATTTTCATGGGGCAAAATTTTCGTGGATTTCGTGATTGGTCTAACATCAGATTCTGCGAATTAAGGTATTTTCATTGTTCTATCACACTACTGTGGCCAGTATCTGCAAAAATTTTATCCGGAGCCATCTTCAAAAATTTTGTCCTGTGAAAATTCCCCGCTATATGGTATATGTTAATAATTATATGGAGGAAAAATGTTGAATTTTGGGTAAGAATTAGGAAGAAAATGGTAACCTTGATGATGTGTATAATGAATTCTGTGGGGCAAATTTCGGTGGCTTAGAGAAAAGACTGGTTAAAGGGGGGTAAAAAGGGGAGACAAAGGCTTAGAAAGAGTATAAGGCATGGTTTGGACAAAATTATGGAGAATGAGAAAGGAATTTCATGCAACAGAGAAGAAGCGGCTGAGAGGGAAGGTATACGTGAAGGGAGTGTATGTTGGTAAGAGAAATAGATTTAGAGAAGAGGTAAGGACGCTTAAAGCAATTTCAAGGGTAGTATGACAGCTAATAGATAAAAACCTCAAAAGGGTAAAGAGAATAATAATATGGTAAAGAGAATAATAGGGTTGATGTGGTTGAAGCTAAAGTCTCTCCTAGAGAAGGTTGACAAGACCTTATTTTCTGCTCGGCAGAAGCTGCTACTTCTCAAGCTTACCATTTGCCCACACTTAACCTGGCTATCCTGGCTAGAGTCAACCCTGCAACCCACTGCCACTACATATATACTTGAAGAAGTGGAGTGGTCCGGCCAGGTTCGCTGACACCTGATGCCTCTTCCTTCCCAAGGAGAAAGGAGGTCTAGCACTTCCGTCATTGGTAACCATGTACAAGAAGCTGCATGTTGCCAAGGCTGCTGCCAAGACCTGCTCAAGAGACTCAATTGTCAGAGACATTGCCACCCAAGAGACTAGAAAAGAAGCCGCTCATCAAGACCAGCCTTCAAGCCTTATCAAGTTGGTGTTTCTGCTATGCAGGAGGACCCAGGAGCATCAGCAAAGAGATTAGGCAAACAAGCCAAGTCTAAAGTTGAAGATGTAGACAATGATATCCGACTCGCCCACAGCACCAGTCTCTCCAGGCAAAACCTACCCCTTAGGGATGACAGTAGGGCTTCTCAATTCTGGTCATCTACAATCACCACCCTGCCGGAGCATGTACTGAAGTTTTCCCTGAACTCCCTCACTGCATATGCTACCACATAATGCTAACCTGAATGTGTGGAGGAAAACCCCAACACCATTGTGCACCTTGTGTGGTGAGAGGCAAACCCCCCTCCATGTTTTGAATGTGTATCCCTTAGCCTATAATAATGCAAGATTGCATTGCATCCTGAATTCTTTCCAAAGATGTTGGAAAGAATTCAGCATGCAATGCTGATCAGAGGGTGTGACCCTCTGATTGTCAAACCTAATGTTCAACAGGGTATGTTCATGCCACATTCACCCACTGGATGCTATTAGTGTGTTCAGCACTCAACTGATATTGTAGGTGTTGGACAGCATTGTTAAGGCACCTATTCCATTGAGCTTCACAAGGCATGACACAGTCAGTGATTTGGAGAGCAATGCCAAACATGCTCTCAGACTGAGAGCATGTTTGTGTCTTCAGATGATTCCACAACTCCACGTATTACCAGTATTTCATCACTTTAGCCCCCTCAAGACATGCGGTACTTGCTGTGTCTGAAATAGGAACTATACAACTGATATTCATACTACGCGTATGGATAGTATTAATCATATACTACCGACTGTGTTCTAATAATCAGTTGTTACAGAAAAATGTCGACCGTTCGTTCGATTATCAAGGGAACAGTTAATGCCAAAGGACCGGATTTGGTGAGGTGGACAGCGTAGTCACCAGCGATTATGTCTCTGTGTATTGTTCGTAACTAGTCATGAATTCCAGTAGTTCATGATGAGTGGCTATGCTGTCCCTTGGGTTCCCAACTGCATAAGCCCGTACAAATAGTGTATGATCGGCCTCTCAGTGGCGAGACTTAAACTGTTTCTTTGTCATTTTCTTCTCATTCTCGTCTAGACGGGAACCTTGGGCTCCTCCACCAAGTGCATAGCCAAGTTGTACGCAGGCTCTCTGTCGGAAGACAGTAAAATCGATTTTTATAATAGTGATTGGGACCCGAGACCAAAAGCTTCTTGCAAGATACGCAGAGGAACTGAAGTTGAAGTTCAGTTAGAGAAGACTGCTATTGTAGTGTCAAGTGAATCGTCTTACTTCGACTGTACGTTCACGTCCAAAGAACAACTTATAAAATGGGTGGGTAAGATCAAAGAAGTTCAACCTGAGATACTGCTTAAGGGAGACACACGCGTTCTGGACAACATGATCTATGATTGTGAGTCTTTGTGTGTGTGGGGGGGGGGGGAGTGGTTTGTGTACGTACCATCTTAGTTTAGAGTATACTATGGGCCATCAATTCAGGAGGTGATGGTGGTGGAGGCTGGGCTTGTTGGGGAATTGGGAAGGCTGGGATGAAGGTGAAGGACACGTAGGATGTGAGGATGGGTTAAGAGATGGAGATGGGGGTTGTGATGGTAGGGGATCTGAGGGAAGTCCACTTTGATCCAGGGGCAGGGTTACAGTTTTACATTTCAGGGTTACATAAAGCACTGGTCCTCAGGTGTGTTTCCAGTCGTAGGAACCTCTTACTCTCACCGTACAGTAGTAGGATGAACTAATAGACCTAGAAAGTTTACCGAAACAATTTACCTAGGTAGGTATTTTTGAGGAGCTCCTCATCTGTACTTCTGACCAAGTCACTACTTAGTCTAATTAACACACTCTAGGACATGCTCTCCCTCCCTCCCTCCCTCCCTCCCTCCCTTTTTTTTTTTTTTTTTTTACACTGCACATGGGCCATAATTATTCCAAAGAATTCAAGGTACATGTGAGGTCTTAGGTGACCCAGACCCTGCTAAAACGTGTTCTACAAAAACACATACACAGTTTATAGTCTGGCCTAAGAAAAAAAATAAATAAATTAATAATAATATGAAAGAAGGGAAACGAAACTAATAACATAGACAATGATAACAATTAAGTAACATTATGTAGTAATAGTGCTGGAAAAAAAAAGAAAAAAAGCGTTAAGAGGTTTCTGTGCCTTCCGCCTGACGCCAGTTGCGCTTACACCAGATGAGGTGGGAGTGGTGTAGCACAGTCTTGACCAACTCCTCCTCCAGTCTCCGGCATTCTCTCGATGGTGGGTGGTCAAGGGCCTTGTACAGTTCTTGGAGGCTCACGAGATGGAGGAAGCCCCGAGACCCAACCTCGATGGTGATGAGGTTGGCAGTGGATGTTGCGGAGCACTCTGTCAGCAGATCTTGGTACCTGTCCCTCTTCCTCCTTGCTGCGTCTTCAATGGTGGTTTCGAATGGGATGGTCAGCTCCACTAAGTGGATGGAGGACTGGCTCCAAATGACCATGTCCGGTCGGCTGTCTGTGGCAGCAAAGGAGGCAGGGAAGCAGTACTCCTGGTCGGGGAGGTCCACGGTGACTTGCTGCTGGGGGCTGGCATGGCTGATGACAAACTGGTACAACTGCTTCAGAACAGCATCATGCCTCTGATTGTACCGTCTGTTCTGGAGGGCCACAGGACAGTTGTTCAGCACATGCAAGAGAGTCTGACGATTGGAGCAGAGAGGGCAATTTGGTGTGGGCAGCTTCTTCCACAGATGAAGGTTGGCGTTGTGGGGTAGGGTGTCCTGGGCTGCGTTGAGGGTGAACTTCATCACCCTCTCTGGAAGGTCCCACAGTGCCTCTGCCCAGATGGTGGATGCTCGGTCATCAAAGCGGCGGGAATGGTCACCCTGCACCGCAAGTTGTCTGCAGCTCTCCAGGCGTCTGGTGTTGTCAGCTGCTGTGACCCTCCGTTTCACAGTCCTGATTATCTGTGGTCGAGAGGATCCTGGGTCGTCCTTCATAGCTGCAACTACCTCCTGGTGTGGCTTGAAGGTGGCTCTGGATGCCTTGCTCTCTGCGGTGGTTTGCCTGTCTGCGATGAGCCGTACAGTGGAGTCCCGTGAGTTCATCTGGGAGGCTGCCAGTCCACACTTGGTTTTCTTAAAGATGGTGGTCAGGGAAGGCAGATGGAGACCACCACTGCTCTTTGGCAGGTACAGGCGGTGGATGGCAGCACATCGAGCAAGTCCTGCCCAGCGCTTGAGGAACCTTGTTGCCAGGGCTTCGAGGTTCTTCGTTCTCCCTCCCTCTCTCTCTCTCTCTCTCTCTCTCTCTCTCTCTCTCTCTCTCTCTCTCTCTCTCTCTCTCTCTCTCTCTCTCTCTCTCTCTCTCTCTCTCTCTCTCTCCCTCTCTCTCTCCCTCTCCCTCTCTCTAATTGATTTCAATTTTGGAATGGATGAGACTGGCCCTGTTCCAACTGTCAATAATTTAGTTAGCTATTCAGGTCATGTACTTCACAAGAATAGGGGGTGGTTGCCAGGATCTGACAGAATGAAAGGATATATGAATGATGTGATGCCTGGAGGGGGACACTTGCATATTTGATGTGGTACATTTGTGCTCACAAAGTTGTCTGGTATGGGGTGCTGATGTGACCTCAACTGATCACAAATATCTGGTACCAGAAGTAGATGTCTGTTTTGTCGTTTTGGTTGTCCCATAATTGGATTGTTACTGTAAAAGAACTATTATTTTATTATGACAGTCCATCATGAGGTTTAGAATGTCAGCAGTTCTATTCCACACATCATGGATATTTTTTATTATTACTCTATATAGCCAAGAGTAAACCATTGACAAGTGAATTGCGACATAGGAAAAAAAAGCCTACTCAACAGTATGGTAAGGCCATCACCATTTGTATCTTGCGAATGAGCTTGGTTATCAATTTAAGTTTAGGATGTTCATTTGAATATATGTAGGTGAACGTTCTCATGTGACAGAGCAGCCAGCAAAGAAAGAAAAACGTAGCATGCTTAGTATTTGTTGCTGTATGGGTGGAATCTCTCTTGGATTGATGATTATTATGTTGCTATGGACACAGCATGTGAGTATCTATATACGTACATATTTTCAATGCATAACATGCTAAATAAGTACACACAAGGTATCCCCTAGGAGTTTTGTAACCTAGGAACTCACAAGTCACAAATCATAGTAGAACTTACATACATATAAGGGGATTCAATTTAACAGTGTAGCCTAATATGAATAGAATAGTATAACATATGCAGTAGAACCTCGTTAAGACAAACACTCTTAAACAAATTTCTGCTTAATACAAACTAATTTCCGAGCATCATTTGGTTTGCTGTAGTAGTGAACATGTAGTAAGCAAATCCTGATAAGAAGAACACCTGATAACAAGAACTGATTTCCTGGGTCCTTTGTAGTTTGTCTTAAAAGAGTTTCCAATGTATGTGTAATAGTTGTACCCCGCTTTTGGTCGGTACATGGGAAATGGATTTCATTCACGACATCGAAAAAGACGATTTTCTCAAAGAGCTGGAGGTGGCTATCAACCCATTCAGATGGCATTTTGGCCGCCTGTACTTCCCGAACCAACGAGCGTCAGGACACTTATCGAACGAACGAGGAAAATGGCCGAATCCACGAGCCTTGGAATATTTACTGAGCGAACAAAGAAACTCATCGAACCAACGAGTTTCAGAGTATTTACCGAACGAACGAGGAAACTTGCCGAACCAACGAGGCTTAGAATACTTACCGAACGAACGAAGCAACGGTTATGGATTCTTCTAATAGAAAATCCGAGAAACAACCTTTTTTTAGCCCCCATTGAGAACGTCGAAGAATGGCTCCAGCCAAGAATACAGCTGAGAATACACAATGGGCACATAACAATGGCTGTTGATTAATTAATACATAGATACTGTATACCCAGGATAGGAAACTGTACTCGACTACGTGGCGTGAGGCTTGACCGAATCGGATATTTGCGGTTTCGTGCGATCTCATTGGATGACGTCAGAATTTTTGCTCGCCCGTATCCTAAAATTAGCGAAACACGGATGGAGTTTGTTTTGTGGTCAGTAAAGTTTACTTAGGCTTAGCGTGCCCGATCAATTTCAAATGCTCCAAATCGTCCAGATTTCTTTGACAATGATTGGGCTGACCGTTATAAAACACATGCAGTGGTATAGATCAGTTCTTTACGAGTAATTCAAGCCTCGAACGGAGTTAATCGGAAGTACTCAGGCTCAGAAAATTTGCGCACGAAATGGTCAATTCTCAAGCCGTGAAAGTCGTCTTTTCGAGCTGTATCTAGACAGCAGACAGTAATCCGACGAAACGGCCCTCGTAGTGTTATAGGACGGGATTCCAACTACACGTGGAGTACAAGAATGATGGCATACGTCTTTCTGATTTCTTGAAAATTTGTTCTCAAGTTACTCCTGTTGTGTATTTGCGATTTCCCCTTGTTGTGCCAGACGTGTGCTCTGCGATCCCCAATGACCTGAGTTGTTGTATGATTTGGGGCTAGTGTACCTTGGCAAAGTTGATACTTTTCGTTTAAAATGTTCCCAGAGTCTGTTTCGAACGATTCTATTTTTGATCGTTCTTCGACGATTCGGTCAAGCCTCGAGACACTTCCGTGTTTGCGGTTTGATAATTTATAATATGCTTAACACATGTTATAATGTATTGATTTTATACACAATATAAACAGTTTCCTATCCTGGGTATACAGTATCTATGATTAATACCAGTCACTTGAAAACCGGGGTACATCACTAATAAGGTCAGTGTTGTACCCCAGTACATCGCGCATGTATTCCAGTCGGTCCCTTTGATCTTAAGTGACCATAACACCAATCGGGATACATATATGTGTGTGTGTGTGTGTGTGTGTGTGTGTGTGTGTGTGTGTGTGTGTGTGTGTGTGTGTGTGTGTGACAGGTTATGAGAAAAGGGCCCACTTCACGCACTATGTAAACTGTCAACATAGGGCAAAATCGGCAAACAGGATTTATTTCTGGCAAATCCCGATTGTTGCATCTTATGTATCTACTATGTTCACCCTACCATCTTGCCAAGTTTCAGATCAAGACTCCTTTCCTAGACTGAGAACGAGGTCCGAACATTCTCCACGTGTCGATAATGTTATCCGTACACAGAGTAGACCGGAAATGTAACATGGACATTATACAGTAACATTTACAAATTTTGGAAAACTGTCATGCAGAAATCAATCCCCCCCCGAAACCGATCCACCAGATAATTGTCGCCCTAAGGCGTTGATCAATAAGTATCCACCCGGATGCCTTTCATTCGACAAAAGTTATCCCCCCACCAGAATCAATCCTTGGAATTGAAAACTATACGCTATGGCAATGTTTTCAGATATAGCTTTCAGTTGCTCATCTTGTCTCTTCTTCTCTTTTTCTTTATCTGGGGACTCCGCATTATTGAGTTTTGCTAGATCATCTTCTGGGCTGTAGTTATACTGCTGGTTGAAGTCAATAGGGAGGTTGGGGATCCTCCCAAATAGGGTCTCGTATGGAGATAGGCTCACCGTGTCTCAATTATAAAAGAAGTGAAGTTATGAAATGGTTATACAGAGTGTTCACAATCACTGACGACATGCACATGGAGATAGCTAACGCAAATAGCTTTATTTTGTGATTGGAAATAGTATGTTTTCTGCCTTCAATCCCTTCATTCATCAATTATCCAATACATTTATGTGGATTTGGTGCAATCTACGATCAATGCACCCCAGCATGTTTGGTATGCAAGGGGGGAGGGGATACTTTTCTTGCAAGGGGGATTGTTTTTCAATAACGCAAATAGATGTAAACTGTCTGGGGGGATCGTTTTCGATGGGGGGATAGATATCTTTGGGACAGAACCCCCATGATATTTCTGGCTAAGTTTATTACATACGGCTCTTTGGGAATGATATTAATCCAGAAACGGCTTGTTCTTTCATGTTAACTAGCTGGGAGACCAGCTATGACGATAAGATTGGCCGCTATTTCTTGATTAATACTATTTCTAAAATCATAGAAATGGTATGAATCTACGTGATAAATCTGCGAACTTTAGGGATGGTATGAATCCAGAAATGGTTTGTTCTTCGGTATTAACCAGCTGGGAGATCACTTATGGTGGTGTTATCAACAGATGCATTGTCTATAAAAGTGAACAAGACTATTTTATTCCGTTTTTGGTTATTTCTTTTTGTTTTGTCACCCTGTGAGTCTTGGGGGCTATCGAAATGGCAACATCATCATCCGTGCTGTTCAATTCCTCCATAGTCGATGGAATTGTATGAGGATCTTCTCTAAATAACGTTCACCAGCGATCGCCTACTGCGACATTGTTGAGGACGCAAATCAAGACAAATTCAGATCGTATCGAGTCCATTTACAGTGCTCTGCATGGCAGACTAACGGATAGTTGGTTGAACTTGATGCCACGCAGGGTAAACAGCCAAATCACTTCGTGTTGCATCGTTATGGCCATCTTTGCACCAATTTCGTCTACAAGAAGCAGCCTCCAATTGCAAATGATATATATAGGACATTATTCTAGTTATATATTCAAATATTGTTCCAGAGAGAGAGAGACATCGTGATATGACCTGAATTTGTATTATAATTATATTCATGATATTCATTGTCCGTAACCTGTTGTAATAACAAATGGTCTTTGTTGTGGTTAGTCTCTGCACATCAGTCCTTTCAGATTTTCTTCGTGAAGGTGTATTTCCGGACCGTATATCTCAGAAATGGCTGGTGTCACAGCAGACAAACACATGCCATTGTGTAAATCCAGCTTTGAGGTGCCGTAAAACGAAAACCCGTACAAAATCAGATGTAGTATACGGTCGCTAGCCCTTCCACCATTTGGGTATTCGCAAAATAGCAGTTTTTGGGACAAAATTGTCTCATTTGAAAGAACAGAGGCGAAATTTAACTCAATATTCCATATTAAAGGATGCACAAGACATTTGCGATTCTAATGATGCTAACCTTGCCTTTATATGACCCAGGAGTTGTGCAGGGGAATGGACACAAAAAGGGGGACTCGCTCGTTTCCAGCCCATTTTTCCTAAGTTCGGATTTGGTCAAGAAGTGTTCGGGAGGTTCTGAATTACAACTAGAAGTTAGTATAATGTTTCGGCACAAGCCAAAGGCACTTTGAAATTGATTCCAATCCTGGTTGCGTAGTATAGAGTATTTAGGGTCCCAGGAAACGCTGACCCAGCTGCAAAGACAAATTCACCAATCAGAAGATTCCTTGTCACTTGATAAGGCCCCTTACTCTTCATTTTCATCATAGGTCGTTGTAGCAGAGTCTTTCAGGTAAAGAAGGTTTCGCCAAAATTTCGCCAAGCGTGTGTATACAGAAAACATTACATTATCTCACAAAAAAGAATATTGTCTACTGAAGTCACCCGCCATTTTAAAGTACGTCATCTGTAATACGGTTGGTATGCGGAATGTACTTACTTTTACCGGAAGTGAATGTTTAACAGCGTGTACCTTAAAATTGCGGAATTCCATAAGGAACGATTCAATTGATCGTAACTCAGAAATTATACTGGCTAATTATACAAAACAAACTGCAACAGGAAGTACATTAAATGCACTATAATGGACAACAAACGGGAAATCGTCACCATGCGTGATGTTAGCCCTTTTCTCATATCCTGCCATATAATTATATATACAGTGCCAGCCAAAAGAAACGGAACGATTGCTCTTAATTGGTAAAATGGCCGCCTGTACGTTGAATGGAATTTTAGCTGAAAATCTAGTTATGGATAAGTATTTTTCTAATATGATGCCATAATCGTGCTCTTGGAGTATTATTTCACGTGATTTGGTTTAGATAATCAACTGCGATATCCACTGTGGATTTTCTGAATACGGGAACACGTGTAACACGTACGAATAATACATCGATAGGTATAGCGCTTCAAATGCGATAATCTAATTTCTATGTTTGTCCGACCAGCTCTACACTTGGTTATGAAGGTCAAGAAAGATGTTGTAGTCTAGGCTTGCAATAGGATTGGGATTAGGAGGGTGTTGAAGGTGCTTTGGAGCCTCGCCGTCTCTGTTCGGAGAATTCAAAAAACGAAAGAAAGGATTCTTCTTCAGATTTTTCCTTCGTGACATGCACTAAAAGCCAAATATGTTTTTATTGTTGTTTTTTAGTTTTAACTGAAGTGTACTAATCTCTAATTCTTCAACTTCTGTTATAGCAGATAGTGCAGACTCCAATTGTTGTTAACACTTCAACTCGGTAATTGGAATAACACCGATTCGCGGCTAAAAAGAGCCTATGGTTTAGATGTTTTCAGGAAGTTTTTAGTTTTCTTAGTTTCTATAGAGCTCTGAAATGTGTGTCGATTTGTAATTGTGAAGAAATCCACCTCTCTGTAGCTTCGCCGTAGCTCCATCGGCCTGTGCAAGTCGACTAATGTGTAGGTCAACATTGTTCAATGCGGAAATCGCAACAAAGCTTGGAAACAAAAATTTCTGAACGAACGGCGAAAATAGTACTATATTCACCTATCCATCGACGAAACAGAGACATAAGCGTTCACAGTAGCAATTCTAGGCAAATCTTTATCCTTCCAGGACGACGCCATTTTCGCACCAGGTGACAATCGTTCCGTTTCTTTTGGCTGGCACTGTATATATATATACATATATTATAGAAGCAGGTGTACTGGTGACATATTAATGTATGTAAGGTATGCCGCCATAACTACTTTGCCACAAGCCACCACAGCAACCAGCCCCTCTCAATTCTCCTTTCATTCCTCAGCTGCCAATTTTTCTATTCTCCTTTTTCTCCTAGCAGGTTGCCTTCCTTACATTAAATTATGTAGTATAACAGGTATTATTTTCAAGGAATTGTATTGCATTGTGAGATGGCAATTGATGAGCTGACCACCAATGACTGAATGTGTAGCAATTAAGGCACATTCTATTTACTTGTAGAAATGCTAGGACAGGCACACATGTACACATGACAACACACATATGCATACACATGTGCACAATTTTCCATGTTAATCTTTTTGTATCATCATCGTCAGTTTTATCACCATCCGAGCTTGATCCCACTGGATGCATCCATTGGAAATGAAGGTATGCCCAATGATTTGGTTGAACTATTCATTAAGTTGAAATTTACTAATTTGAAACTAAGTCCATATATAATATATACGTATCATTCATTTCCTGGTTAAAATAAATAATTCCAAATTGCTAAATTGTGCTACTGCATCTTGCAGATGTGTTCCACATCACAAAGACAACACTAATGCAATATATTTGCTTTTTTTGTTTACAATGCAATATCAAATATTTCCCTATGCGTAGACATTTTTTCACTAGCCATAGACCACAATACTTTACGTCAAATTTGTTACTCTCTGTCTCTAGAGTATCCCCCTTAATTCAGCTCCTCCTTCAGATGTATCCATTTCTCCTCCCTCGGAAACATGTATATCTCCTAAACTGTTGAGTTTTTCTCCTTTCCAGAATCTGTGTTTCTTCTTTAGAAGTGTCTGTAAAATATATAATACCTTCTAATTCTTGGGTCTGTAAAATATATAATACCTGCTAATTCTTGGGTTATTTATGCTACTAAAAACTAGTGCAGAGTTTAATTTATAGTTTTGAGGCGGTACTTGCATTCTCTTCATTTCCATCTGACTGACTGAATGGCAAGAGAAAGGTGTTTTGAAAACCACATTATGACTGACGAATAATTATAGGGAGTGGTGAATAATTAGAGTTCATCAAAAGAAACATGGCCATGCACTTACAGTTTACAAGTTGCATGTTGCTCCTATTAGGGGATATCACATCTATAAGGTATACCGTATAGCGGGAGAGTTTCATGGACTAAAAGTTTCACGAATTTCACGAAAAAAGTGGTATTCGTACAAGTTTCACCCAATGACGTATTCGTCTGACAATCAATTAATGCGATGGGTGTTGAAAACACGTAATTATTTATTTGTGAAATTTGCAAAATGGAGCGATTTGTGATAGTTTTGTCCTGTGAAACTTTCCGTCTATACGGTATACTGCTGTATTGATATCCAGGTGTTGGTGACAACTGGTATATACAGTGGGCCCATCCAACTATTAGTGCCAATCTTCTGAAATGACAAAAAATTAGAGAACATCTTGGTACTAACTTTTTATGATAATAACACCAAATTTAATTGTTGTGCATAGTAACTTCAATATTACTTTCTGCCTGATATATATAGATGTTAGACTATGTGCAGAACTGAATGACATTAAGCAGTCCGGGAAATATAATTTCACTCCAGAAGAAACTGGTCAGAATATTTTCGTAGAATATAACTTCACAGAACAAGATCTTGTGTGGATGATAGTAGGAGTTCCTGGTGCTGGAAAAAGCTCCCTTGGTAACTTCATATTGAAAGAGAATATCTTTGTAGAAACAAAGATAATGATGATATCTGACGTGAATATGACACATGTAAAATGTACCACTGTACCTTCATTTCCTGACAAACGACTTTGTCTTATCGATACTCCAAACTTGGATGGTGTACTATATCCAGAAGCAGCTTTTAATCAACCAGCCATTGTAACAGAGCTGACTAAGATGTTACTACTGATGAGCCCACGTATCAGTGCATTTCTCATCGTTATTCCACTTAGTGTTTGGGATCCTGCTAGTACACTTGATATGCTAGACTTCATTAACATCCTTGGTAACTATTGGAACCAGTCCATTGTAGTATTAACCCATGGACAAGCCATCGGAGAAACTGAAGATGATCAGTACACTAAATTTAAGGAAGTACTTGACCATCCTAATTGTCCTCCAATCCTAACCAAACTTATTAAGAAGGTACATAGGACTTTTGTCATTGTGGAAACCAAGTTCTGGAGGAAAAATGATACGTACAGACGTAGTATAGTTGAACGTCTTCTGAGACTTTCTGAAGACCTCAAACATAATCCTCGTTACCAAGACACCATACAGTCCATTGGAAATGAGGTATTCAAAATAGCCCAGCTAGAGCTCAATAACGAATTTGAAGACATGTTTAGTACTCATGCAAAAATAGCCATTTTTCGGACAGCTTTTGTATATATGAGAGAAATTGTGTTCAAACTTGTCTCAGAACTGATTAAAATCAAACTAGATTGTGGTGATGATGTTGGCAAGTTGTTTGAAAAAGTAAACGAACTGAAAGAGAATGTACTTGATGAAGTGTGTAAGTGCAGAGACTTGCTTTATCAAAAGCGTGCAGTTGATTTGGAAGAAGGAGACTATGTGTGGATGGAACTAGGAGTGACTGGTGCAGGGAAGAGTTGCCTAGGTAACTTCATTTTTGCCGAAGAGAATGTATTTCCAGAATCAGAGATGATATTGAAGGCAAAGACTCTGAAGGTATCCATGGAGTGTACAGTTTTTGAAAATCAACGTCTGTGTGTTGTTGATACTCCGGGGTTTGGAGACACACTGCGTATTGGAACACAAAAATCAAAAGCAATGGATATTGCCAATGATGCCTCCCACCTCATCATAGAGCTCACCAAGATGATGATGCTCACAAAAACAGGGATCAGTGCATTCTTCATCGTGGTTCCTCTACATTATAGAGATTACGCAGGTCTTCAACGACTTCTCGATTTCTTTGATATTCTTGGGAACTACTGGAATCATTCTATTGTGGTGCTAACCCACGGTACGGCAATTGGAGGAACCAAAGATGAGCAGTACAAGACGTTCACAGATCTGCTGCAAGATCCAGTTGGTCCTCCAATCTTGATTGACCTTGTCAAGAAGGTGAATGATCGTTACGTCATTGTGGAAGCCAAAGACTGGAGAAGTGATACAGCCTACAGGAATGGAGTAGTAACCAAGCTTCTCTCACTCTCTGATGATATATTTGAGCAACATGGCCGTTACCAAGACAACCTACAGTCAATTGGAAGGGAGGCATACGAAAGGGCCAAACTCCAATATCGGAATGAATTTGAAGACATTGATAGTCCTGAAGCGAAGGAAGCCATTTTTCAGAGCACTTTTTCATATGTCAGAGAAGCTGTCTTAAAACTTGTTCGCATCAAACTAGCCGATGGAGAGGATGTTGATAAACTCAAAGAGATGAATGAACTGAAGGAGAAAATGCTTGGGGAGATACGTAAGCAGAGAGATCAACTGCATCAAGAGTTCCTGGAAGAACAGAGGAGGACAAGAGAAGCAGAAGAAGAACAAAAGAGAATAGAGGAAGAAAGACGTAAAGAAGAACAGAGGAGGAAGGAGGCAGAAGAAGAACAACACAAAGCGGAAGAAAGAAGAAGAGTGGCAGAAGAACAGAAACTCAAGGAACAAAGAGATAAAGAGGAAGCACAGAAGAAGCTTGAGGAATATCTTAAGAAGCCAACATTTAATGAAAGAACAATCACAGTAGAAGTGTATAAGAGTAACTTTTACAGATGGGAATGGGTGCATTCCGCGGAAGCTGTTGACGTGGCAACTGGAATCTCGGCCAAAGCTCAAAACTACAAATCCAAGAGTGGAGCTAAGGAACATGCACGAGAAAATCTCAAGGACATCCTCCTGAAAAGAGGAATCATCTGCGAAGATGACATTTGACTTGGATGTGTTAATTTGTCTAGTTAGTTTGCTATAATGCGACTATAATATTCAGGTTCAGATTTGGTTTGTGTGATTATCTGTTCAGTGTGCTCATTTATGTCTTTTGTATTGCAATACTTGATTAGTCTGCATATATATGTGTTGGCGCTTATCAGGACCAGATCTATATTGTCTCCCCAGTGTCCATAGATGTACTTTCCTACGTGCATAAAAAGTATGGAGGTGTTATGTCCTCATGATGACCAGCTATATAGGTAATTTTACATTTTTTGCTGGTTACCATGGCCTGCCTGGTGTCCATAATATGACAGATAATAACAGAAATACCAATGAATACCCTCCTGGGTGTGCTACAGACCTCGTGAATATCAAAATTATCACTGGTCACCACGGCCTCTCCAGGGTGCATGTGATATGCAAATTTTACTACGTACATGAACTGTCTCGGAGATTTCCGTAAACTAATTTGTATACTAGTAGTCTAAGTCTATTTTTAGTTCGCCGATACTATTACAGGGGGAAATAACCTAGAAAAATGGCTGCTCATCACTGTGATTGTCGATACTGGGGAGTAATTGACGCTATAGCACAGCATTGAAAGTGCAAGAAACAGTTGGATTTCATCAACGACAATGAGCATCTCTTTGTCTGTTCCTACCTCTTCTCGAGAAAATACGGTTTCCTCACATTCTAGAGACACCGACGTAGACGAGATGCTGACCACTACTCACCACGAAGTCGTTCTCACAGGTGCTGCTAAGAAGACAGTACGGGAGTTTTCTGATAGACTCTCGGAAGTCATGGACCCGATTGACATACATAGCAAGCTCTATTCCGAACACCTGATAAGTTCGACCACCTTGGAACAAGTGAACGACATTCAAGAGACCAAGAAACAAAAGAACATTTGTCTCCTCCAAAATGTACAAGAACTGTTGACCGTTTTGAGTGAAGCGGGCTTCAAGTCTTTTCTTGACGTTCTGGGACAATATGATGTTCTATCGACTTCTTGATTTCTTCGATATTCTTGGGAACTACTGGAATCATTCTATTGTGGTGTTAACCCACGGTACAGCAATTGGAGGAACCAAAGATAAGCAGTACAAGACGTTCAAAAATCTGCTGCAAGATCCAGATTGTCCTCCAATCCTGATTGACCTTGTCAAGAAGGTGAATGATCGTTTCGTCATTGTTGAAGCCAAAGACTGGAGAAGTGATACAGCTTACAGGAATGGAGTAGTAGCCAAGCTTCTCTCACTCTCTGATGATATCTTTGGGCAACATGGCCGTTACCAAGACAACCTACAGTCAATTGGAAGGGAGGCATACGAAAGGGCCAAACTCCAATATTGGAATGATTTCGAAGACATTGATAGTCCTGAAGCGAAGGAAGCCATTTTTCAGAGCACTTTTTCATATGTTAGAGAAGCTGTCTTAAAACTTGTTCGCATCAAACTAGCTGACGGAGACGATGTTGATAAACTCAAGGAAATGAATGAACTGAAGGAGAAAATGCTTGAGGAGATACGTAAGCAGAGAGATCAACTTCATCAAGAGTTCCTGGAAGAACAGAGGAGGAGAAGAGAAGCGGAAGAAGAACAAAAGAGAATAGAGGAAGAAAGACGTAAAGAAGAACAGAGGAGGAAGGAGGCAGAAGAAGAACAACGCAAAGCTGAAGAAAGAAGAAGAGCGGCAAAAGAACAGAAACTCAAGGAACAAAGAGAGAAAGAGGAAGCACAAAGGAAGCTTGAGGAGTATCTCAAGAAGCCAACATTTGATGAAAGAAGAATCACAGCAAAAGTGTTTAAGAGTAACATTTACAAATGAAAATTGGTGCATTCTGCTGAAGCTGTTGACGTGGCAACTGGAATCTCGGCCAAAGCTCAAAACTACAAATCCAAGAGTGGAGCTAAGGAACATGCAAGGCCATCCTCCTGGAAAGAGGAATCATCCGCAAAGTTTGAAAGAACTCGATCGGGTGTGTTAATTTGCCTAATTAGTTTGCTATAATGTTACTATAATGTCTTAAGATAGGTCTGTCTCGGAGATTTCCGTAAACTAATTTGTATACTAATAGTTCGCCCATAGATACTATAAGAAGGGAAATAACCTAGAAAAATGGCTGCTCATCCGTCGATGGAAGCATAGATGTAATTGACGCTATAGCACGGTATTGAAAGTGCAAGAAACGGTTGGATTTTATCAACGATGATGAGAAAATCTTCCTCTGTTCCAACCTCTTCTCGAGAAAATACGGTTTTCTCACATTCTAGAGACACCGACGTAAACGAGACACTGACCACTACTCACCACGAAGTCGTTCTCACAGGTGCTGCTAAGAAGACAGTGCAGGAGTTTTCTGATAGACTCTCGGAAGCCATGGACCCGATTGACATACATAGCAAGCTCTATTCCGAACACCTGATAAGTTCGACCACCTTGGAACAAGTCTTTTCTTGAAGTTCTGGGACAATATGATGATTTATTGCCCATTGTTGATAATATGAAAGGTTTGTGCATGTCAGTATGTGAGGACCTATATGTAAGATATGAAGCTTGTTATGATTGATTCGGTCACTATGATGGAGTTGTAGTGGGTTTCATATGAGGGATTCTGGTAATTATGGGGTACTTTTAATTTTATTTTGTGGTAATAGATACACGTGCAGACAATGCAAACACACACACACACAGACAAATACGTATGCACACACACACACACACACACACAGTCAAATACGTATGCACGCACACACACACAAATATGTATGCATGCACGCACGCACATACACACATGCACACACACAAATACGTACGCACACACACACATGCATAAATACGCACGCACACAGGTAGGGATTAGGTAATTGCGTCTTCATTATGTGCATGTGCGTGTGTGCTCTGTAAACATAAACTACTTTGTATTAACCTCAACACTTTGCATAATTATGTTCCTACCAAATCCCATTACAGAGGCGTTGAAGACGTATAGAGAATGTAGAGAGAAGGAGCCCACTCTACAGAAAGAGCTCAATGAAGTGAACAATGAAAGTGAGAGAAAGCGTAAAGAGATTGAGCTTGTAGTACCAATGAGGACAAAATGGACGCCTAGGATGAGGTTAATTCCAGAGCAAATACCCACCCCCACACACCCTCGCACTCTACCAAATCCACAACCAGAAAGGACCCCTCACTCTAGGCCTTTGTCCAGAATACTTCTGTGAAACTTGCGTCCAAATCAGTGGATCAGAGACAACCTCTACAGAAGAACACATTTGAGAAGATCCCTGAAGTGGTGTCTATGCCTCATGTGGACTCGGATGATTTTGAAGATGACGACGACGATGAACTAGAGGGCGGGTACATGGGCGTTCCCATTGAAGATGATAACGACTCAGACAGTGACACCAGTGGCAATCTTGTGATCCAGATGCCCCCATGATCACGAGAAGATGATAACTTTGATAATGACTATGTACCAGACACTGCTTCAGGTGGTAATTGACATAATGGACCTTTAAACTAGCTTCACATTACAGTAATACAGTCACACACATGCAACACTATCTTTTGCATAAGTTTAATGTTTACCATTCGAATAGCATAAAATTAATGGAAATAACAAGTGCACGCAGCCAGTTCCAGCTCGAAGCACTTGGAACGTATGACGTAATGATGATGTCACGGAATATGGCGTTTTGGGACAGTCCCTATACCCGCTTCCTGCTCCTCTGAATTAAATGGATTCGTCGATAAACAGAACAAATGATAATTGGAAAGGCGGTGAGTTGTATTTGAAGAGTGTATCAAACCGCTCAGTAAACATCCAGTTTGACCTTACGAAATGTATTTCTGTGTATAGTCTGAAGTGAAGTACAGTTGTAGTTCTGAAGTAACTTGAAGGGCACATCAAATCTGTACTTCTTATCGGAGGTACTTGCTGTCAGTACTGGGTGACACAGTGTACATGAGCTAGGGACTGAGTAAGGTGTACTCACTAACCAGAAGTATGTGCTAACCAGAGTACTTACTAAGAAAGTTCCACTGTGCTTACTAGTAGTATTGGTTGTTATAGTGTACATGAGATAGGGACTAAGTGAAGTGTACGCACTAAAATGGAGTATATACTAACCAGGGTACTTACTAAGCAAGTTGCACTGTACATACATGTATCAACTGAGACTTGAAGACCAACTGTACTGCATCACAAATGTTTTCCACCTAGAAACGGAAAATGAACCATCATCGACTACTAGGAGGCGAAGACCAGCACCTCAGCCATCTGGTAAGACTCTGTTCTTTGCACCTCCACTGTGATGGGTTGTTGTCAGTTAATATGTGATGGACATACAGGAAGGTCATGTATATATTATACAATTGAGTTTGAGTTTGAATTTGAATTTAAATTCGAAATCTTGTTTAACAGTATTACTATATTATTGATGTATTTCTGTGTACTGTAATTACACTTGGAATTCTGAAGCCTGGAGGTTATTACAGCTTTGTGATGATCATGTAACAATATAAATTGGAAACTAAATCATCATCTAATGGTTATAGTATGGTATATAGTTGCAGTACTCAAGGTATGCGTGGTATTTGTACACACGCATAGTTTTTTTGTGTGTGTACAGGCCCAGTGTGGAAACATCCTGGTCTGGTTGATGTTGTGTTAAATATTACCTCTTGCTGTAGGTAGATCTGATGGTAACGTTCCACTTCAAACAGTACGGCCATCCTCCCACAAAACTCCCAGAGTAGTCATCGTGTTGACTGTCCTGCCGCTGTTTTTTTCAGTCCTGGGCATATGTACTGTGAGTGCCTCCTCCCATACATCATGTGACCAGCTCTCATTCTGCCCAATCACTACTTGTGTCATACTTTGCAGTATTATCGGGAACCAATCCATGACAGTATGAAATCAACATATACCTGGATAGTGGGTATGTTGTTAACACTGATATATGGAGTATATGTGAACTTCCTTATTAATCATGGTTATAGGATCACTATGGTGTGTGTGCATGCTAGCGAGTGTGCGTTGCATGTGTACATGCGTGCATTTGTGTGTGCATGTGTGTGTGTGTGCATGTGTGTGTGTGTGCATGTGTGTGTGTGTGTGTGTGTGTGTGTGTGTGTGTGTGTGTGTGTGTGTGTGTGTGTGTTGTCTGTGTGTGTGTGTGTGTGTGTGTTATGTGTGTGTGTTATGTGTGTGTGTGTGTGTGTGTGTGTGTGTGTGTGTGTGTGTGTGTGTGTGTGTGTGTGTTATGTGTGTGTGTGTGTGTGTGTGTGTGTGTGTGTGTGTGTGTGTGTGTGTGTGTGTATTATGTCCAATCTTTAATTCATGCATCTTCACATTCTTCAACTGTAGATATTGTCAGAGACACCTTCCACCCAACTACACAAGAGAATATGTACACCTCATCTCATACATCAGGATCATCGCAGGAACCTGTCAACACCCCTTCTCCAAAAATGGATAAAACTGAGGTTAATGCTGAAGAGAAGGAACATTCAATAGATGACAAAGCAGGTAGGTGCCTATACCAACTTCAACACACTCACTAACATTTATAGATATCATCAAAGACACCTTCCACTCGACTCAAGAGAATATGTACACTTCATCTCATACATCAGTGTCATCACAGGAACCTGTCAACACCCCTTCTCCAAAAATGGATAAAACTGAGGTTAATGCTGAAGAGAAGGAACATTCAATAGATGACAAAGCAGGTAGGTGCCTATACCACCTTCAACACACGCACTAACATGTCCAGTCAATTTCTGTTGTCGTTTTTTTGAGCTGTAATGTTTTGTTCATTCGTCATCCTCCGCTGGTTGTTTGTACCTTGACTTGGAACGTATTAATGTACAGGATATATCAAGTGATTAGTACAGTTGGTTGTGTATATATGGCTGTTTTGTCTTTAAGCCATTCACATCATATGAGTATTGCACACACTCTTGTAGACATTAATGAAGAGCCACTCAAAACCAGTCAAACCCAGACGGAATCTAAGACATTGTCTGCACCAACACTAACTCAGTCCAGAATACCTAGACCGTCCAATGCACCTCCTGATGAGGAAAAGGATAAAGGAACTTCAAAGATCCCTTTTGAAAGTACGTAATTGTGTATGAAATGTACATACATACACTGTACATACCGTTTTTACTCTAAAAAGATTAGAAAATGTAGTCCTAGTCTAACAGTGACAATTCATTGTACATTCACATCACCATTACTCAGATCCTCACATTATCATCACTGAGAACCTCAACAGTAGCCCTCTGGACTAAACTTCACATCTCCTTATTTCATCAATGGCATCCATTTTGTTCATTCTTATTCCAATTACAAAATGGTGAATTTTTGGAAGTTTTAGAGCGAATACAGCATATACATGAATATGTGTACACGTATGCATGCGTATGTACTGTACACATATACATAATATATTGTTTGGTAATATTTGTACACTTCTTTTGGCATTGTGTACATTTAGACAATCTACCTCAGCATAATCTCACTAAGGAAGACTTGAATCTTTTACAAGAACATACAATTGAGGAAGATGGCTACATGTGGATGGAGCTGGGAGTTACTGGTGCTGGGAAGAGTTGCCTTGGCAACTTTATTCTTCAAGAGGACAGTAGATTTCCAGAATCAGAAATAATCCAGAAATCAAAGACTCAGAAGGCATCCATGGGGTGTACAGTCTTCAACACAAAACGTCTGTGTGTTGTTGATACTCCAGGATTAGGAGACACACTGCGTATTGGAACACATAAATCAAAAGCAATGGATATCGCCAATGATGCCTCCCACCTCATCATAGAGCTCACCAAGATGATGATGCTCACAAATACAGGGATCAGTGCATTCTTCATCGTGGTTCCTCTACATCATAGAGATTATGCAGGTCTTCAACAACTTCTCGATTTCTTTGATATTCTTGGCAACTACTGGAATCATTCTATTGTGGTGTTAACCCACGGTATGGTAATTGGAGGAACCAAAGTTGAGCAGTACAAGACGTTCACAGATCTGCTGCAAGATCCAGATTGTCCTCCAATCCTGATTGACCTTGTCAAGAAGGTGAATAATCGTTTTGTCATTGTGGAAGCCAAAGACTGGAGAAATGATACAGCCTACAGGAATGGAGTAGTAACCAAGCTTCTCTCACTCTCTGATGATATCTTCAAGCGACATGGCCGTTACCAAGACCACCTACAGTCAATTGGAAGGGAGGCATACGAAAGGGCCAAACTCCAATATCGGAGTGAATTTGAAGACATTAATAGTCCTGAAGCGAAGGAAGCCATTTTTCAGAGCACTTTTTCCTATGTCAGAGAAACTGTCTTAAAACTTGTTCGCATTAAACTAGCCGATGGAGAGGATGTTGATAAACTCAAGGAGATGAATGAACTGAAGGGGAAAATGCTTGAGGAGATATGTAAGCAGAGAGATCAACTGCATCAAGAGTTCCTGGAAGAACAGAGGAGGACAAGAGAAGCAGAAGAAGAACAAAAGAGAATAGAGGAAGAAAGACGTAAAGAAGAACAGAGGAGGAAGGCGGCAGAAGAAGAACAACGCAAAGCTGAAGAAAGAAGAAGAGTGGCAGAAGAAGAGAAACTCAAGGAACAAAGAGAGAAAGAGGAAGCGCAGAAGAAGCTTGAGGAATATCTCAAGAAGCCAACATTTAATGAAAGAAGAATCACAGTAGATGTGTATAAGAGTAACTTTTACAAATGGGAAAGGGTGCATTCTGCTGAAGCTGTTGACGAGGCAACTGGAATCTCGGCCAAAGCTAAAAACTACAAATCTAAGAGTGGAGCTAAGGAACATGCTCGAGAAAATCTCAAGGCTATCCTCCTGGAAAGAGGAATCATCCGCAAAGATGACATTTGACTTGGATGTGTTAATTTGCCTAGTTAGTTTTCCTATAATGTGACTATAATGTTTTAAGAAAGGTTCAGATTTGGTTTATGTGACTATCTGTTCAGTGAGCTCATTTATGTCTTTTGTATTGCAATACTTGATGAGTCTGCGTATAGTGCTGGCACTTGTTATCAGGACCAGATCTATATTGTCTCCCCTGTGTCCATTATGAAACAATTGATATAGTTTGTATAATAGATGTACTTTCCTATATAATAAGTAGTTGTTATGTCCTCATGATGACCAGCTAGGTAATTTTACATTGTTTAGCTGCAGCTGGTTACCATGGCCTGCCTGGTGTCCATATGACAGGTACTAATAGAAATACAGATGGATACCTTCCTGCCGGGATGTGCTAAAGACCTGGTGAATATCAAATTTATCGCTGGTCACCACGTTCTCTCCAGTGCATGTGATATGCAAATTTTACTATGTACATGAATTATCTCGGAGATTTCCGTAAACTAATTTGCATACTAGTAGTCTAAGTCTATTTTTAGTTCGCCGATACTATTACAGGGGGAAATAACCTAGAAAATGGCTGCTCATCACTGCGACTGTCGATACCGGGAAGTAATTGACGCTATAGCACGGCATTGAAAGTGCAAGAAACGGTTGGATTTCATCAACGACAATGAGCAACTCTTCCTCCGTTCCTACCTCTTCTCGAGAAAATACGGTTTCCTCACATTCTAGAGACACCGACGCAAACGAGAAGCTGACCACTACTCACCACGAAGTCGTTCTCACAGGTGCTGCTAAGAAGACAGTACGGGAGTTTTCTGATAGACTCTCGGAAGTCATGGACCCGATTGACATACATAGCAAGCTCTATTCCGAACACCTGATAAGTTCGACCACCTTGGAACAAGTGAACGACTTTCAAGAGACCAAGAAACAAAAGAACATTCGTCTCCTCAAAGATGTACAAGAATTATTGACCGTTTTGAGCGAAGCGGGCTTCAAGTCTTTTCTCGAAGTTCTTGGACAATTTGATGTTCTGTTGCCCATTGTTGATAATATGAAAGGTTTGTGCATGTCAGTATGTGAGGACCTGTGTCTAAGATATGAAGCTTGTTATGATTAATTCGGTCACTATGATGGAGTTTTAGTGGATTTCATATGAGGAATTCTGGTATTTATGGGATACTTTTGATTTTATTTTGTGGTAATAGACACACATGTACAAACATACACACACACACACACACACACACACACATACACACACACACACACACACACACACAGAGAGAGAGAGAGAGGGGGGTACAGATTTACTGTGTAGGTATCGTGATACTCACATTGAAGTATTTCTCTGCAGAAACCTATGAAAGGAAACTCAAAGAAATAGCCAAATTTTACGAAGAGAATGGTGTGTGTGTGTGTCTGTGTGTGTTATTACACTCCTGTTTATGCAAATAATAACAGATGTCTGTATGTCCTTTAGATTGCCTACTTTTTCCAATCTCCCTCACATGTAGATTCCTTCTTTACACGTATTCACTCTCAACCCGCAATACACACTCCGCCCCCTGCCTGGATGGAGTATCAGTCTCATACATCACAGCAAGTCATCGATCCTTGCCCTCCTCGGCAGCCTGTGGACCACATAACTCCTCACCCACTGTCAGTCCCCAGTTGCCCAAACCTGACGGGTTTTGTTGGATCATCATCTCCAAAGCCTTCAATTCTTCCCCGATACAACCACCCTGAGTTACCACAAGGTAGCCTTCGTCAGAATAGCGTGTTCTCTTCTTTTTTCCCAAGTGATTGTCAACTTGAACCTCGTCCACCCTATTCTGCACAGTATCACACACCACATCATCTGGATCAAGAGTCCTTACTTTACAGCCAACAATATCACTATCCTGACAGTCTCGTTCGTCAACAATTTGGAGTCAGCCGTTATTCTCCAGAATACACTTCACATCATTGGTCACATGACTGGTCACATGTTAGCAACCCATACAACTATCACACTTCTCCAGAGGTTTATAACAATGGTTCAATGCAGAATGCTTCAAACATCCCCGTCAGCTTTGACGAAGAATTGTGTCAGCTTACAAGTAGGATGAGTTTGAAGGACCGACATTCTGTACCAAGTCACCACAGCGAATCTCTCCCACCAAACCAGGATGGCCACGAGGTTCACCAGGTTCACCAGGTTCACAAGGTGAATCCTTTCACACTTGGCTCCTTGCCTCCAGACAGCGGCTTTCTCTCAGACTTCAATTCTAGCTACCAACCATTGTCTTCTGGTCCCGTCCGACCTTCTTTGTGGGGTCCTCGTCAATCTGACCTACACCCCTCCCCTCGTTCTCCTCCCCTACATTGTCCCTCCATCCCACAACCAGTTCACAGCAGCTCCTCCTCGCCTCGGCCCTCGCTGTTCACCCTCAAGGAGGGAGAAAAGCCAACAGTGAGAGCCAGTGTGCAACCACCTCTGACCATCCAAACTACCAGCCTGCGTCAGTTCTCACATGGATCCACCAACGGGACAGATGGTGGTGGTGGTGACTCCAAACTGAACAGTCATCACAGTGTAGACAGTGGGATAGGCGGCATGTCGTCATTAAATTTTGATGACGAAAAGTGAAAACACTTTAAGTCTTAGAAGCTACTTAATGTGTTTTGTATCGTGCTAATGCAATGTAAAGTGTATGTACGCATGTTCAGCTGTTTGTATAGTGCTGCATGCAGGCTGTATAATTGAATTCATAATAATTTTTATGTCCTCTCACAAGCTGTACTCATATCTATACATAGAATTAACTCCATCTTGTGAGCAATAATTTGTAATCATTTTCAATTTCAATTTCTCAGCTGCAGCATGTGCATGTGTGTTGCATAATTTCCTTTTTTAAATTAACATATATAACTTATTATGTATATATAATATATGAAACAATGCTACGTATTATATGTATATAAATTGATGTTTCTTATTATTTTTATGTATATTATACAGATCATAATATGTATATATATGTGCATGGATTATGTAGCTATAGTGCAATTATACATACCAATATGTACATCTATTCCTTTAATATATATTATTATCATTATAATATTATATATACATGTATATACTGTATGTACGTATAAACATTTTAATAATAACGATTATAATATGTATATAGTTTGTAATTATTGTAGCAGTAATACTGTTTGTATTACATTATTAGAATACATGTACAATATCGTATAATTACATAATAAAAACACACCACAAAGTTAAGACGATACACTGTGTTTGAATGCTGAGCGTACACATGTACACATGTATGCATGCACATGATGTTTGGGGATGGGTGTACATATTATAGTTATTTTACACTCAATGTGAACACACAGTTCATACAGTGGAACATGTGCCTATGTACTCTACAGGTTTAACACACACTGAACGTACAAGCATGATAAAGTTAACCAATCAGTCGTCGAGTTGACACAGCAGGGCAACTCCGCGAAGGATCCAGTGTTTCTCTGGTTTGTCCGTGGCCAATTTGAAGGCAAGGACAAAGTTCGTGGAGTGTCCGGTGGTGGAGAGGGTGCCTTTCCTTTCGCTGGTCTTGTACAACGGACACACGTAGACATCCTTGTCTATCACATCCTGTTTCTTGGCTAAAGGGGGGAGGGCAACATGATAACTTGTAAGGGAAATCCCCGAGTACAGTGGACCCTGTATTTGAGATCACTTCTATATGTACAGAGACCACCTGACCTAGTGACCATTATTGAACTACCCACAATGTAAACTGCACTACTCTAAAGCACCTCGGTGTAAGACCACCTGTCTCTAGAGACCACCTTCTACTGGTCCATTGAGTGGTCTTTATATGCAGGGTTCACTGTAGGTGCATGTGGTAAAATGTTTTCTCTTATGTTTCTAATAGTGTCCTCGCAGAATGTGTAAATCACATTGAGTTTACATAAACAACAACAAAACAACAACACGATATCAACAATACTAACAACAAAACAACAACACAATATCAACAATACTAACAACAAAACAACAACACAATTTCAACAATACTGACCTGGGGTAAGTAAGATGACTGGCACTTGGTCGAACAACACCTTTGGTTTCTGCTCAGCCAGGACTCCTTTCTCCTTGTCCCAACGTGCCCCGTCGAGGAACAATCCTCGAACGTACACACCGTCCTCGGGGGGAGAGGCACAGTCGTCCACTGGTAAGACCTGTGAAGTAGGCGGGAGAATGCACGTGTTACGGGTCACATACGGAGATGGGAATTGTTTCATATGTTAGTTCATGTCCCCAGCTAGGTCTGGTAAAAATATCAAGTTGACACGCCTCCTTTCCCATGAGCTATACATAAAGGTGCTTAGCATTTTTTCTCCTATACTCTCCCATACGGTACATTGAAAAAAAATTAAGCACCTCCGAATGTAACTTGGGTTACAGGCCACATATGGAGATGGGAATTGTTTCAGAAGTTAGTTCACATCCCCAGCTAGCTCTGTCTAAATTATCAAGTTGACATGCCTCCTCCACCATAAGCTATACAAAAAGGTGCTTAGCGTTTTTTCTCCTATACTCTCCCATACATTGAAAAAATATCAAGCACCTCCCACTACATCGAACTGAACAATGCAGCATGTACATACATACGTGTACGGTATGTGTGTACATGCATGTGTATGTATGTACAAACTTATGTACATACTGTGTATATGTACAAACATATTAGTGCATGTATCTATATATGCACCTACTGTATGTAGTGTATGTACATATGTGTATAAGCATGTACATATGTGTGTATGTACATGTGTGTATATGCACGTACATATGTGTGTATGTACATGTGTGTGACACACAAACGGTACACATGATCTACAATTCATGAGATTTTCACTGCAATAGCGCATAAGGTATATAGTTGATGAGCCATGGTTCCCAAACCAGATTCGAATTCTTACTTTGAAATTGAAAGTGAGGAGGTCAATAGGGATGGTGTACTTCCTGGCATAGTTCTGCATAGCTCCCGTCAAAAAAGCCTGAAACAGGAAGTGGGCAGAGTGTGTACTCACATGTGGTAGGTGCAGACATACAATACACATATGTATATAGTGCACACAGTACACACAGTACACACAGTACACAAAGTGCACACAGTACACACAGTACACACAGTACACACAGTACACACAGTATATACAGTACATACAGTACATACAGTGCATACAGTACATACAGTACATATAGTACACACAGTACACACAGTACACACAGTACATACAGAACATACAGAACACACAGTACATACAGTACATACAGTACATACAGTACATACAATACATACAGTACATACAGTACATACAATGCACACACACACACCTGTGTGAAATAGAACCCAGATATCCAGAACACAGCAGGTTTCCCCTTGTCCATCCACTCCTGTAGGAACTTGACCCTCTCCAGGAGGTCGTTGATGTAGCTCCCGAGAGGTTTGAGGCTGGGGTAGGACCTCTTGGCCCACAAAGAGGGGACTTTGCCGATAAGGACGCTGTTTCCCACGCTCTCCAGCTCTGCGTTCATCACCACAAGACCCTTTATCGCTTTCTGAAGGTTCTGTAGACTGCTGCGTATCACCAGAAGTAGCCTATGGGGGTCGGGGTAGGTTGGGGTTACTCAGGAGTGAATGTACAGGTAACCTTCTACATAATGGACACCATAATGACAATATGATATGTCCTATATGGTGAATCCTCTCAATTGAGGACACTGTGGACTTAATACAACACACACAAACACGCACATCACACACACACACACACACACGCACACACACACACACACACACGCACGCACATCACACACACACACGCACATGCACACACACACACACACACACACACACACACACACACACACACACACACACACACACAACACACACACACACACACACACACACACACACACACACACACACACACCTGTTGAACCTCTCCATCTCCTGCACCAACACGGTGTTCATACTCTCCCCATACGTCACAGGATACTTCTTGGTGGCTTCCTCCAGGTCATACAGGTTGGGCACCTGTAACACGGGACAGATAAGAACCACTGCTGTGGTGAGCCCTTCAAGGTATGTACTTATGTACTAAGCAGGTTGGGCTGTGGCACATACAGAGTGCATACAGAACTTGCTCAGTATTATGTTAAGCGTGTACTTTCATCGACACAGTACATACACGTGTATGTATATACACTTCACTTAGTCTCTAGCTCATGTACACTATGTCAACCAGTACTGATAGCAAGTACCTCTGATAAGAAGTACAGATTTGGTGTGCCCTTCAAGGTACTTACTAAGCAAGTTTGACTGCAGGTACTAAGTGTGCCCTCTGAGGTACTTCAGTAGTAGAGGATTACAGTTTGTATACCTCACTCAGTCCCTAGTTCATGTATACTATGTCAACCAGTACTGATAGCAAGTACCTCTGATAAGAAGTACAGATTTGGTGTGCCCTTCAAGGTACTTACTAAGCAAGTTGGACTGCAGGTACTAACCACAGAAGGAACACATATTGCGCCCTCCATACCTCGTGTCATGCATGGTAGCTAGCCATAGGTAGGTGATTGGGACACTCACTTTACTGAGGATGTCGGAGGCAATCTCCTGTAGCTTGATCTCTGCTCCAGAGATGCCCGACCCTCCACTGGTGCCCGCTTGAGTCAGGAGAACAGAGTCGAACAGCAACTTGGTTTCCTGCAGTTCTCGTGAGATGTCCACATTCTCATGCATACCGAACACCTCAGGATACTGGGTCATGGGAAGTTCCTGTGGGGAAGGAAGGAAAGCATGTATGTATGTGAGCATGTGGGTGGGTGGGTGAGGGTGTGTGTGTGTGCGTGTGTGTGTGTGTGTGTGTGTGTGTGTGTGTGTGTGTGTGTGTGTGGTGTGTGTGTGGTGTGTGTGTGTGTGTGTGTGTGTGTGTGTGTGTGTGTGTGTGTGTGTGTGTGTGTGTGGTGTGTGTGTGTGTGTGTGTGTGTGTGTGTGTGTGTGTGTGTGTGTGTGTGTGTGTGTTGTGCGTGTACATTTGTGTGTGTGCATGCATGCATGTGTGTACACATGTAGGTATGTGTGTATACACTGTCAAATCGAACCTTGATGAAGTCCACATATTCCTCATACTCCCCCTTTGGAGGGGCGTAGTACACTCCACTGCTGGAGAACTTGTACTTGGGGTCATTGATGATCTGCTCGTTGTAGAACGTTGAGAGGATGTTGACCAACGTCCTCCTGTCCCAGTCATCGGTAACCCGACCCCCATAGTTACACTGACCCGTCAGGTACGTGATGGCATCAAACGGCATGTCCTCGTACTCGTTGATGTACATCTGGAGCTGACGGACGCTGATGCGAAGGTCAGACTCGTTGAACCCGTAAGGAATGTTCCAACCAAGAGGCCCAAACTTCCTCCTTTCTTGGACAAGGGCATGGAAGAAGCACAGTCCAAAGAGCAACTTCTCAAAGGCCTGAACAAATAGGAACAAGTGAGTATGTACCATATATATGTATGTATGTATGTGAGTGAATGTATTATTGTGTATGTGTGTGTGTGTGTGTGTGTGTGTGTGTGTGTGTGTGTGTGTGTGTGTGTGTGTGTGTGTGTGTGTGTGTGTGTGTGTGTGTGTGTGTGTGTGTGTGTGTGTGTGTGTGTGTGTGTGTACAAGTGTACATGTACGTGCTGTGCTTCTTCAACCTATTCATCAACTTACAGCTTCTTTCCCAGGGCACCCATTGAAGAACTCTTTATCAGAGATCGGGTCAGTGATGTAGGACTGCAGCAGGTTCTGTCTCAGTCCAGTGGGTGGTTCGTTGGTCATCTTCACACCATTCTGCAGCACCGTCACTGGAAACTGGAGACGGAGAGAGGATACCGTGAAGTTGATATACGTACATGTGCCAGCTTACACACACACAAATACACACACACACACACACACACACACACACACACACACACACACACACACACACACACACACACACAGTGTCATACACCCACACCCACACACATGCACACACATGCACGTACACATGCACTCACACCCACACCCACACACCCACACACATGCACACACACACACACACATACACACACACACACACACACACACACACACACACACACACACACACACACACACACACACACACACACACACACACACACACATACACACACACACACACACACACACACACACACACACACACACAAACACACACACACACACACCTTGTCTGAAGGATAGCTGGTCAACCACAACCTGAAGTCCGTGTGCACATGGTCTGGTCTGAACTCATTGCAGATCTTCTCCAGGGAGGGCATCCAGGAAACCGCCAGGTGACAGTTCTGCAGCACGACCCAAGTCCCGTCCTTGGTGGCTGCCGAGATGAGACGCGAGGCAATAGGACCCTGTGTGAAGGAAGAGACTTGAAGACTTAAAGAAGATAGAGGACACAATGTGTCTGCTTATGTCAACATCAATGTTGACTCTGAAGAGTTGTAAAAAAACATACACTAAGGAGTGAAGTACAGCTGATAAATATGGTACAGCTGGTACAACTACAGCTGGTACAACTAGTACAGCTGGTACAACTAGTACAGCTGGTACAACTAGTACAGCTGGTACAACTAGTACAGCTGGTACAACTAGTACAGCTGGTACAACTAGTACAGCTGATACAACTAGTACAGCTGGTACAACTACAGCTGGTACAACCAGTACAGCTGGTACAACTAGTACAGCTGATACAACAGCTGATACAACTAGTACAGCTGGTACAATTAGTACAGATGGTACAACTACAGCTGGTACAACTAGTACAGCTGGTACAACTAGTACAGCTGGTACAACTACAGCTGGTACAACTACAGCTGGTACAACTACAGCTGGTACAATTAGTGCAGCAGATACAACTAGTACAGATGGTACAACAACAATAGCTGGTCCAGCCAGTACAACTGATATAGCTTCTACAAGAGTTATAGTTGTACTGTGCACACTACAGCAGTCATTACCTGTCCTTGACCGAGGGATATGGCATTGAACTTCTCTCCTGAGAAGCCTCGATCTTCAGCGAACTTGAGCAGACCAGCCATGGGATCAGCTCCAGGGGAGAGCACAAAGATGAGAGGAATGCAGCAGTTGGAGTCCGCATACGACTTGCCGAGATCGAATGGTGGAGGATCTACAAACTTTTCTCCAAGATGAGTCTTCACAAAGATGACAACTTGAGGAGTAATCTGTGAGAGACAGAGGGGAGAAAGGGAGAGGGAGGGAGAAAGGGAGAGGGAGGGAGAAAGGGAGAGGGAGGGAGAGAGGGAGAGGGAGGGAGAAAGGGAGAGGGAGGGAGAGAGGGAGAGGGAGGGAGTAACACAAATCTATATACACTACACATATACCATGTGCATACATGTATGTAAATATTAATGTACACATGTATGTATACATACTGTATGTACACGCACGCACGCACACACGCACGCACGCACACACGCACATACACAAACACATGCACACACACACACACACACACACACACACACACACACACACACACACACACACACACACACACACACACACACCTTGTCTGGTCTCAAACACCTAAGAACTATCATCTTCTGGAAGTCAGTCAACTGTTCATTCCAAGGTTTGGGCAGAGGAGCTTGGTGAGGTTCTCTGTCATCATACAACAACTTCCACTCATCAGTGTGAGCTGCAAGGAAGACCGAGGACAGGGGATTCAAGGAGTACACTGTGACCTACCAAATGTGTGTATGTATGGAAATACTACGTATGTGTGTATGTATGTTTAATACTACAAATTATGTGTACATACTGTACTTACCATGAATAATACTACAAACTGTATGTACTGTATGTACCCGATACCCGATACTTTACATGCATGTACGTATGTCAGGTTATGGTAATACACAAGGGTCTACCAGGTAACAATACTGTAGATATACATACATTCAAAGCTCTTCCTGAACCCCTTGAACCCCTGTAGGTCGCACATCCTGCAAATCTCATCCCAGGACTTGTCCGAGAGCCAACCGGGGGCGGGGTTGGGGATCTTGTTCTCCAAGCCCACTCCTCCAGTCAGGAAGAACATGAACTCTGTTCTGTTCAGTTTGTTCTTAGCCCTGTTTGGAGTGGAGGGAGTGGAGGGATGTAGTGTGTGTGTGTGTGTGTGTGTGTGTGTGTGTGTGTGTGTGTGTGAGTGTGTGTGTGTGTGTGTGTGTGTGTGTGTGTGTGTGTGTGTGTGTGTGTGTGTGTGTGTGTGTGTGTGTGTGTGTGTGTGTGTGTGTGTGTATGTGTATGTGTGTGTTTCTCAGCAGTTGCAATATGTCCAGCTTTGAGAGATCACACATCCACATAGATAGGTCCACTTACTGTAGCAGATTACAACAGAGCAGGAAGGAGAAGAGCAGCTTGTCCTTCTCGAACAGGGACCGACACACATTGCAGTAGAGGTTGTAGGTGAAGTGCTCCGTGAGGTATCGCAGCCTCTTGTCCAGATTCTTGGATTTCGTACTGCAGAAGAACAAGAACCAGGTTATTGTACGCAGTGCATACAGTATACGTACATGGTGTAGGTATGTACATTCAGTATTGTATGTGATATTGCAGAAGTAGATATTAAATCTTGGTATTAAGGTTATTGTATGAGTCATTACACACACACGCACACACACGCACACACACACACACACACACACACACACACACACACACACACACACACACACACACACACCTGTCACTAATGGTGATGAGGAAGAGGTTCACAAACCACTCCAGTGAGTACTGGTACATTGGGTCTATGTTGGGCAGGTCAGTGATGGAGAAGAAGAGAACTGAGCCATGAACAGCTACAGGACGATACCCTGCTCTGGACTGGTCAATCTTCTGTTCCGTTTCTTCTGCAATCTGAGGGGAACAGAGGGGGGAGAACAAGAGCCTTGAAGAGTAGGTATGTAGGTCTTATCACAATCACAAATGATGCTGTCTCATCAGTATAATGTGATATGTATTAATGTACATACACATTATGGATAGTTAATAACTTAATACTTTGTACACAAAACTACACGCATACACACACACACACACACACACACACACACGCACACACACACACACACACACACACAACACACACACACACACACACACACACACACACACACACACCTTTTGCTTCTGTGAAATCTCATTTGAGAGTACTTTGGAGGAGTCCAGGATCTTGATGGCTGATTCATCTTCCAGGATGTTACCCTCAGAGGAAGACAGTGTCTCGAGGATCTTGTCTTCAATCTCCTTCAACTGCTTCTTGTTAGCAGCACTTTGGAGAATCAAAGCATTCTTCTCTTCCTCCAAGTCAGGTCTGAATGAGAGTATAAAGGCTCTTGAAACAAACTGTACATGTACGTACTGTACACTATGAACATAATGGCCACACAGTACGAAAGTCTCACCGCTCCTTGGCAACCACAATCCCCAGGAGCTGGTCCTCCAGTCCTTCCGGCGTGATCATAAAGTTGAGCAGTGCCACCTTGACCTGCAGTTCAGGGAGGTAGTGAGGGTTCCTCAGCTTGGTGGTGATGTAGAACCTGAAGTCGGCCGAGTATTCAATGGTGTTGTCCCCGAGCTTGATGCACCACACCCCTCCCTGCTTGAAGGTCTGCTTGAGAAGGAGGGGCTCAAGGGTGGGGTCCAGCTCCTCGGCCACATTCTCCAACAGTACTGGCGTCCCGAACTGGATGCAATTCTCAAGTGTTCTCATGTAATCCGAGTCAGTCAGTTTGATCACCTGCAGAGTACAAAGTACAGAGTACAGAGTACACAACAAGAAGGAATGTACATGTACGTACGTATGTGTGTGAGGGAGTCAACAGGTATACTTGTAATACTGGTGTGTGCAAATTTTTCACATAATGCAATTTTCGGGAATTTCGAACTATGGCAGTTTTTGTTCATCTGTTAATACAGATAATACTTGTATACGTGTAGTGGAAAGACACAAAAATGAAGAAAATGTGAAATTTTCCTCACACAGCCGTTTGTGACCTTTTTGCCATACAAATTTTGTACACATACAGTATGTACGTACGTATCTGAGTGAGTGAGTGAGAGAATACATATGTATGCTACAGTACATGTACATACATGAGTGAGTGAGAGAGTCAGTAGACACACATTTACACACGTATGTACATACGTACGTATGTTGTGTGGATGTACCATAATATAGAGACATACATACATATGGTTCCCAGACCACACACAGGCGTACGTATGTTGTGTGGATATATCATATAATAGAGACATACATATGGTTTCCAGACCACACACGTGCGTACGTATGTTGTGTGGATGTACCATAATATAGAGACATACATACATATGGTTCCCAGACCACACACCTGAAGGTTATTTGGTTTCTCGAAGTTCTTCACCCACTTATTGGCCTGGCCCTGTGGGTCAATCATCAGCGGCCATCTTCTTGTGTTGGCTACGATGACTCCGTTATCGACAGAGAAGCTGTCGGTGGGCAGCCCAGCTATGTTCCAGTCTCTGATCTTGACCGGATCTCCGAGGGTCTTGGAGAGGCTGAAATCAGGAGAGCACGCTATCTTCATCGACTGGAGGAGAGAGATTGAACATGATTGTGAATGATGAAATGAGGGTGGAATGGAGCAGTGAGTGTTCAGGCTATTACACTACTGTGTACTACATGGATCCACTGTATTTCTGAACCACACACACGCACACGCACGCACACACATACACACACACACACACGCACACACACACACACGCACACGCATGCACGCACACACACACACACACACACACACACACACGCACACACACACACACACCTTGCACTTAGTAGTCCATTCAGCAGACACTTCACTCCTGAACGCAGACGTAAAGGCCCCAAGATAGGCTATCACACCTGACGATATCAACACATCCCCGATCGAATTATCATAGTCCTTCTGCAAAGATTCAGCCGTGAGTGTCCACCTGTCCTTCTCTCCCCCCAGACCACTGATGAGCTTCTCAGCTCTGGACAGCTTCTTTGCACACAGGTCCACTTGGAACTCAAGCTGCTCCTTCTTGTCTGTCATCTCCTTGAAGGATTGCTTCAGGTTGGCCAGTCTGTCCTCCACCTGAAGAAGAATACGACTGAAGATCAATCTGAAAAAGGTATGAGTACATGTGTACGTACACACTGTGGAACCTCCTTATAGAGGACACATCGGGAGTAGCCAATTTGTCCACTGTAGAG
>OZ026565.1:635000-637500 GCA_964020155.1 Chondrilla cf. caribensis | reverse complement strand
CTAGGAATCGGCCGTAATGGACAATCAGTGCATAGTAACCGATTGATTATTCAATTAATTCCTGGAAATAATTAAGTGGGCCTAATGGGAAAACACTCCCATGTTATTAGACTGAGTAGTCATCCAATAGACGTGATGTGGAGTCTTTAGAGTCCTTTTCACATTTCAGATAGTCTTGAAGTACAAAATTGAACCCATGGAGTGAAGGTTCTGGGTAATAAGGTGGGGTGACTTCCTGCTCTGTTCGCTTAATTACTATATTTATACATACAAACATATGTACGTACTTACTGTATGCACTGTGAACTATTCGGTTATACGTACGTATGTATACTTGTATACATACGTAGGTACTGAAACAGGCCCATGTAAGAACACAATAAGTTCGCAGTATAGTACATACTGTACACACAGAGTGTGGGAATGAACACATTTCACACAAGCACACAGCATATTGTACAAGTGTATACAAGGTGTGTACAAATGTACACATGCGTATGTACATAAATGCATGGGAAGAACATGCATCCATGTACATGTACGTACATACGTACGTACCTTGATCTGTTTCCTGACAAACACGAGACAAGGCTCCACTATCCAGTCAAACAGAGCCTGGATAAGTTCCCTGTGGTTCTCCTTCAAGACGGCAGGCAGGGAATTCATCCAGGAGGAGAGGAGGGGTCTCCAGCCAAAACTGGACGGCTCCAGATACACCATACCACACCTACTGACGGTGGCCGGCTGGATTACAGAGAGATGGATAGGTAGAGATAGTAAGTACTGTTCCTGTTCATTCACATGCATGTGCAAGACCGGCTCATAAGACCTATTCCCTTTGTTTGTAGCACAATGCATCCAAGACCTGCTTAAGACCCACATACGTATGTATTTCCTTGGCTTGAAGATACAGTATACAGTGTATGAGCATCATGTAAAAGACAAGAGTTACAAGACATGCTGTACTGATTTCCTGAGAAGAGATTATGGGATGCAATGGTATCCCTCTCCTCCTCCGACAGGTTTTTGGAGGTTTTTTTTCTCCATCACTCCCTACCACCAACCAGAAAATGACTGCCAATTACCTGATTGAACTGACTTCACAAGACAACCCTACTGAGGATACATACTGTACATGAACCTAGTAAGCACAGACTACCATGTACATACATGCATATGTAGTACGTTCATTTTGTGAGGTTTTAATTTCCTATTGATTTGTCAATTAGTACATATACTTACGTATGACTCTCAAAATACATGTTACATGTCTTTTTTTACAACATGTTTTTTGTTACATACATAGAACATGAAACAGTGCTACATAGGACACAAAACAGTGATACGTAGAACATGCGTGCATGCATGACCCACCGAGGCATGCTGGAGGTCCATGGTCTCGAAGATGAGGTTCATACTCGAGGACATCTGGATGATTTCACCACTCATGAGGCACAGCTACGTACAGATGGGGGGGTGGGGGTGAGAACCGGGTGAAGAGGTTATACGTACACACGTAGTGCAGGATTTGAAGTTAGGAGAATGGGGGATTGTGGAGTGGGTGAGCACACTGTGGTGGATCAGTAGGCCAGTGTTCAACTTGGAAACAGAGGGTAGCATTGTATGTGTGGTATAAGCATACGTACCTGCATTCATACTTACAGTACACACAGCACACATGCACACACACACACACACACACACGCGCGCGCGCACGCACACACACATACACGTACACACACACACACACACACACACGCACACACACACACACACGCACGCACACACACATACACGTACACACACACACACACACACACACACACACACACACACACACACACACACACACACACACACACACACACACACACACACACACTTTCATACCTTTTTATTGTCATCCAACACAGTGTTCATGTTCTCTATCCACACTGCATCCACTGGACCATCAAATATAACCCACTTCCTCTCATCGTCCTGAGCTGAAGCAAATTCCCTGAAAGTGTTGGCTACGACTCCATCTGTCCACTATGTGGAAAACAAATTGAACATCCAATATTTACAGTGGAACCTCTACTAAAGGACACTCCCAATAAAGGACACCATAGAAATTACCTCCCTACAAAGGACACTTTCTAAAGCACCAAAAATAGACTCTCCTACGTATAGTGATAATACATTTTCCACCTCTGAAGAGTGGACAACCTCTCTACAGTGGACAAAATAACTGGTCCCAGTGTGTCCTTTATGGAGAGGTTCCCCTGTATATGTATACGTACGTATATCACATCAAATATTTGAGAATAGGGAGTTGTAAATTACAGTTCAATGCCATGGGTAGTTACGTACATATGTACGTATATCTTTCCAACCACAGCAAGCAGGTAAATACAGATTGGTACGTACATACGTACTGCAGAATTACGTAACTAAGAATATGGTGGAAATATACGTACGTAGTTCTGCACATGGGGATGTACATACATATACACACACA
>OZ026565.1:590000-625000 GCA_964020155.1 Chondrilla cf. caribensis | reverse complement strand
GGGTACGCTCAGTGCAGTCGACTTGAACGTCTCATACTCCGAAATGATCCTAACAGGTGCAGGAGATAAACATCTTCATATGGATTAATTTCTTTAATTGTGTACATACGTACGTATAGGTAGGTACGTATAATTAAGGTCCTGTGAGCACATTATTGAGCAAGATGGTCAAATGTGTTTGGTAATGAATGTGACTGACTGGTCACATGTTGTGTGACTGAACAGGACTATTGTACAGGACTGTAAGACAAGCAGTCACAGCTAGTCACAGCCAGACACAGCCAGACACAGCCAGACAGGCCTGAAAGACAGCTAGTCACAGTTAAGCAGTCAGTCCCCTTCCACAACCCATCAATCCTGCCGTACAACTAGGCAGGACGGTCACCCCACCTCTGGTTCTCGGTCATGTGGTGGTTTGCCAGTGAGTTGTGCAGTTGCACCAGGCAGCCCTGGGCCCTGTCCACTAGTCCACTGTTGGCTTGTTCACAGTCCAGCCTTGCCATGGGGAACAGGGCTACCTTGTCCAAACCGGATATCTCACCGATGGTGCTCTGGTAGGCTGCAATCATCTGAGGAATACGCAGTACATACATTTAGAAATGAGATAACATGAACACAGTACACTGGATATACGTAATTATTAAACCTACTTGCACTCATCTGTATTTGTGTACATACAATAAATACAGTTCATACACATGTACGTACGTATGTATGTACGTATGTGTGTGCATATGTACAGTGTGATCTGGTTTCAGGTATAACTTCTCTTACGTACGTACGTACATGCAGATGTCAATACAGAATTGTATACGTATGAGTACGTATGCACCCAACACAAACCTTTTTGTACTCCTCCAGGCCTCTCTCCTCAGAAAGAAAGTCAGCTATGGTCTTGTCGGCTTCACCATTGAGTAAGAAGTTGAAGCAACCTGGAGTTATAACAGCACTTGGTAAGACCTCACTTCATATGTACGTACATATACATTCGTATGTAGTACTGTATACAGTACATACGTACACACAATACATACATACATACATTCTATACGTACGTACCTACGTACGTATGTACTTTTTGGATTTCGATTTAGTGTAATTGGATGTATATACGTATAATAATAATATACCACTTTATTTAATTCAGTTTGTTGTTTGTAATCACTGATTTGCGATGTTATATTTATTCACTTAGGTATTTACTTATTTAGCACTGTATTCATTGCCTGAGGCCCATCAATTAATAATAACATACATACGTACGTATGTATATAGTAAAAAAAGAAAACATTCTATACATATAGCACATACACCTGTCATGTTTGGACATCTCATGGTGTACGTACATATGTATTTACACACGTATGTACCTATGTAGGTACCTAAATTCAACATGTACGTACTAGGCCCACCACACTTACTGTATCCTTCGAGGTGTTGCAGCAGGGGCTTCAACTGCTCCTTCACTGCCCTCCTGAGGAGAGCTTCGTTCCTCTTCAACAAGGATTCATCTACCGCGGTGTTGATGGAGGCACAGGACACAGAACCGGTCAACCAGTCCTGAAACAAGAAAATGATACTAAGCAAATTTGTGTGCACAATCTACCAATCTAGATTCACTACACAAACATACGTATGTACGTATGTATGTACAGTGTTATGTATTGACACACACACACACACACACACACACACACACACACACACACACACACACACACACAAACACACACACAAACACACACACACACACACACACACACAAAACACACACACATACGTACACAAAATATACAAAAACAGGACACACACACACACACAACACACACACGTACCTTTAGGTGGGGGATACTCTGTAGAGTATTAGAAATTTGCTGTACAACAAACACAACAGAGTCTTCCACTTCCTGGAGGGAGGGTTCGAACACAAGCCTGTCTCCTTTGTAACACAACTGGAGCAGAAAGACGGGCAGCAATGCCACTCTGCCGCAGGAAAACTGTTCAACAAAGTCCTCAACAGCTCTGGTCAACATCCCCCTCACGAGGTTCCCAATCAAAGTACATGAACTGTTGTAGAAGCTGTCTTCGCTCTCCACAGGGACACCTCCCACCAGTTTCTTGTCAAGGAACAGGTTCATCACTTTGGGATGCCAACTGCAAGTACGTATGTACAAGCAACAATACAACAAACAAGTGGAATACATATGTACAACAATACAACAAACAAGTGGAATACATATGTACAACAATACAACACACAAGTGGAAAACAAAAATCAGTATAAATATCAGTAGTAAGTACGTACCTAGAAGGGCACACCAAACCTATAATTCTCATTACAAGTACGTACTTGCTACCAATACTGGTTGACAAGGCAATGGACTGTACGTACTTACCTTTGCATGAGTTTCTCTTCTGTTTTGTCAGCATCCAGTTGTGCCATGTTACGGAAGTGCTCCAGGTCCATGGGACCCTTTGACCTGACAGATATACGAATATGTACATACGTACATTCAACACCATCAGTGAGTTTGTGCATACACATATGTACGCATAGGTAAGTACAGTGAGATCTCTCTAATCCGACACTCAATGGGACCTGAGAATAATGTTGGATTAGGAGGTTGTTGGATTATGGAGTGCCTCTTAACATACTTATGTACGTATGGTGACTGTACCTCGTAGAATGGTCGGATTAGAGAGAATGTTGGATTATAGGTGTCTGATTAGTGAGGTTTCATAATATGCATGTACGTGCATAATATTATGTACAGCTCTACAGTTTTTGGGTGTACACACATCCCCAATCCATCCAACCATGTTGGTCCCCTCCACACTCCTCGAATCAATCTGGCATTGGACTATCCAGGCTAGGTTGGTAGGAATTCACACTGAGGAGAAGTTTTACTTTCAAAAGACTGCTTGTTGGTTTAATTTGTTAAAGTCCCAGTTAACTATATGTGTTTAAGCATAACTCATACACATTTAGTTTCAGTTTTAGTTAACAAACACAACACTAGTGAGGAATACGTACGTACGTACATAGTTCTACTTTTAAGGACCATTGGAAAAGTGAGGATTTCAGTTGAACCAAGGCTGCCTGTACATACATATGTATATACGTATGTACATATGCACATACGTATATGTATCTGTGTATATTGTACGTACGTACGTATGTACGTATGTACAACAAACATACACATACACGTACATACGTATGAGCATTTGTAAGCATATTCGAGGAAGTACTTGCCCCTGTAGCATGACACAGACAGCTTCACAGACAATGCAATGACACAGACAGCTTCACAGACAATGCAATGACACAGACAGCTTCATTCCACAGTCAATGTACTGTACCTTATATTGGACATGATCACAATGGGCGTGTCCTTGAACCCCTCCCACACCTTGAGAATCCTCTGTGCTACTGGATGAGTGATGTGGAGGGACTCCCTCAAGAGTTCTTTGGCTCTGACAACACTGTCATGCCACGGTACTGAGTAGTCCAGACCTCTGTGGACGAGAGCAGATGTATGTGCACTGTGTGTGTGTGTGTGTGTGTGTGTGTGTGTGTGTGTGTGTGTGTGTGTGTGTGTGTGTGTGTGTGTGTGTGTGTGTGTGTGTGTGTGTGTGTGTGTGTGTGTGTGTGTGTGTGTGTGTGTGTGTGTGTGTGTGTGTGTGTGTGTGTGTGTGTGTGTGTGTGTGTGTGTGTGTGTGTGTGTGTTTCTGTGTGTGTGTGTGCACATGTATGCCACTCACAGTGGATCAGATGGCAGGGGTTCATCTGGTGCTAGTCCCTTTACATCCGGTTTCACAAGTGTCTGCCTCACTACAGGTATGAATGATCAGTAGTAAGGCAAATACATACATACATACATACACAGCAATTACACATATTCACATGTACAGCACATTGCAACATGCTTAGTAAGTACCCTTGTTAGCATACACCTCCGGTTAGTACATACAGTATGTACACTTTACAACCAGTTACTGATAGCAAGCTTACATAGTACCTTGTTAGTACACACTCCTGGTTAGCACACACTACTGGTTAGTACACACTCCTGGCTAGTACACACTCCTGGTTAGCACACACTCCTGGTTAGTACACACTCCTGGTTAGCACACACTCCTGGTTAGTACACACTCCTGGTTAGTACACACTCCTGGTTAGTACACACTCCTGGTTAGTACACACTCCTGGTTAGTACACACTCCTGGTTAGTACACACTCCTGGCTAGTACATACACTTCACTCAGACCCTAGCTCATGTACATTATGTCAACCATTACTGATAGCAAGTACCTCTGATAAGAAGTATAGATAAGGTATGCCCCTTAAAGGCCGTGAGTACTTACTAAGCAAGTTGGACAGGATGGTGCACCTACGTACCAACAAGCTTTCTCAGACACTCTTCATACTCCACAACGACCTCCTGGTGCAGATCACTGAGAATGGACTTCATCACCGGCTTGCGCAGGAGGTGGGGGGAGAGTTTGTTGGCCATTTTGTCCCAGGTTTCATCACTCATGGGAGGAATGGGACCAGACGCAACACACTTCCTGAGATTCTCATAGTTCAGCTGAAAGGAAAAGTGAGAAAAAAAGAAATATACGTATATCTGTGATGCGTATGTATGTGCATAGGTAAAGCACATACAGAAAATTATCATATTATTACAAAGGATTGTGGATAGTGGAGGTTCCACTGTCCCAAGGTACGTACGTATATATACAGTACATACCTATCAAGCACATATATACCATACATACATACGTACGTACATACATACGTACATACATACATACAGTGACTTCTCCTTGATCCACCACTGCTTCATCTGCCAAACCTTTCAATTCACCACAATTTCCCAGTACCAATATAACGTATAAGTACTAGTGAATGTCCAGTCAATCCGCCATACTTGTTAACCAAAGAGTTGTGGAGGATTAACGAGAATTCACTGTACATACGTATGTACGTATGTATGTACGTACGTAAGTACAGATATGCCTCACCTTGACCTGTCTCTCCCTGCTGAACATCTCGGGAGGTAGACTAGGAGTCACTGGGGTCTCCGGTTTCTGTCTGTTGTCCAGAACTGTCTCCATTAGACTCTTTGCACCTCGTTCTTCACTGGAATGAGAGCAAGTTTGAAATTTTCTTCAAAATTATCCAAAAAAATCTGAAAATTGTGCTAGTTAGGATAATCCGTGCTCACATGTACGAACACATACATATGAATACGTGTTCCAAACATATAATATTCTGGCTAGCTACAACCATCCCACCAAGTGTCAAGGGCGAGAATAGGAGGGACAGTCTACGTAGCAGCAATCGAGATTAAATCCTCACCACAGTGACATCAATGAGGTGTGATCAGTAACATTTTTATTTAATTGTAAGAGTATTGCATGTAGAGTTTTAATCCTGAAATACAATTTTTTCCATTTTTCCATTTTCACTTTTCATAAATCTCAACATTATTATGTCAATAATGTTCGATAATTGCATGCTACAACTTATTGCAAATTTTGATTATTATATCAATTTTATTTTAACTTATTTCACTTTTTTCTTCTGTACCCTCCCTTTTCTTCTGTAGGTGCCACTCCGAATAGCCTATGGCTAACGGTTCCTCACGTTGAATAAGAATACCCGATAGTTTCATAGAAGTTACGTATTTGGCACGCTTTGCTATACTGCTGAAAAGTATTAATTATTTGGACGATTCCCGCACGTCAGAAATTCACATTCAATAATTCAATTGCAACGTTTCGCCCATATGGGCTTCATCGGGCTTACAAGTCTACATCAATAGTGAAGGGTGATGATTAGTGGAGTTATAACCAATGAAAAATTACCATCACCCTTCACTATTGATGTAGACTTGTATGCCTGATGAAGCCCATGTGGGCAAAACTTTGCAAGTGAATTATTGATTGTGAATTTCTGACATGCGGGAATCGTCGAAATCATACAGCTTCTCAGAAGAATATTTGATACCTGAATGCTTCTAAAGGTACTTAGATTTTTGGGTGCTAATATCAGATTCATCGGTGGTTGAACAATTACTCTCTACTGCTGCTCGAGCACCTTTCTTGCCAGATGCACTTATAAAGACAGTTGCAGCAGGCAAGACTATACATGCGTGGATTAGCAAAAGCAGACTAATTACAGTTACATTCCAGTATAGGAATAATTTTACGGGAGTACCAAATTGACACGGTACACCTTATCTTGTTCCACGTCCTCGATAGTACGGGCACATCACCCCGGGGTAATGTCCTCGTAAAACTGAAATTTAGTGAATTTTCGTGAAATCTGCTAATGAAATTGCCGCATCCCAAATGCCATCACTAAATTTCCCTAGGCTGCGTGAGTGCAGTCTTCCTTGCCAAGCGTGTGTACTCGAAAGCCACTCACACAACGTCAGCTACCATTTCCTGTACTTGGCGACTCCTTCTGTGTTTGTGAAGAAAACTGTCTTCGAAATTGGACACTTTCAACTGACTCGAGGAGGGCACTTTTCCAAGAGGAGGGAGTTTAACGAGACCCGTTTGGCTGTCATAACGAGCCAATCCCTAAATTGGGCGAGAAAGTAAAATACGTACGTACGTAATTAAGTCCACAATCAGTAAATGGGATGGAAAGGAACAGTGAATACAAAAAAGCACATAAGGCAGCAAATATTTGGATCCATTAGTACCTTTTGAGCGCTTGTCATCGCGTGCTAAAAGGAAGAAATTTGAACGATGTTCTTTTCCAGGTGTGTGTGAATTTGCAGATAACTAGGAAGCCATTTTTTCAACAGTTACCATAGCAATAGGTGGGGGTGGCCCCGATTTACCGACATTTTCTAATTATCGGAAATGGCAATGGCGTCTGGAGGAAATTTTAAAGGCGCACTGAAGGAATACTGTGACGCGCAACTGCAGATCGGAGTACAGCCCAAGTACACGTGCAAATTTACAGGCCCTCCACACGCACGGATATTCACCGCTTCTGTCCTGGTGAACGGATGTCAGACCTTCCAAGGAGAACCGTGTACGACGATAAAGGCCGCCGAGCAATCGGCTGCCGAAGTAGCTCTAGAGGAGCTTAAACCTGTACATTTGATCCCTTTCGGAAGAAAACGCTCAGCTACGCAAAAGCACAACTACGTCGGCGAGCTACACGAATACTGTAGCCTCTACAGAATACCCTGGTCGTGTGACGAGCAGAAGGACATCAAGCAAGTGTCTGGGATGCCCCACTGTCCCGATTTCGTGGCCACGATCCATGTCGGGATGGAAAAATTCCGGGGACCCCCCCGCCTCAGCAAGAAGGACGCAAAGCAGTGCACAGCCAAAATGGCCTTGGAGAGTCTTCACAGCTCGTCCTTGTCAAGGATAGGAGAAGTGGTGGCCCGTGTGTCTGCGGACCAATTGGAGAGGCAGAGTCCGACAGTAGACATAGACCTACCCGTGGAGCGAATGCAGAGCGGGTTACCACCGCGGAGTGCTCTCAATGAACTCTGTCAAAAATTCGGCATCCCTATGGGAGTCCCGGTAATAGAACAGTTCAGTCCACCATACATAGCATCTGTGGAGGTTTGTGGGAAAATATTCACAGGACGGAAATTGACTAAGAGAGAGGCCATCGACCAGGCATCACTGAATGCTTACAAATGGCTTGTCCAGTCTTTCCGTGAGGAGATCTCAGAGAAGTTGACAACAATCCAGGTGGACAGTCGAGGATTTGCTGACTGCATTGCAGATGCTTGTCACAATCTCTATCATCTCCTGAGCAAGAACTTGCTATATCCACTCTCAAGTACAGATGTGGTTGCTGCCTTTGTCCTCGAGGACACCAAGCACCAAACCCTCCAAATCGTCTCTCTGGGTAGTGGATCCAAGTGCATACGTGGGGCAAATCTGTCGGATAAGGGTCACGCCCTACAAGACTGTCACGCAGAAGTGGTGGCCAGGAGAGCCTTTGTTGGGTACCTGTATGAAGAATTGTCAAAACTGGCTAACCAGAAAAAAGGGAGTATATTCAAGAGGACTGAAGACAAGGGATTGGTTAGAATGAAGTCTCGCTATAAGGTTCACCTCTACATCAGCAAGCCACCTTGTGGTGATGCCACTCAGTTCACAAGGAACGACCTAGGGGGGACCCGACATCAGGATGACTCTGGTGTGGGACATCAGCCGTACTGGAATCCCTCGTCCAAGAAGTCTCGGAAGATGGGAATCTTGAGGAAGAAGATTGAATGTGGTGAGGGAGGAGTGGTACTAGACGACAGCATACTCGTTTCACGCTCTCAGAGCTGGGAGAAACTGAAATTTAGTGGACAGGTACTGAGTTCCGATGATGTTGAGTACAGACTATGCACTATGAGCTGTAGCGATAAGATCCTCAAATGGAACGTTGTCGGCATTCAAGGTGCTCCTCTCAGTCTACTAATTCAACCTGTCTTTCTTTCATCTGTTGTCATTGGTGACAGTGACCTTTTCCATCATGGACACATCGTACGAGGGATATGCTGTCGATTTAGCACCCACCCACAGATCCCCACCACAACTGTGATCAACCATCCCAAGCTTCATGCAGTGAAGATCACACCAGGCACGGAGGCATACACAGACAAAACGACATCTGTCAGTCTCAACTGGTTTAAGGGGAGAACCGAACCAGAAGCTGTCGACACAGACACAGGATTGGTTACAACCTTTGAAAATTTGGATTCATGTGATTCTGTTAGCAAACGTTTCAAGCGAGATGCAGATTCAACTCTTTCGTGCATCTGTAAGCGACGTTTTTTTGAACAATTCCTTCATTTGTACCGGGAGTTTCATGGGAGGGAACTTTCCCATCGCAAATACAGTCAGGTTAAATGCCTAGCTAAGGGATACCAGCAGAAGAAACAACAGCTGTTTGAAGACTTTAGACGTTGCAACTTTGGACACTGGTTGGGTAAACCAGACGAAGTGGACAGCTTCACACTTCCATATTAGTTCACTTCCACCTCTCATCACAGCCACTCACATATACAGTATACATATATAGTATACTATGTGTACGCATGTTTTCCTTGTGTAAGATTTTGAATTATTTTCACGTTTTATATGAACCTAGAACACTGTCCTATTATTGAGTGTGATAATATGCTGAAACAACTGAATGGATTGGATTGGACAGCTTATTTATTCAGGGGATGCCTTTAACCAAGGGCTACTACACTAGGCGCCCTGTAAAGTGTACAACAAGCAGAAATTAAATGAATAAAAATGAATTAAATATAAAAATGAATAAATAAATAATTATAATACGTACAAGAAAAAGAATGGAGGCCATGTGGATTAAATAAATTATTGTCATGTAGTCATTAATGAATTATTATAATAATAATTTAGAACAAATTTTGATCAGTTGCTATTGTCATATATAATAAGATTGTTCAGGAACATGCAGTCAGTTTGAAGTATTAAAGGCAAATCTTGATCTTGTAAACGATGACAGAGAATGGCTGGCATAATAATATTATTACAGTCATTAGTGGCAGTTTCGATGTCTAGAAGAGGATAGCCCTATATATAAGCACCATCTTCCATAGCTCATGGGAGAGAAGCATGTCAAATTCATATTGTCACCAGACCTAGATGGGAATGTAAAATAAATAAGGAAATTCTTCCCATCTTCACACATGCTTTGTAACACTAGTCATTCCTGATGGAGATATGGGGCCAAATTCTGATCATAGTGCAACTGATCGAGCCAATGTATGGGAGAGAATAGGAGAAAGTACACTTAGCACCATCTTGCATACCTTGTGAGAGAGTGGGCGTGTCAACCTGATATTTTCAACTACTCTAGCTGGGGATGTGAGGTAAGTTATGAAACACTTCCCATCTCTTTGTGTGCTTTGTAACCCTTGTTATTCAAGGTGGTGCTATAGGCAAATGTTGCCCATAGCACCACTAAGTCAATGTATGGGAGAGAATAGAAGAAAAGACACTTAGCATCATTTCGCATACTTCGTGGGAGAGTGGGCGTGTCAACCTGATCTTTTCGATTGCTGAGGATGAGAGCTAAGTTATGAAACATTTCCCATCTCTTTGTGTGCTTTGTAACCCTTGTTATTCAAAGTGGTGCTATGGCCTAGTTTTGGCCATAGCACTACTGACTCAATGTATGGGAGAGAATAGGAGAAAATACACTTAGCACCATCTTGCATACCTCGTGGGAGATGGGGCGTGTCAACCTGATATTTTTTCAACTAACCTAGCTGGGGGTGTGGGCTACGTTATGAAACACTTCCCATCTCTTTGTGTGCTTTGTAACCCTTGTTGTTCAAGGTGGTGCTATGGCCAAATTTTGGCCATGGCACCACTGATGGGAGAGAATCAGAGAACAACACTTAGCACCATCTTATATACTGTACATCGTGGGAGAGTGGGCGTGTCAACCTGATATATTTTCAACTAATCTAGCTGGGGATGTGGGCTAAGTTATAAAGCACAGCTGCACTTCCCATCTCTGAATCGTGCCATTTTTTCTACAGTTACCATAGCAATAGGTGGGCGTGGTCCCCATTTACCGACATTTTCTAATTATCGGAAATGGCAATGGCGTCTGAAGGAAATTTTATTGGCGCACTGAAGGAATATTGCGACGCACTTAAGATCGGAGTACAGCCCAAGTACACGAGCGAATTTACAGGCCCTCCTCATGCACCGATATACACGGCTTCTGTCCTGGTAAACGGATGTCAGACCTTCCAAGGAAAACCATGTACTAAGAAAAAGGACGCCGAGCATTCGGCTGCCAAAGTAGCTCTGGAGGAACTGAAACAAACACGGGTGGCCTTGGAGAGTCTTCACAGCTCGTCCTTGTCCAGGGTAGGAGAAGTGGTAGCCCGTGTGTCTGCAGATGAATTGGAGAGGCAGAGTCCAACAGTAGACATAGACCTACCCGTGGAGCGAATGCAGAGCGGGTTACCACCGCGGAGTGCTCTCAACGAACTCTGTCAAAAATTCCGCATCCCTATGGAAGTCCCGGTAATAGAACGAATCAGTCCACCGTACACAGCATCTGTGGAGGTCCGTGGGGAATTATTCACGGGACGGAAATTGACTAAGAGAGAGGCCATCGACCAGGCATCACTGAATGCTTACAATTGGCTCGTTCAGTCCTTCCACAAGGAGATCTCAGAGAAGTTGACAACAATCCAGGTGGACAGTCGAGGATTTGCTGACTGCGTTGCATACGCATGTCATAATCTCTATCATCTCCTGAGCATGAACCTGCTGTATCCACTCTCGAGTACAGATGTGATTGCTGCCTTTGTCCTCGAGGACACCAAGTATCAAACGCTCCAAATCGTCTCTCTGGGTAGTGGATCCAAGTGCATACGCGGGGCAAATCTGTCGGATAAGGGTCACGCCCTACAAGACTGTCACGCAGAAGTGGTGGCCAGGAGAGCCTTTGTTGGGTACCTGTATGAAGAATTGTCAAAACTGGCTAACCAGGAGCAGGGGAGTATATTCGAGAGGACTGAAGACAAGGAATTGGTTAGAATGAAGTCTCACTATAAGGTTCACCTCTACATCAGCAAGCCACCTTGTGGTGATGCCACTGAGTTCACAAGGAACGACCTAGGGGGGACCCGACATCAGGATGACTCTGGTGTGAGACATCAGCCATACTGGAATCCCTTGTCCAAGAAGTCTCGGAAGATGGGAATCTTGAGGAAGAAGCTTGAATGCGGTGAGGGAGGAGGACGACTGGATGACAGCGAACTTGTTCTACACTCTCAGAGCTGGGAGAAACTGAAATTTAGTGGAAAGGTACTGAGTTCCGATGATGTTGAGTACAGACTATGCACTATGAGCTGTACCGATAAGATCCTCAAATGGAACGTTGTCGGCGTTCAAGGTGCCCCTCTCAGTCTACTAATTCATCCTGTCTTTCTTTCATCTGTTGTCATTGGTGACAGTGAACTTTTCCATCATGGACACATCGTACGAGGGATATGCTGTCGATTTAGCACCCACCCCGAGATCCCCACCACAACTGTGATCAACCATCCCGAGCTTCATGCGGTGAAGATCACACCAGGCATGGAGGCATACACAGACAAAACGACATCTGTCAGCCTCAACTGGTTTAAGGGGAGAACCGAACCAGAAGCCGTCGACACAGACACAGGATTGGTCACAACCTTTGAAAATTTGGATTCACGCGATTCTGTTAGCAAACGCTTCAAGCGAGATGCAGATTCAGCTCTTTCTTGCATCTGTAAACGACGTTTCTTGGAACAATTCCTTCATTTGTACCGGGAGTTTCATGGGAGAGAACCTTCCCATCGTAAATACAGTCAGGTTAAATGCCTAGCTAAGGGATACCAGCAGAAGAAACAACAGCTGTTTGAAGACTTTAGACGTTGCAACTTTGGACACTGGTTGGGTAAACCAGAAGAAGTGGACAGCTTCACACTTCCACATTAGTTCACTTCCACCTCTCATCACAGCCACTCACGTATATATAGTATACTATGTGTACACATGCTTTCCTTATGTAAGATTTTGAATTATTTTCACGTTTTTTTTATAAACCTAAAACACTGTTCTATTATTGAGTGTGATAATATGCTGAAAAAACTGATTGGATTAGATTGGACAGCTTATTCATGCAGGGGAAGCCTTTAGCCAATGGCTACTACACTAGGCACCCTGTAAAGTGTACAACAAGCAGAAATTAAATAAATGAATAATAATGAATTAAAAAATAAAAATGAATAAATAAATAATTATATAAGAAAAAGAATGGAGGCCATGTGGATTAAATAAATACTAAATTATTGTTATACAGTCAGTGAATAAATAATAATAATTTAGTCTCTAAGAATAAATGTTGATAAGTTGCTATTGTCATGCATAATAATATTGTTCAGGAACATGCAGTCAGTTTGAAGTAATAAAGGCAGATGCTGATCTTGTAAACGATGGCAGAGAATGGCCGACATAATAATATTATTAGTTATTTGTGGTAGTTTTGATGTATGGGAGAGGATAGCCCTATATAGAAGCACCATATTACATAGCTCATGGAAGAGGAGCATGTCAAATTGATAGTCACCAGACCTAGATATGAATGTGAAATAAATTAGGAAACACTTCCCATCTCTTTGTGTGCTTTGTAACCCTTGTTATTCAAAGTGGTGCTATGGCCAAATTTTGGCCATATATAACACCACTGAGTCAATGTATGGGAGAGAATAGGAAATAAGCACTTAGCATCATCTTGCATACCTCGTGGGAAAGTGGGCGTGTCAACTCGATATTATCAACTAATCTAGTTGGGGATGTGAGCTAAGTTATGAAACACTTCCCATCTCTTTGTGTACTTTGTAACCCTTGTTATTCAAAGTGGTGCTATGGCCAAATTTTGGCCATAGCACCACTGAGTCAATGTATGGGAGAGAATAGGAGAAAACACACTTAGCACCATCTTGCATACCTCGTGGGAGAGTGGGCGTGTCAACCCTATATTTTCAACTAATCTAGCTGGGGATGTGAGCTAAGTTATGAAACACTTCCCATGTCTTTGTGTGCTTTGTAACCCCTGTTTTTCAAAGTGGTGCTATGGCCAAATTTTGGCCATAGCACCACTGAGTCAATGTATTTGAGAGAATAGGAAATAAGCACTTAGCACCATCTTGCATACCTCGTGGGAGAGTGGGCATGTCAACCCGATATTTTCAACTAATCTAGCTGGGGATGTGAGCTAAGTTATGAAACACTTCCCATCTCTTTGTGTACTTTGTAACCCTTGTTATTCAAAGTGGTGCTATGGCCAAATTTTGGCCATAGCACCACTGAGTCAATGTATTTGAGAGAATAGCAAATAAGCACTTAGCACCATCTTGCATACCTCGTGGGAGAGTGGGCGTGTCAACCCAATATTTTCAACTAATCTAGCTGGGGATGTGAGCTAAGTTATGAAACACTTCCCATGTCTTTGTGTACTTTGTAACCCTTGTTATTCAAAGTGGTGCTATGGCCAAATTTTGGCCATAGCACCACTGAGTCAATGTATGGGAGAGAATAGGAAATAAGCACTTAGCACCATCTTGCATACCTCGTGGGAGAGTGGGCATGTCAACCCAATATTTTCAACTAATCTAGCTGGGGATGTGAGCTAAGTTATGAAACACTTCCCATCTCTTTGTGTACTTTGTAACCCTTGTTATTCAAAGTGGTGCTATGGCCAAATTTTGGCCATAGCACCACTGAGTCAATGTATTTGAGAGAATAGCAAATAAGCACTTAGCACCATCTTGCATACCTCGTGGGAGAGTGGGCGTGTCAACCCGATATTTTCAACTAACCTAGCTGGGGATGTGAGCTAAGTTATGAAACACTTCCCATGTCTTTGTGTACTTTGTAACCCTTGTTATTCAAAGTGGTGCTATGGCCAAATTTTGGCCATAGCACCACTGAGTCAATGTATTTGAGAGAATAGCAAATAAGCACTTAGCACCATCTTGCATACCTCGTGGGAGAGTGGGCGTGTCAACCCTATATTTTCAACTAATCTAGCCGGGGATGTGAGCTAAGTTATGAAACACTTCCCATGTCTTTGTGTGCTTTGTAACCCTTGTTATTCAAAGTGGTGCTATGGCCATATTTTGGCCATAGCACCACTGAGTCAATGTATGGGAGAGAATAGGAGAAAACACACTTAGCACCATCTTGCATACCTCGTGGGAGAGTGGGCGTGTCAACCCGATACATTTAACTAAACTAGCTGGGGATGTGAGCTAAGTTATGAAACACTTCCCATGTCTTTGTGTGCTTTGTAACCCTTGTTATTCAAGGTGGTGCTATGGCCAAATTTTGGCCATAGCACCACTGAGTCAATGTATGGGAGAGAATAGGAAATAAGCACTTAGCACCATCTTGCATACCTCGTGGGAGAGTGGGCGTGTCAACCCTATATTTTCAACTAATCTAGCTGGGGATGTGAGCTAAGTTATGAAGCACTTCCCATGTCTTTGTGTGCTTTGTAACCCTTGTTATTCAAAGTGGTGCTATGGCCAAATTTTGGCCATAGCACCACTGAGTCAATGTATGGGAGAGAATAGGAGAAAACACACTTAGCACCATCTTGCATACCTCGTGGGAGAGTGGGCGTGTCAACCCGATACTTTTAACTAAACTAGCTGGGGATGTGAGCTAAGTTATGAAACACTTCCCATCTCTTTGTGTGCTTTGTAACCCTTGTTATTCAAAGTGGTGCTATGGCCAAATTTTGGCCATAGCACCACTGAGTCAATGTATGGGAGAGAATAGGAGAAAACACACTTAGCACCATCTTGCATACCTCGTGGGAGAGTGGGCGTGTCAACCCTATATTTTCAACTAACCTTGCTGGGGATGTGAGCTGAGTTATGAAACACTTCCCATCTCTTTGTGTGCTTTGTAACCCCTGTTATTCAAAGTGGTGCTATGGCCAAATTTTGGCCATAGCACCACTGAGTCAATGTATGGGAGAGAATAGGAAATAGGCACTTAGCACCATCTTGCATACCTCGTGGGAAAGTGGGCGTGTCAACTTGATACTTTCAACCAACCTAGCTGGGGATGTGAGCTAAGTTATGAAACACTTCCCATCTCTTTGTGTGCTTTGTAACCCTTGTTATTCAAAGTGGTGCTATGGCCAAATTTTGGTCATAGCACCACTGAGTCAATGTATGGGAGAGAATAGGAAATAAGCACTTAGCACCATCTTGCATACCTCGTGGGAGAGTGGGCGTGTCAACCCGATATTTTCAACTAATCTAGCTAGGGATGTGAGCTAAGTTATGAAACACTTCCCATCTTTTTGTGTGCTTTGTAACCCCTGTTATTCAAAGTGGTGCTATGGCCAAATTTTGGCCATAGCACCACTGAGTCAATGTATGGGAGAGAATAGGAAATAAGCACTTAGCTTAACTAAGCACTAAATTTTTCCCAGGTGTCCATATGGCATATAGAATTATACATTTGTATGTACATTTCAATATGAATGTAATATGCCTTGTGGTGATAACTCAGGTGATTTGACACCACGTTGCTGGTCACCAAGGGCTGCCCAGTGTCCATGCTAAACTCACCAACACAATTTCGGATGCATACAAACCGTCCTGAGTGTGCTATGGGCCTCCTGGTGACAAGCCAAAAAATGTCAATTTTTATGCTTGTCACCACAGCCTTTCCTGTGTGCACATAATGCATCATAGGTCTAATACGAATGCACGGACACACTCCTGGAACTAATACGGTCCTTTTGATAACAAAAATGATAGGTTTTGTTGATGATGAAAATTCTCTAAGGTGTCCATATGGCACATAGCATTATACACTAGTATATACATTTCAATATAAGTGTAATACACCTTGTGGTGATCACTCAGGTAATTTCACATTCTGGTACTGGTCACCAAGGGCTGCCCAGTGTCCGTGCCAAACTCACCAACACAATTTAGGATGCATACAAACCGTCCTGAGTGTGCTATAGGCCTCTTGGTGACAAGCCAAAAAATGTCAATTTTTATGCTTGTCACCACAGCCTTTCCTGTGTGCACATAATGCATCATAGATCTAATACGAATGAACGGACACACTCCTGGAACTAATACGGTCCTTTTGATAACAAAAATGATAGGTTTTGTTGATGATGAAAATTCTCTAAGGTGTCCATATGGTACATAGCATTATTCATTTGTATGTACATTTCAATATAAGAGTAATACACCTTGTGGTGATCACTCAGGTGATTTGACATCATGTTGCTGGTCACCAAAGGCTGCCCAGTGTCCGTGCCAAACTCACCAACACAATTTAGGATGCATACAAACCGTTCTGAGTGTGCTATAGGCCTCGTGGTGACAAGCCAAAAAATGTCAATTTTTATGCTTGTCACCACAACCTCTCCTGTGTGCACATAATGCATCATAAATCCAATACGAATGCACGGACACACTCCTGGAACTAATACGGTCCTTTTGATAACAAAAATGATAGGTTTTGTTGATGATGAAAATTCTCTAAGGTGTCCATATGGCGCATAGCATTATTCATTTGTATGTACATTTCAATATAAGAGTAATACACCTTGTGGTGATCACTCAGGTGATTTGACATCACATTGCTGGTCACCAAAGGCTGCCCAGTGTCCATGCGAAACTCACCAACACAATTTAGGATGCATACAAACCATCCTGAGTGTGCTATGTGCCTCGTGGTGACAAGCAAAAAAATGTCAATTTTTATGCTTGCCACCACGACCTCTCCTGTGTGCACATAATGCATCATAGCTGAAATCCGAATGCACAGATGCACTCCTGGACCTAGTAGCTACCTTCTGATAGCAAAAACATGCATTTTGGTGTCGACCAAAATTTCCCCCCAGTGTCACATATAATAAAATGTATATACTTTGTATGTACATTCATATATGCGTGTAATACGCCTTGTGGTGATCACCTAAGCAATTTGAGAGTTCTTTGCTGGTTACCAAGGGCTACCCAGTGTCCATACCAAACTCACCAACACAATTTCGGAAGCATTCAGATTGTCCTGAGTGCGCTATAAGCCTCGTGGTGACAAGCAAAAACATGTCAATTTTTTGAGTTGTCACCACGGCCTCTCCTGTGTGCACGTAATGCATCATAGCTGAAATCCGAATGCACAGACGCACTCCTGGACCTAGTAGCTACCTTCTGATAGCAAAAACATGCATTTTGGTGTCGACCAAAAAAATTCCCCCAATGTCACATATAATAAAATGTATATACTTTGTATGTACATTCATATATGCGTGTAATACGCCTTGTGGTGATCACCTAAGCAATTTGAGAGTTCTTTGCTGGTCACCAAGGGCTACCCAGTGTCCATACCAAACTCACCAACACAATTTCGGAAGCATTCAGATTGTCCTGAGTGCGCTATAAGCCTCGTGGTGACAAGCAAAAAAATGTCAATTTTTTGAGTTGTCACCACGGCCTCTCCTGTGTGCACGTAATGCATCATAGCTGAAATCCGAATGCACAGACGCACCCCTGGACCTAGTAGCTACCTTCTGATAGCAAAAACATGCATTTTGGTGTCGACCAAAATTTCCCCCCAGTGTCACATATAATAAAATGTATATACTTTGTATGTACATTCATATATGCGTGTAATACGCCTTGTGGTGATCACCTAAGCAATTTGAGAGTTCTTTGCTGGTCACCAGGGGCTACCCAGTGTCCATACCAAACTCACCAACACAATTTCGGAAGCATTCAGATGGTCCTGAGTGCGCTATAAGCCTCGTGGTGACAAGCAAAAAAATGTCAATTTTTTGAGTTGTCACCACGGCCTCTCCTGTGTGCACGTAATGCATCATAGCTGAAATCCGAATGCACAGACGCACTCCTGGACCTAGTAGCTACCTTCTGATAGCAAAAACATGCATTTTGGTGTCGACCAAAAAAATTCCCCCAATGTCACATATAATAAAATGTATATACTTTGTATGTACATTCATATATGCGTGTAATACGCCTTGTGGTGATCACCTAAGCAATTTGAGAGTTCTTTGCTGGTCACCAAGGGCTACCCAGTGTCCATACCAAACTCACCAACACAATTTCGGAAGCATTCAGATTGTCCTGAGTGCGCTATAAGCCTCGTGGTGACAAGCAAAAAAATGTCAATTTTTTGAGTTGTCACCACGGCCTCTCCTGTGTGCACGTAATGCATCATAGCTGAAATCCGAATGCACAGACGCACTCCTGGACCTAGTAGCTACCTTCTGATAGCAAAAACATGCATTTTGGTGTCGACCAAAATTTCCCCCCAGTGTCACATATAATAAAATGTATATACTTTGTATGTACATTCATATATGCGTGTAATACGCCTTGTGGTGATCACCTAAGCAATTTGAGAGTTCTTTGCTGGTCACCAAGGGCTACCCAGTGTCCATACCAAACTCACCAACACAATTTCGGAAGCATTCAGATTGTCCTGAGTGTGCTATAAGCCTCGTGGTGACAAGCAAAGAAATGTCAATTTTTTGAGTTGTCACCACGGCCTCTCCTGTGTGCACGTAATGCATTATAGCTGAAATCCGAATGCACAGACGCACTCCTGGACCTAGTAGCTACCTTCTGATAGCAAAAACATGCATTTTGGTGTCGACCAAAAAAATTCCCCCAATGTCACATATAATAAAATGTATATACTTTGTATGTACATTCATATATGCGTGTAATACGCCTTGTGGTGATCACCTAAGCAATTTGAGAGTTCTTTGCTGGTCACCAGGGGCTACCCAGTGTCCATACCAAACTCACCAACACAATTTCGGAAGCATTCAGATGGTCCTGAGTGCGCTATAAGCCTCGTGGTGACAAGCAAAAAACATGTCAATTTTTTGAGTTGTCACCACGGCCTCTCCTGTGTGCACGTAATGCATCATAGCTGAAATCCGAATGCACAGACGCACTCCTGGACCTAGTAGCTACCTTCTGATAGCAAAAACATGCATTTTGGTGTCGACCAAAAAAATTCCCCCAATGTCACATATAATAAAATGTATATACTTTGTATGTACATTCATATATGCGTGTAATACGCCTTGTGGTGATCACCTAAGCAATTTGAGAGTTCTTTGCTGGTCACCAAGGGCTACCCAGTGTCCATACCAAACTCACCAACACAATTTCGGAAGCATTCAGATTGTCCTGAGTGCGCTATAAGCCTCGTGGTGACAAGCAAAAAAATGTCAATTTTTTGAGTTGTCACCACGGCCTCTCCTGTGTGCACGTAATGCATTATAGCTGAAATCCGAATGCACAGACGCACTCCTGGACCTAGTAGCTACCTTCTGATAGCAAAAACATGCATTTTGGTGTCGACCAAAATTTCCCCCCAGTGTCACATATAATAAAATGTATATACTTTGTATGTACATTCATATATGCGTGTAATACGCCTTGTGGTGATCACCTAAGCAATTTGAGAGTTCTTTGCTGGTCACCAGGGGCTACCCAGTGTCCATACCAAACTCACCAACACAATTTCGGAAGCATTCAGATGGTCCTGAGTGCGCTATAAGCCTCGTGGTGACAAGCAAAAAACATGTCAATTTTTTGAGTTGTCACCACGGCCTCTCCTGTGTGCACGTAATGCATCATAGCTGAAATCCGAATGCACAGACGCACTCCTGGACCTAGTAGCTACCTTCTGATAGCAAAAACATGCATTTTGGTGTCGACCAAAAAAATTCCCCCAATGTCACATATAATAAAATGTATATACTTTGTATGTACATTCATATATGCGTGTAATACGCCTTGTGGTGATCACCTAAGCAATTTGAGAGTTCTTTGCTGGTCACCAAGGGCTACCCAGTGTCCATACCAAACTCACCAACACAATTTCGGAAGCATTCAGATTGTCCTGAGTGCGCTATAAGCCTCGTGGTGACAAGCAAAAAAATGTCAATTTTTTGAGTTGTCACCACGGCCTCTCCTGTGTGCACATAATGCATCATAGCTGAAATCCGAATGCACAGACGCACTCCTGGACCTAGTAGCTACCTTCTGATAGCAAAAACATGCATTTTGGTGTCGACCAAAATTTCCCCCCAGTGTCACATATAATAAAATGTATATACTTTGTATGTACATTCATATATGCGTGTAATACGCCTTGTGGTGATCACCTAAGCAATTTGAGAGTTCTTTGCTGGTCACCAGGGGCTACCCAGTGTCCATACCAAACTCACCAACACAATTTCGGAAGCATTCAGATGGTCCTGAGTGCGCTATAAGCCTCGTGGTGACAAGCAAAAAACATGTCAATTTTTTGAGTTGTCACCACGGCCTCTCCTGTGTGCACGTAATGCATCATAGCTGAAATCCGAATGCACAGACGCACTCCTGGACCTAGTAGCTACCTTCTGATAGCAAAAACATGCATTTTGGTGTCGACCAAAATTTCCCCCCAGTGTCACATATAATAAAATGTATATACTTTGTATGTACATTCATATATGCGTGTAATACGCCTTGTGGTGATCACCTAAGCAATTTGAGAGTTCTTTGCTGGTCACCAGGGGCTACCCAGTGTCCATACCAAACTCACCAACACAATTTCGGAAGCATTCAGATGGTCCTGAGTGCGCTATAAGCCTCGTGGTGACAAGCAAAAAACATGTCAATTTTTTGAGTTGTCACCACGGCCTCTCCTGTGTGCACGTAATGCATCATAGCTGAAATCCGAATGCACAGACGCACTCCTGGACCTAGTAGCTACCTTCTGATAGCAAAAACATGCATTTTGGTGTCGACCAAAATTTCCCCCCAGTGTCACATATAATAAAATGTATATACTTTGTATGTACATTCATATATGCGTGTAATACGCCTTGTGGTGATCACCTAAGCAATTTGAGAGTTCTTTGCTGGTCACCAGGGGCTACCCAGTGTCCATACCAAACTCACCAACACAATTTCGGAAGCATTCAGATGGTCCTGAGTGCGCTATAAGCCTCGTGGTGACAAGCAAAAAACATGTCAATTTTTTGAGTTGTCACCACGGCCTCTCCTGTGTGCACGTAATGCATCATAGCAGAAATCCGAATGCACAGACGCACACCTGGACCTAGTAGCTACCTTCTGATAGCAAAAACATGCATTTTGGTGTCGACCAAAATTTCCCCCCAGTGTCACATATAATAAAATGTATATACTTTGTATGTACATTCATATATGCGTGTAATAAGCCTTGTGGTGATCACCTAAGCAATTTGAGAGTTCTTTGCTGGTCACCACGGGCTACCCAGTGTCCATACCAAACTCACCAACACAATTTCGGAAGCATTCAGATTGTCCTGAGTGCGCTATAAGCCTCGTGGTGACAAGCAAAAAAATGTCAATTTTTTGAGTTGTCACCACGGCCTCTCCTGTGTGCACGTAATGCATCATAGCTGAAATCCGAATGCACAGACGCACTCCTGGACCTAGTAGCTACCTTCTGATAGCAAAAACATGCATTTTGGTGTCGACCAAAAAAATTCCCCCAATGTCACATATAATAAAATGTATATACTTTGTATGTACATTCATATGTGCGTGTAATAAGCCTTGTGGTGATCACCTAAGCAATTTGAGAGTTCTTTGCTGGTCACCAGGGGCTACCCAGTGTCCATACCAAACTCACCAACACAATTTCGGAAGTATTCAGATTGTCCTGAGTGCGCTATAAGCCTCGTGGTGACAAGCAAAAAACATGTCAATTTTTTGAGTTGTCACCACGGCCTCTCCTGTGTGCACGTAATGCATCATAGCTGAAATCCGAATGCACAGACGCACTCCTGGACCTAGTAGCTACCTTCTGATAGCAAAAACATGCATTTTGGTGTCGACCAAAATTTCCCCCCAGTGTCACATATAATACAGTGTATATACTTTGTATGTACATTCATATATGCGTGTAATACGCCTTGTGGTGATCACCTAAGCAATTTGAGAGTTCTTTGCTGGTTACCAAGGGCTACCCAGTGTCCATACCAAACTCACCAACACAATTTCGGAAGCATTCAGATGGTCCTGAGTGCACTATAAGCCTCGTGGTGACAGGCAAAACAATGTCAATTTTTTGAGTTGTCACCACGGCCTCTCCTGTGTGCACGTAATGCATCATAGCAGAAATCCGAATGCACAGACGCACACCTGGACCTAGTAGCTACCTTCTGATAGCAAAAACATGCATTTTGGTGTCGACCAAAATTTCCCCCCAGTGTCACATATAATAAAATGTATATACTTTGTATGTACATTCATATATGCGTGTAATACGCCTTGTGGTGATCACCTAAGCAATTTGAGAGTTCTTTGCTGGTCACCAAGGGCTACCCAGTGTCCATACCAAACTCACCAACACAATTTCGGAAGCATTCAGATGGTCCTGAGTGCGCTATAAGCCTCGTGGTGACAAGCAAAAAAATGTCAATTTTTTGAGTTGTCACCACGGCCTCTCCTGTGTGCACGTAATGCATCATAGCTGAAATCCGAATGCACAGACGCACTCCTGGACCTAGTAGCTACCTTCTGATAGCAAAAACATGCATTTTGGTGTCGACCAAAAAAATTCCCCCAATGTCACATATAATAAAATGTATATACTTTGTATGTACATTCATATATGCGTGTAATACGCCTTGTGGTGATCACCTAAGCAATTTGAGAGTTCTTTGCTGGTCACCAAGGGCTACCCAGTGTCCATACCAAACTCACCAACACAATTTCGGAAGCATTCAGATGGTCCTGAGTGCGCTATAAGCCTCGTGGTGACAAGCAAAAAACATGTCAATTTTTTGAGTTGTCACCACGGCCTCTCCTGTGTGCACGTAATGCATCATAGCAGAAATCCGAATGCACAGACGCACTCCTGGACCTAGTAGCTACCTTCTGATAGCAATAACATGCATTTTGGTGTCGACCAAAATTTCCCCCCAGTGTCACATATAATAAAATGTATATACTTTGTATGTACATTCATATATGCGTGTAATACGCCTTGTGGTGATCACCTAAGCAATTTGAGAGTTCTTTGCTGGTCACCACGGGCTACCCAGTGTCCATACCAAACTCACCAACACAATTTCGGAAGCATTCAGATGATCCTGAGTGCGCTATAAGCCTCGTGGTGACAAGCAAAAAAATGTCAATTTTTTGAGTTGTCACCACGGCCTCTCCTGTGTGCACGTAATGCATCATAGCTGAAATCCGAATGCACAGACGCACTCCTGGACCTAGTAGCTACCTTCTGATAGCAAAAACATGCATTTTGGTGTCGACCAAAATTTCCCCCCAGTGTCACATATAATAAAATGTATATACTTTGTATGTACATTCATATATGCGTGTAATACGCCTTGTGGTGATCACCTAAGCAATTTGAGAGTTCTTTGCTGGTCACCAAGGGCTACCCAGTGTCCATACCAAACTCACCAACACAATTTCGGAAGCATTCAGATGGCCCTGAGTGCGCTATAAGCCTCGTGGTGACAAGCAAAAAAATGTCAATTTTTTGAGTTGTCACCACGGCCTCTCCTGTGTGCACGTAATGCATCATAGCTGAAATCCGAATGCACAGACTAACTCCTGCCCACATATTGAGATGGGAATTGCTTCATATGTTAGTACATGCTATACTCTCCCATACATTGGATAAACACTAAGCACCTCCGAATGTAGATGTGGTTACAGGCCACATATGGAGATGGGAATTGCTTCATATGTTAGTACATGCTCCCAGCTAGGTCTGGTGTGAATATCAAGTTGACACGCCCACTCTCCCATGAGTTATGCAAAAAGGTGCTTGGCGTTTATTTCTCCTATACACTCCCATACATTGAATAAACATTAAGCACCTCCGAATGTAGATATGGTTACAGGCCACATATGGAGATGGGAATTGCTTCATATGTTAGTACATGCTCCCAGCTAGGTCTGGTGTAACTATCAAGTTGACACGCCCACTCTCCCATGAGTTATGCAAAAAGGTGCTTAGCGTTTTTTTTCTCCTATACACTCCCATACATTGAATAAACATTATGCACCTCTGATTGTAGCTAGAGTTACAGGCCACATATGGAGATGGGAATTGCTTTATATGTTAGTACATGCTCCCAGGTAGGTCTGGTGTAAATATCAAGTTGACACGCCCACTCTCCCATGAGTTATGCAAAAAGGTGCTTAGCGTTTATTTCTCCTATTCTCTCCCATACATTGAAAGAACATTAAGCACCTTCGATTGTAGCTAGAGTTACAGGCCACATATGGAGATGGGAATTCCTTCATATGTTAGTACATGCTCCCAGCTAGGTCTGGTGTAACTATCAAGTTGACACACCCACTCTCCCATGAGTTATGCAAAAAGGTGCTTAGCGTTTATTTCTCCTATTCTCTCCCATACATTGAAAAAACATTATGCACCTCCGATTGTAGCTGGAGTTACAGGCCACATATGGAGATGGGAATTGCTTCATATGTTAGTACATGCTCCCAGCTAGGTCTGGTGTAAATATCAAGTTGACACGCCCACTCTCCCATGAGTTATGCAAAAAGGTGCTTAGCGTTTTTTTTCTCCTATACACTCCCATACATTGAATAAACATTATGCACCTCCGATTGTAGCTGGAGTTACTGGCCACATATGGAGATGGGAATTGCTTCATATGTTAGTACATGCTCTCAGCTAGTACATTTCGATATAAGTGTAATATGCCTTGTGGTGATCACTCAGGTGATTTGACATCACGTTGCTGGTCACCAAGGGCTGCCCAGTGTCTGTGCTAAACTCACCAACACAATTTGGGATGCATACAAACCGTCCTGAGTGTGCTATAGGCCTCGTGGTGACAAGCAAAAAAATGTCAATTTTTATGCTTGTCACCACGACCTCTCCTGTGTGCACATAATGCATCATAGATCTAATACGAAAACACGGACACACTCCTGGAACTAATACGGTCCTTTTAATAACAAAAATGATAGGTTATGTTGATGATGATAATTCTCTAAGGTGTCCATATGGCACATAGCATTATACATTTGTATGTACATTTTGATATAAGTGTAATATGCCTTGTGGTGATCACTCAGGTGATTTGACATCACGTTGCTGATCACCAAGGGCTGCCCAGTGTCCGTGCCAAACTCACCAAAACAATTTCGGATGCATACAAACCGTTCTGAGTGTGCTATAGGCCTCGTGGTGACAAGCCAAAAAATGACAATTTTTATGCTTGTCACCACGGCCTCTCCTGTGTGCACATAATGCATCATAGGTCTAATACGAATGCACGGACACACTCCTGGAACTAATACAATCCTTTTGATAACAAAAATGATAGGTTTTGTTGCTGATGAAAATTCTCTAAGGTGTCCATATGGCACATAGCATTATACATTTGTATGTACATTTCGATATAAGTGTAATATGCCTTGTGGTGATCACTCAGGTGATTTGACATCACGTTGCTGGTCACCAAGGGATGCCCAGTGTCCATGCTAAACTCACCAACACAATTTCGGATGTATACAAACTGTTCTGAGTGTGCTATAGGCCTCTTGGTGACAAACCAAAAAATGTCAATTTTTATGCTTGTCACCACGGCCTCTCCTGTGTGCACATAATGCATCATAGGTCTAATACGAATGCACGGACACACTCCTGGGACTAATACAATCATTTTGATAACAAAAATGATAGGTTTTGTTGCTGATGAAAATTCTCTAAGGTGTCCATATGGCACATAGCATTATACATTTGTATGTACATTTCAATATAAGTGTAATACGCCTTGTGGTGATCACTCAGGTAATTTCACATTCCGCTACTGGTCACCAAGGGCTGCCCAGTGTCCGTGCCAAACTCACCAACACAATTTCGGATGCATACAAACCGTTCTGAGTGTGCTATAGGCCTCGTGGTGACAAGCCAAAAAATGACAATTTTTATGTTTGTCACCACGACCTCTTCTGTGTGCACATAATGCATCATAGATCTAATTCGAATGAACGGACACACTCCTGAAACTAATACGGTCCTTTTGATAACAAAATGATAGGTTTTGTTGCTGATGAAAATTCTCTAAGGTGTCCATAGGGCACATAGCATTATACATTTGTATGTACATTTTGATATAAGTGTAATACACCTTGTGCATGGTGATCACTCAGGTGATTTGACATCACATGCATTGCTGGTCACCAAGGGCTGCCCAGTGTCCATGCCAAACTCACCAAAACAATTTCGGATGCATACAAACCGTCCTGAGTGTGCTATAGGCCTCGTGGTGACAAGCAAAAAAATGTCAATTTTTATGCTTGTCACCACGACCTCTCTTGTGTGCACACAATGCACCATAGATCTAATACGAATGCACGGACACACTCCTGGAACTAATACGGTCCTTTTGATAACAAAAATGATAGGTTATGTTGATGATGAAAATTCTCTAAGGTGTCCATATGGCGCATAGCATTATACATTTTTATGTACATTTCAATATAAGTGTAATATGCCTTGTGGTGATAACTCAGGTGATTCGACACCACATTGCTGGTGGTACTAACAATGGAGTTTGCATTGTCAAATTAATATTAATTGCATCTAGAAGTTCCGTTGGCTGTTTTTCTAAACAACACTGTGGAATTTTGAAAGCCTTAAAAAGCTTCATTGAAGTGTCAAACTGACAAATGTCCAATCCATGAGGTCCAAAAACGTAATTTTTCAATTTGTCGCAGATTTTTAAACTGACTGGCAGGATTATCAGCAGTATGTGTCAATGTAGATGACGTTGTTGCTATATGTTTCAATGGTCTGGTCTGCGCATTCCGACCTATCACTTTTTATGCAAGTCATTCTACGTATATTATATCCATACTAACTTTGAGAAGGGATTGCACATACTTAATAATACTAAGAAATTTCAGTGTGCGAGGTTTAATTAAGTTATCAAAACAGCCAATATAAAATACATATTATTAGTACATGTAGCTAAATATGTGTAATACGTATACTATACCTATGTATGCATGTGGTTTGATGGGATACTGATCTACTCCTCAGCAAAGGTGAGATGGCCGCTGTCTTCATCAGTGTGGTGCTTCAGATTGTAACGACCGCTTGTTGCTTGCTTCCTAGAGAGTGGAATACACTCTATAAACTTAATGTGCACATCTGTGTACATGCATGAGTGCATACACGTACACAATTGCAACATAAACTCAAACTGGCACACACATGCACTTACACACACACACACACACACACACACACACACACACACACACACGGCACACACACACACACACACACACACACACACACACACACACACACACACACACACACACACACACAACACACACACACACACACACACACACACACACACACACACACACACACACACACACACACACACACACACACACCTTCTCTTATATTTGGTATATCCAATGTACACCACCAACCCCAGTACAGCAAACACAGCTACTGCACACACAACAGACACAGCTACAATAGCTGTCTTCAGTGAAGCGTCGCCATAACCAGAAGATGCACCACCTGCAGCTGCTCCCCCTGATCCTCCCTGGATCACGATGTCACCATTCCACGTCTTCGGGATGGAGACAGAGGAATCCCCAACACCACTGGGGGGATTTCCCTTATCACAAGGTGGTGCATCGATTGATGAGAGACTCAGTCCACACGGACCGACTTGCATAGTCATTTGTCTGTTTCCTATCATGAAGGAACGGCCCAATTTCAACGCAGTCTGCAGTGTGTCCAGGAGATCTGTTGCCATGGTGTCATTATTCCTTCCCAAAATTCCCCGGAAAGTGATGAAGTTGTCATGGACACATAAGTAGCGAGTTTTATAAGAAACAGTATTGGAAGTGGAACATGTACAAGTTTCTTTGATGATGGATAACACCACGCTGAATAGGTTAGAAGTCGGAACTGTCGCCTGTGAATAAGCAAAAATTGATTATAAATCAATTTAAATTGACTAATTTGATAGTGATAGAAAATTTACACTGGTACCTGTATATAAAGGAACTATTGGGACCCAATGTAGTGGGTGGCATGCAGTAGAACCTACATATAAAGGACACTCTTGGGACCCAAACTACATACATGGTGCGGCCTTACAAAGATGTAAGGAGACGAATGTCTATACAAGACTATCATCAAGGAATGTTAGCCATGTACCACCAATGTATATGTATCACGACATATACTGTATAGTGGGAAATTTCCACGGGACAAAATTTTCACGGATGGCTCCACAAATGAAAATTTGCAGATAAAATTTTTCGCAGATGCTGGCTACAGTCATGTGATAGAACAACGAGAACACCTAATTCGTGGATTTTATTTTCGCGAATGTTAGCCGACTGCGAAATTCGTGAAAATTTTCCCCAGTGAAAATTTCCCACTGTACAGTATGTATGACTTTGGATAGCAGTACAAGATGGCCAAAAGGATCAAATCGGCAAGCATGCACGAAACAAGGTAGAGAATCTGCCTGCCAGGCATCTTCTGGCAGGTCTAGCATTGGGGAAAAGGCGTGCAAAGACCTAGCCGAAAGAGAGTGATCCAGGCAGCTACTTCAGTGAATCCAAAAAGGGGGATGTCTCATTCACTATGACGGGTGTGACAGGTGGTGAACTGTGGCAAATGGGTGCTCTGTGCAATAACCGATATATTATACAGTTTATACACACAAGGTTGACCTGGTGCATGATATGCATGTGCTAACACTGTCATATAGACTGCTAATGTGCAATACAGAGAAAAAACTCACCGCAAATTCATGACACCTCTCTCCAGGCCAAAGTTGAATGTCAACCTCAAATGGAGCATAGGAACCTGCAGGGCGAGAAGGAATTACCATGGATGGGTCGCCCAGTATTCAACTCTGTGTGCTATCCTCCTCAACAACCCATCCAACACTTGATGTATCCAAGGCCTAGCACTGGACCATAGTAACTATAAAACAGATTGGTAGCACACTTGTGGAGAATATTTCATACATCAGAGCTTGAGATTGTCTGGGAGGTTCCAATGAAGATAGAGGGAGTTCTTGTTATGAACAAAACCTTTACCATTGAGATAGCGACAACCTTCGTACTGCATACCTCAATAATCGTGATAATTGCACCGTTTACAAGACATTAAGACGTTACTTGGCAGGAATATAGTATAATGCTAAACATTACTTAAAATACAGTGGGACACTCTTATTATAAACTCCTCTATAACAAATTTCTTGATTAACAAAGCAATGATCTCAACCATGTGCTACAGTGCCTCATGGGAGATTGTTCTGGTATGAAAACTGCCTACAACAAACAATTGATCCAGAATTTCTGGTTCGTTATATGAGTGTTCAACTGTATACACTATAGACTCTTTAATTGGGGCTTAGCAACCACACTGTTATAGGGAGGTGGACTGTGTACACTGAAGGTGGAATTACAGTGAAACATTCTTAACAAATTTCTTGATACAACAAAACGATGATCTCAACCATGTGCTACATTACCTCATGGGAAATTGTTCTGACATGACAAACTCCTGCTTACAACAAACAGTTGACCAAGAATTTTTGGTTTGCTATGAGTGTTCAACAGCACCTCCTCACCTCGCACTGCATCGATGGTGATGGTTTCAGAGGTCCCCTTGTATCCCCAGGACCCATAACTGCAACGGTAGTTACAATAGTCATACCTACTAGTGCAGACCAGAGACACAGAGATGTAGAGGCTGAGGGGACCACTCCCCAAGCTGTACTTTGAGACCGAAAAATGGTGAGTACTACCATCCGTTCTGAAGTAACCATTAGTAGGACAACTAGTGGAATATCTTGAAATTGTCAGCGAGCTGGAGTGCCCTGAAATCTTCTCCGTCCAATGGAGTATGACTTCATAAGTGGAGGCAGTGCTGGATGAGATGTAGGGATCAGTTCCAAACACAAAGAACATACTGCCATCATTGGAGGACTGTGTCCTGTCTACAGAGAAGTTTTTGATTCTCAGAGTGGCTGAAAAACGATTAATGGAGGACAATAATCACACACACACACACACACACACACACACACACACACACACACACACACACACACACACACACACACACACACACACACACACACACGCACGCACACGCACACACAGCTGTATACACTGTGGAAAGGGTATTCTATATATCTGTCGCATACATATAGGGGATTAGGGCCTACGAGTCGACAAAATAATCTTGGGATCCAGATACACTCAAATATAACTTCAATAAATCCAAAACTCCTATTTAGAAAATAGCACCGAGAATCGATTACTTTATGATACATTCACTTTTACCCGCATGTCCTCCGTAGAAACAGACGATAAGAAAGGCAGCGGCCACGAAGGTAAAGGAAGCCATACCCGTCTCCTCGATTCGTAGAAAAACAGATCTCCACGCGCTCTGGGAGTGGACCTACTCGAAGCACGTGAATGCACCGAGTTTTCCGGAAAGGGAGCACGTGATCATCCGAACAGCTGTCTCCTACGTACTCGCTACCAATAATTTATCGCGAATGTCACTGGCAGCATGTGCAGAAGAAGATTGGTGTATGCGTTTGATACACCCATGGCCAATGAAAGGAAACGAGTGGTCACAAACCTGTCCAAGCACTTGGTATATATACTGCTTGCAGTAATATAACTGTGAACAGACTCAATGTCATCATGCTACTCATCCAAAGACGATTATATATAGTCATACCCTAGCTGGGAGACTGGTGGAAATCAAAAGTTTATAAGGTTACTCTATGTATTACAGCTATAATAACAGCTATAGGCAGTGCCCTGTGCGGGAACACTTAAGAATACCACTAATATATAAAGTCGCAGAAATGGATGGTTTTCAAGGAAAGAGTAGCAGAGAACAGACAGCTTCCATATTACCACAGACCTGTTCAAAGAGTAGTATTTCAACTCAGTGTAATGTGGTGTGCCAGATTTGGTGTGTAACTCATTGTTTTGTCATTGTGATGGATTAGTGTACTAGTTACTCCATAGTTAGTTCTGATGTCATATGTGTATTGATGTTACAGTGCTATAGGACAGTGCTAACCCTACTACCATTGGTATATATGTCCTATAACACCTTCAGGTGCATGTGGTGCACTTGAATAATTATTGATTGATTGATTGATTGATCGATATATATATACCGCTTGATTTTTGATTTCCATTCATTATTACCGATATATGTAACAATGAGAAATGGTGTACATTTTTAATGTGAGGAAAGCCACTGTGTTCTTGTACAAAAGCAATTTAAAGCTGTATAGTGTGTGACACTGTGAGATTCAATTGAACAGCATTAGTATTAGATAAGCCTACAAGTACTGGCATGAACTTATAGAGTTCCTCAAACTTCCTCAAATGTGAGATGACCTGTATCGCCAGAGTCACCAACTGAATGGTAACGGACTACTTCTTTCCTGCAGAAGAGAACATGACATTGTATAGTGGCGGTGACAGTGGCGGTGACAGTGGTGGTGATAGACAGTACACTGACCAAAATCCAGCATACACACACACACACACCTTTTTTTATACTTGGTGTATCCGATGTACACCACCAACCCCAGTACAGCAAACACAGCTACTGCACACACAACAGACAAGGCCACAATAGCCGAGTTTAACGAAGCGTCTTCATAACCAGAAGGTGCACTACTGCTGGATGGTCCCCCCCATCCTCCCTGGATCACAATGTCACCATTCCACACCTTTGGAATAGTAACAGTGGAGTTTCCTGTAACAACTGGATTCCCCTTATCACACAAGGGTGCATCGATTGATGTGATACTCAAGCCACACAGGCCAGCTCTGAGAGTCAACCATCTCCTTCCAATGATAAATGGATGTTCTGGGTTCAGTGTGTTTTTGAGTGCTTTCAGCTGAATTGTTGCCATGGTATCATTCCTCCTGGCCAAAATTCCCCTCACTGTGATAACACCATCACGGACGCATATGTAACGAATCTGATAAATGATTGTTTGAGATGTGGAGCACTGACAGGCGTCTTTGATGACGGAAAGCAATGAGTTCGTGTTCTGATACGTATTCTAAGGATAAATGTTCCAGTACTTATTAAACAATACTAATTATCAATTATTATGCTATATTAAACGATACTAATTAATATGCTATATTCATGAATATACATAACACAATTATTTGGTTCGTGTGTATTAAAGGAATATATACACATATAGATTATATATATATATATATATATATATATATATATATATTATATACAAATACATACATGTGATGTTGTGTACAGCAAGTGTACCTATAACTTACAACAACAAATTCATTGCACCTCTCTCCAGGCCAAAGTTGGATGTTAACCTCGAATGGAGCATAGGAGCCTACAGGATGTGCATAGGACATTGTGAATTATTATTTAAAATCATATTAGTTTATAAAGTTTGATTACTCATTGCAGAAAAAGTATTGCACAGACCTCAGATTATTATTTATAATTCACCTCTTATCGAATCAATGGTTATAACATCAGATGTCCCCACATATCTCCATGTTCCTCTACAGCGATATGTACTGTAACAGTAGCTCTGGTAACCGCTACAGCCGAGGGACACGGAGATGTTAACGTTTAGGGGACCACTCCCCAGACTATTCTTAGACACTGAAAAGTGGTGAGTACTACCATCCGTAGTGAAGTAACCACTAGTGGAACAGCTAGTGGAATATCTTGAAATTGTCAGAGAGCTGGAGTACCCTGAAATCTTCTCTGTCCAATGGAGTATGACTTGATAAGTGGAGGCAGTACTGGGTGAGATGTAAGGATCAGTTCCAAACACAAAAAACACACTGTCGTTATGGAAGGACTGCGTCTTGTCCACTGAGAAGTTTTTGATCCTCAGAGTGGCTGGAAAAGAAAAGAATTGTTATAATTTATCAATGGCAGATACGCTCACTATTATTACAATCTTGAAGGAGAGAATAATTGGCATTTAAGATGAATAAAACAGTATGACAAGTGGAAATAGCAGCCTTTACACTTTTCGTCTTGTCCACCACAGGAGGAATGGCGAATGTATGTAGTATGTTCTTTGAGCATCTCAGCTTGCTGAAAAGGCAATTGCCATATCATCACATATGTAAACTCATGGTTTTGATGCAGCATAAACTGAATTGAAATTGAACTGCTACGGCAAGGGATCATGGCCCTCGGGGTATCACGATCTTTTAAGAGGAGAGTCCAGATCACTGATGATCCAGATCACTGATGATCCAGATCCTGATGATCCAGATCCTGATGATCCAGATCCTGATGATCCAGATCACTGATGATCCAGATCCTGATGATCCAGATCCTGATGATCCAGATCCTGATGATCCAGATCACTGATGATCCAGATCACTGATGACATCTCCAATGGAGTGGATCAGTTATAGACTTAAACACATTGTACACGAAATGTAGTATTGATGTTATTTTTAAGTTATAATGTGCTTGTTCACGGCTTATTATAATAATATTTTATTACATTCATGTAAAATGTCCCTTACCGTATATTATTTTCAAGAAACTATTATTCGTGTTCACCCTGTGTCCGAAACCACATTCAGTTAGGACAACTTCAAGGTATTTCTTTTTACACAGTAGTTACTTCTTATCTGGATTTTTGTATATCTTATTGTTACTTTTTGATTGGAGTAATCACTAAGTGTGAACAACTTAATCCTTACATACCAGGTACAACATCTCCGTATTCTCTAGTTCATTATAATCAGGCCTACCTGCATATCCACAGAAGAATCCACAAGAATACACAATCAGAAAGGCAGCTGTATTGGCGAAGTAACCCATGCTGTATCTCGAGCAATGCTAACTTGAAGAGTACACGCGATATTTCCGACTCGGCGCGTATTAGTCCCAATGCCAGTTTAAAATCGTAAATGGGGATTTAATGTACGTTAAAATGGCGTCTCAACCTGCTTACGAAGAAAACACCTGCAGGTGGTCTGGGGTTAAGAATCTACTGTTACGAGGAAGTCCCATCATTGGAGAAGAGTTTGAACCAAGCGAGGAGGTATTTTATCCCTTTGCAATGTGTATGATATTCACAAAGTGAGTTCCCTTCCCTCCAATCTATATAGTTGTTCTCGTTCATTCGCGAACAATGCAAGATTCTCGTTGTTGGGGCTGGAGGAATTGGTTGTGAAGTACTCAAGAACTTGGTGCGAGTCCGAATCTATGTGTATCACTTAGCAGAACACTACCTGTTTTATGTGTGTATAATGGGTGTAGTGTAACCTCCAGTGGCACAGTGGGACCTCCAGTGGGACAGTGGGACC
>OZ026565.1:567500-587500 GCA_964020155.1 Chondrilla cf. caribensis | reverse complement strand
GGTGTGTGTGTGTGGTGTGTGATGGTATGGGTGTGGGTGTGTGTGTGTGTGTGTGTGTGTGTGTGTGTGTGTGGTGTGTGTGTGTGTGTGTGTGTGTGTGGTGTGTGATGGTATGGGTGTGTTTTAGCTAGCGTACACACACGAACACACATATGAAAGAAGAGTATGTTCACACACCATACACACAGTTCAATCAAGGATCTCTTGTAAGTCGACCACATCTATGAGATAAAAACAGAATTACACAAGCCCCAGTGTAATGTGACAACCTTGTAACCTGATCTGTGTGTTTCCCTTTGGGAACTTGTCTCGGGTCAGGGTGTGTACACTTACAGGGATTCACGCAGGATTTGCAGGTGGGAGGTGGGGACGTGGGCGTGGAGGAACAGAGTCCGTCCCTGGTCATCCTGTAGGACTTCCTACCGTAGTGTTGGTTGGGAGAGGGAAGTAGGTGAATTGTGAGGTAGAGGATAAACTGTTGAATTGTATCACAGGGGAGAGAGATGTTCTTGAAGGAAAGTGGAAGAATGGTCCCTATGGTTTTCTGAGGATATGTGAAACTACTTGTACATGTACCTATGACACTCGAGTGTGTTGGTTGTTCACTATCTTGTAACATCGTCTTCATACATCTGTATGTATATCAGTATTTGACATCACATGCTGTAACGTGGTCCTCGTATCTACATATGTATGTACAGAACATGTGTTCATATTTGACATCACATGTAGCATGCATGGTCCTTGTATGTACATATGTACATTAGTATTCGACATCACATGTTGCAACATGGTCTTCATGTACGTGTACGTGCAGTCCATATTCGACATCACATGTTAGCATGTGTCCCTTTTGCCTCAGGTTTCCACCTTATTGTCTGTGGTCTAGACTCGATCCTCGCCAGACGATGGTTGAACGGGATGTTGGTCAGTTTGCTTGAGTACGACGAAGACAACCAGCTGGATCCGTCCTCCATCGTCCCAATGGTGGATGGTGGGACTGAAGGTACGAGCGTTTGTTCACCCAGTATACTGTATGATAGGAAAACATTCATAGAAGAAAATTTCACACTTTTGCTCTCAAACAACCTTTGTGTGATATTAATTCTGTATTTGTGTTTTGATATTTTCGCTTGTAAGGATCTCATGAATAAATGTTCGCCAAATCACAAAAATACAAAATTTTTACCTTGTAAAATTTTTCCGCTATATTTAGAATTTTAGTTTTTTGTGTACACATATTATCATATGTGCGTATGTAGCCATGTTGGCCTTATGTTTGTATGTACTGTACATGGATGCTATGTAATTTTCCCTGTTCACTCCCATTTTCAGGGTTCAAGGGTAATGCCAGGGTTATCCTCCCTGGTTTGATGCCCTGTGTGGACTGTACGTTAGATCTATATCCTCCTCAGGTGAGCGTGTGATTATGGACCAAATTGGTAGACTGTACTGAGTGAACCTCTATAATCTACCCACATGTTGAGATCCCCCCATCATTGTAGACTGTACTGAGTGAACCTCTACAATCTACCCACATGTTGAGATCTCCCCATCATTGTAGACTGTACTGAGTGACCCTCTATAATCTACCCACATGTTGAGATCTCCCCATCATTGTAGACTGTACTGAGTGAACCTCCATAATCTACCCACATGTTGAGATCTCCCCATCATTGTAGACTGTACTGAGTGAACCTCTATAATCTACCCACATGTTGAGATCTCCCCATCATTGTAGACTGTACTGAGTGGACCTCTATAATCTACCCACATGTTGAGATTTCCCCATCATTGTAGACTATACTGAGTGAACCTCTATAATCTACCCGCATGTTGAGATCTCCCCATCACTGTAGACTGTACTGAGTGAACCTCTATAATCTACCCACATGTTGAGATCTCCCCATCATTGTAGACTGTACTGAGTGAACCTCTATAATCTACCCACATGTTGAGATCTCCCCATCATTGTAGACTGTACTGAGTGAACCTCTATAATCTACCTACATTTTGAGATCTCCCCATCATTGTAGACTGTACTGAGTGAACCTCTATAATCCACCCACATGTTGAGATCTCCCCATCATTGTAGACTGTACTGAGTGGACATCTATACTCTACCCACATATAATTTCCACCTTCAGTTGACCTATTCTTCCTTCCTCTCAACCCCTCCAGGTGACCTACCCTCTCTGCACAATAGCACACACGCCGCGCTTGCCAGAACACTGCGTGGAATATGCCAAGATCATTCTATGGCCAAAAGAGGAACCGTTTGGAGGTGAGTGCCTGTATTGGTGTTATGTACTTACATTGGTACTTTTCAGGTCTCGTTTATGATGTTATTCATGGGTGTTTGCATGCATTCATTACAATACTGGCAGTACTGGAGTGTCCACATGCATACACACACATGTACACACACATGCATGCACGCACGCACATACACACACGCACGCACACACGCACACGCACACACACACACACACACACACACACACACACACACACACAGTACAATAATGCCGCAGTGAAGCACACATACATATGTATGATTTTCACTATATTGACAGGTCACCTTTTATACCAACCAGGTCACTAAGTCCAAAAAGTGTACAATTCAACCATACAGCCCGTCTCTGTATAACAGCCACTTTTGGGGTCCCAAAGTGACCATTATAGACAGGTCCCACTGTAACAGCAAGGCACCATTGAAAGTTCACCTCTAGTAGAGACTGTAGATGTATGTTTAAGATGTAGAGTCATAAGTTCTCTCAAGCTCTCAGACTATGTAGTGTCTCCATTTGGTATCTGTGAACATGCTATGATATATATGAAATAGATGAATATTGATATAGTGTATACCTACTGTGTGTGAAATAAAGAAAAAATATGAAAATTTATAACCGATCTGAAACAGTAGGATATTAAGAAAACATTGTAGCTGATCTGAAGCATGAGATATGCCATCGGGGGTGTGGTTTATATCTCTGTGTATTGTTGTTGTCATGTTCTTGCTGTTCCCTCGAATTTCCCCCCGCTACAGCCGGAGTGGCCATTGACGGCGACAACCCGGACCACATCATCTGGCTCTTTGAGAAGGCCAAGGCGCGGGCAGATCAGTACGGCATCCAGGGAGTTTCCTACCAATTAACACAAGGCGTGGTCAAGCACATCATTCCAGCTGTTGCCTCGACCAACGCAGTCATAGCAGGTTCGACCGTGCGGCGTGTGTGGGTCGCCAGGCTGATGAATACAGACATTCCACCTTCATTGTCTGCCTCCTTTAGAAGGGTGTCGTTCGCTACATTCCTAGTGTACTAGTGGATCATACTACGTACTTCACGTTACATTAAGGGCAAATTGTGTTCAAAGGATCGTTTTAATGATTCTTGTGTGGGATGGGATCACATTTCGTTTCCAGTCGGATCTCTTTACATCACTTTCCTCAGTTCCTCCTTTCCAATTATCCCATTGTAACCACACCATTGACCGTCGTTGTACAGTGACAATACAATTACTACGTGTGCATTGTATATAATATAGCAATACACATTTTAATACATAATATATATATACAATATGTATTATATTAGTTATAATATGTAGCATATGTATATATGTTTCACTTTGTGTATCTATCTATCCATACCTATCCATCCTATAAGTAAGTGTTTACAGTGAATCCTTTTTAATCCCCCACCACTTTATCCACCAAACCTTTTAATCTACCACAATTCCCCAGTACCAATATAATGTACAAGTACCAATGAATATCCAGTTAATCCACCAAACTCATTAATCCACCATATTCTTTGAAAGCGAATTGCAGCGGATTAAGGACTATTCACTGTAAATTTACGTAGCTATAATAGTGTATTATGTATATTTATTATGTGTAATTATATGTGTTATAATACATATGTATCATATAAGTGAACATATACTGTGTTTGCAGGTATGCCTGTGGCCACACACACACTATCACTGTGAAAGGACTGCTGTCATGCGCTGTGCTGTAATGCTGGCAGTTTGAGGTCTGATTTTGCTCTTCTGTTGCCTTGCAGCTTCGCTGGCCACCGAAGCCTTCAAGATCGCTTCAACATGTGCCCCCTACATGCAAAACTACATGATGTTCAATGACGTGGAGGGAATCTACACGTACACATACCAGGCAGAGAAGAAGGTACGTACATTGGGCTGTGTGTGGTGTGATGTCCTACTACAGTTGGACCTCGTTCACACAAAATCTCTCCGCGTGAAATATCTCTCCTCTTGACAAATTTGCCAAGTCCCTTACTTTACTGCTGACATTATTCAAGCACTGTTGACTTGGAAGTTTTATAGTTCTCCGTAGAGTTTCGTGTTAAGGATGTTCGACCGTGCTGCGTGTTTGTGGTGGGGTGCACTCCAGGTGATCAGCGGTGTACACTGTGTTACCCTGGTTAGATGTGGAGTTTATCATTGTTGCACTCCAGGTAATCTTCGGTGTACACTGTGTTACCCTGGTTAGATGTGGAGTTTATCATTGTTGCACTCCAGGTAATCTTCGGTGTACACCGTGTTGCCCTGGTTAGATGTGGAGTTTATCGTTGTTGTTCCACTGTATACAGTAGAAACTCGTCAGACAAACAGCCTTGAGACAAATTGCTGCCCAATGTAAACAAGTTTTCTTAGTCTTTGTAGGTTTGCTGTAGTAGTGTACATGTAGTAAGCACATCCTGATAAGAAGAACATCTGATAACAAGAACTGAGTTTGTGGGTCCCTTATGCATAGTTCATCTCTAGGAGTTTAACTGTGGTTGTTATATGGTGGAACTTATAGTAGAGGACACTTAGAGTAAAGGACACCATAGAAACTACCTCCCTACAAAGGACACTTTTAAGGCACCAGAAATAGACTTCCCTATAGTGTTAATACATTGTAGTGATGGTACAATTTTCACCTCTGAAGAGTGGGCAACCTCTCTAGTAGTCTCTACAGTGGACAAATTAGCCAGTCCAAATGTGTCCTTTATGAAGAGGTTCCACTGTCTTCATCTCTGAAGAGTGGGCAACCTCTCTACAGTGTACAACTTAGCTGGTCCAAATGTGTCCTTTGTATGGAGAGGTCCTACTGTAGTGGTCAATCTCAGAGGGGGTACCACGGAACATTTGGAATCAGCTCCAGATCGTCCACTGAGTGGTTTGTGTGTTTGTGCTCCTGGTGTGTGTGTGTGCTCCTGGTGTGTGTGTGCTCCTGGTGTGTGTGTGCTCCTGGTGTGTGTGTGTGCTCCTGGTGTGTGTGTGCTCCTGGTGTGTGTGTGTGCTCCTGGTGTGTGTGTGTGTGCTCCTGGTGTGTGTGTGTGCTCCTGGTGTGTGTGTGTGCTCCTGGTGTGTGTGCGTGCTCCTGGTGTGTGTGTGTGCTCCTGGAGTCTGGGCTGAAGTGATGATGTGTCGGCCGGTCGTTCCTCCAGGAGGACTGTCCTACTTGCTCCTCTCAGCCGGTTATCCTGTCCTTCACGGAGGAGTCAACACTCAAAGATGTGAGGGAGTTTCTCATGGAGAACAATCAGTTGTGAGTGCCAGAATATTAGCATGGTTGGTTTTATGAGGCTTGTATCCAAGCACATACATACACACGCAAACAAATACACGCACACGCACGCATGCACACACACACACATACACACTACCATTCCTTTCTTAGACTACTCAAGAATCCTGGATTGACAACAGTTGTGAATGGGAAGAACAAATCCTTATACATGCCTTCAATACCTTCTCTCGAGCAAGCAACCAAGCCAAACCTCAAGAAGAAGCTCCCTGGTCAGAATTATGTACATGGTAGTGTGTGTAAGTGTGGTATATAGTACCACATCTAAGGACTACCTTGGTAATAGGACCACCTCAGTAATAGGACCGCCTCAGTAATAGGACCACCTCAGTAATGAGACCACCTCAGTAATGGGACCACCTCAGTAATGAGACCACCTCAGTAATGAGACCACCTCAGTAATAGGACCACCTCAGTAATAGGACCACCTCAGTAATAGGACCATCTCAGTAATGAGACCACCTCAGTAATGGGACCACCTCAGTAATAGGACCACCTCAGTAATGGGACCACCTCAGTAATGAGACCACCTCAGTAATGAGACCACCTCAGTAATAGGACCATTTCAGTAGTTGGATCACCTCACAATTTGCCAGTGTGCCAACTTTTTATTATTTTGTTCTAAAGATCTGAATGTTAAGGGTTAATTGCCATTCTATAATGTTCTTTGGTTGTTCCATTCAGAACTTGGATTGGAAGATGGTCATCAAATTGTGATTGGGGATGTGACCTCACCGAAGCCCATTATTGCCATACTCAAATACAACTACAACATGGAGTGAACAGCTGGAAAGTGTATCGCCATCAGAATTCATTGCTAAACTCTTCAACAGGCGAACCCAATACCCGAAGTACATTCAATGGTTACCGCGTTGTTTTAATGACATTCATTGTATCTGACAGTTGCGTATGAATATAGTTAAGTGGGCTATGAATATTGTTATCGTTCTAACGCGTGCGGTTGACTCTTCCCGACTTCCCAGAAGCGTTGCTGTTGACACCATATCGAATTTCAAGAAGCAGACTTGAGAGTTCTAGGCGGGCTGCGAAGGATGGTGTTTTCAAGCAGCAAGACGTTACTGCTGGTTCTTTGGATGTCGCTCCTTCTGAAAGAGAGTTTTTCAAGCTTCCAGTTTTATTGCCATCGCCTCGAAGAAGCTGGAAGGGTTAAGAAAGGTAAACTGCCGAGTTTTCTCTTCTGAAATTTGTACGGACAGTCGATCGCGCGCGCACGCTCGTACAACCGTAGTAATGTAAACTCGATCCTGCTTTGAGCGCAACAAGAACACTGATCAGATGCTAACGCGTGTACGAACGTGAGCTGATTCGCTCCGAAATGTTCATATTCTGCTAGAACGTATCTCCATGATTCGTGGTGGTCAATGTGACCGCGAGTTGTTGGCTCGCCCTCAGTGCTGCTTGCGGGACGACCGTGGTAATTAATCCGTGTTGTGGCGAGCTTGTTTTGGTCGGCGTCATGTTTGTAGGCAGGGGCCACCATGTTGAGGGGCTGTTGTATCAACAAGCGCGGTTTGTAGTTTGGTTGGCGGAGAAGCTCTAGTCTTTCAAAATGTTGTTTTTCCTACAGTAACGCGACCAACATTGAAATCGTGTTTCATACTATTGAGCTGGTTGTAAACACCACAAGGTGCATGTAACTCTACACGCATACTACTAGCTACAAGCGCACAAACGTATGTGCATCAACTGATTCAGAAACGGTTTAGCCGTCAAATGGAAGATATATTACTTTTTCCATGTTTTTTTTTATATGGAAGATATATACCCCATGAAAAGCCACTGTTTGTTCAACCGTAGTCGCTTTAAGCGGTTTATAGAGTTTACAGCAAAGCAGCAAACGTTATTTGTTAGTTTCATTACGTGATGTTTGCTTATGGCAAGCAAAGGTAGATCCGATTTGGGTTTGAGCCCCAAAATTAAATATTTATAAAATCTGATCCTCTCAATAATCAAAATCCAGTACGTAGGTTCTTGAAATATTGGTGAATAATTACACCATTTTCTGATTAATTCAACAATTTACATGTGATAATCTTTTAAATCCAATATTAAGCAATAACTGCAATGATTTTTTTTGTAGAGAATATGTATGTCGTTGCATTAATTCAAGCATGATGTGATGCAATTGTTCATCATATTCTTTACTGTCCACTTCTGTTAGTTGTGATAATTCTCAACGGGGTGAAAGTCAACGAGGAGAACCCTGTCATATTGTCTACTTCTAAGAGTAGTCTACAGTGTTACTGGAAAGCGGAAGAAAAGGTTTGTGTGTATGTGTGTGTGGGGGTGGGGGTGGGTGTCGGTGTGAGTGTGTGGGTGTGTGGGTGGGGGTGGGTGTCGGTGTGGGTGGGTGGGTGTGGGTGAATGATTGTGTGTATGTGAGTGTTGTGTGGGTGTGCATGTACTGAATAATTATTGATGATACACAATGTCAGCCATGTTATTTGTGACCATAGCAACGTTTCACCTCACTTCCCCAGCATAGAGCATGGTAGCTGGTCTTCATTCAATTCAAAATGTGGCAGCTTTCTCACAATACTGTATTATAACAACACATTATCTTAATTGAGTGCATTTAGGAGTGATTTAAAATGGAGTGTTGAGCTCATTAGGAAATAAGGTGGGAAGTTGTGGGTAAGCTGATGGTGAGCTAGGCGGGGCCAGACTTAGGATCCTCCCCTTTACATTGTATGAAGTGCAGGTTAGGTAAACTTGTGCGGTTAGATAGGACTACAGGAGTGTCTGTATACACCATGCATAGGAGCTTCTGTGTGTGTGTGGATGCATATAACATCTCTCTCTGTGTTTGTGTGTGTGTGTGTGTGTGTGTGTGTGTGTGTGTGTGTGTGTGTGTGTGTGAAAAATAAAATCAGCTACGTAAAGTGTTTTAATCCCATACTATACAGATCAGGTACAATTGGGTATGGACACACAACAGTTCCTTTGATCGAAGTCATTATGAATACTTAGGATCATTGGGCATTAATGTTAGTGGTTTGCTGCCGGATCAGTTATCAAGTGAGCATCATCATTTGGATAGTGTGTGTGTGTGTGTGTGTGTGTGTGTGTGTGTGTGTGTGTGTGTGTGTGTGTGTGTGTGTGTGTGTGTGTGTGTGTGTGTGTGTTATTGTTTGTAAATACAATGTTTTGAGCATACAGTATGGAAGCATACACAGTTTCGTAGCTTTCTGTTGGATTCTAAACTGTTGTACTGTCCCTGTAGAGTTCACAGTCACAATGCCGGCCTGTTACAGCGTCCCACACAACACTGAGTTACCTGCCAACACTGCCTCCAACAATAAAGTGAAGATGAATTTCTTTGTTGCCAGCAATGACAGTGAATTGGTCGGCTCACCTCTGAACTCAGTGAACTTGCTCTTACAAAGAGAATGTGCAGCAGCAAACTCATCTGATGTGAGAACGGATTGTCCAATGGGATTCGCTGGCACAAAGTGTCAGAAACGTAAGCAACTTTTGAATAGTCATGTGGGTATGTGTGTGTGTGTGCATGTGTGTGTGTGTGTGTGTGTGTGTGTGTGTGTGTGTGTGTGTGTGTGTGTGTTCGTATGTGTACAGTATATATACATGGATACATACATACCTTTCATCTACATATCTATGTAGTCTAATACACACTATTGTCTTATAAATGAAATATTCACTTTCACCTATGAAGGTGTTCTGGAGTTTGTTGCCCGTCCTAAGAATTTGCGTTTGGAGTGCATTGAAACTGCCGTGTTCTCGTGTGCTGCCAGTGGACTCCCCCTCCCCACCATATCCTGGTACAGGCACAACACCACCATTGTAGCCCATAACAACACCAGATACAGGATTGTGCAATCCACACCCGGGATTTCCTCCTCCCAATCCAACATTGCGCAACAAAAGAGTGAGATTACATCATCCACCCTCTACCTTTACAGGATACAGCGAAGTGATTTCGGTTACTACTCGTGCATGATTCGTAACAATATGGGATGGATGATTCACCACGCCTACCTCTCCCCACCCCCTCCAAGTAGCTGTTATGCTGATGACCAGTGATTGGCTGAATTATGATGTAACATAGCAACAGGATTAGGGGAATCCCCTACTACGCATGTACTGAGCAACAAACAGTACGTAAATATTACATATTCTTTTGTTTCAACTCATGTTTTTAAATCAAGTCAGTTGAACTCATATACATACACACAATATACGCAAAACATATGTAGATGTGTTTTCAGAAAATATTTGTGAGTACATTTTCAGTGTATCATTATGCTAATTTCTTCAATTGACATTAATTTGTGCTGTGATGCATCACATGAATAGTGGAGAGGCCGTGGGAGGGAGCATGTGCACACATCTGTATTTGTGTTGTATGGTTTGATGTATGTGGACACGAGGTAGCCCATGGTGACCAGCAGCAGAAGGTAGAATCCCCTGACCAGTCACCACAAGCTCTATAACACCTACGTATATTAGAATGTACATACAAACATGATAAACTATCGTATCATACAGTTCCAGTATTATTTGTAAAAAGGAATAGAAATGACACCATTGCAGTTCTGTACACAAATATTACTTATTCCCTTCCTTACGTCCATGTGGGAACATTACAATGACATAATACGTATTTGTAATTGATCAAATTCATGTATATAATCCTAAATAATATACATAACCACTTAATTATTTGTATATGTAATGTTATATTTAAGTTATAATTAATCAAATCACAAATTCTTGTAATACATTAATAACTATAATATGTCATATGCATAATTTTATTATTTTGTAAAGCTTGTGTTAAAAATATACAAAGATATATATGAAGTAGATATTATTGTCTAGATTATACAGAAAAGCATGTGTACATGTAAAATTGATTCAATATTATTCATTTTAAAATATTTTAATTATACTGTACATTGATTATATTATAAGTAGAGTGTTTGTGTGTATTTACAAAATTCAATAATAAATCGTAAATAATAAAACATTAATATTAAATATTAAATAATAAATTGTAATATTATTAGATATCTCTGTTATTGAATGCAACAATGATTTGGATTTCGTTGTCTACCTTGTTGTTGTTGTTGTTGTTGCTGTTGTGGCTGCGGCGTGGAAGGAATCTTCATGGTGTCCATGGCACCTAGTTTCCCTGTACTCAACGATGCCTTTCTTAATTTCTGTGTTCCAGTTGAGGTCTTTCTGGAGAGGCGGTCCTCTTCAGCACAAACGTGGAGGATGAGTTCTTTCAGTTGGCGACAGTCACTTCTGTGTTGAGGTAGTACACGGAGCATCGAACAGAATAACTTCCGCTCTTCGTCCGTACTGTATTGCCAGGGCACGCCCCTCAGGACACGCCTCCCAACAACTCTTGCAACTGCGTCAGCGGAGGGTAGTTCCCGCGGTTGTTGGTCACCTCTTCTTTCGGGTGAGTTCAAAGCAAGCTGGGAGCACCCTCGGTTATACTCAGCAGCCATTCTACGACCAATGAAATCTGCCTACAGGAAAAGGTAGATGTTACATCCATATGTGTGTGAGAGGGAGGTCTCCGTGTACACTCATTTATTTGTGTTTGGGTGCGTGATTCCATGTTTGTATGAGTGTGTGCATGTGTGCATGTATGCATGGATGCTTGAAAGTGTACACTTGCAGGTGTGCGTATATGAGGAAAGAACACTGTCCGATGGTACAAGAGTATACGTATGTGCCTTCATGTACATAGCAGCCCATACCGAGCATGTTACATGCAAATTTTAACTTACTTTCAATTGGCCTTTTTGTGTTTTTACTTCCTTATAAGCCACGGGATAATAAAATACTTGATTCCCGTGAATCTCGTAAACAGGCCGTTCGGATATGGTCACGAAAACCAGGCCCAGGGAATAAATGTCCGCCTTGAGACTCAACCTCCCACCAAACCCTTCAGGTGCCATGTACGGAAGAGATCCTCGTGGGGTCACATACCTGAAAGCACCTAGTATCGTCACCTCCTTGTCGGACACCGAGGCGGATATGCCAAAATCGGCAATTTTTAAATTGCAGTTCTCATCCAGTAGGATGTTGTGTGGCTTCAGATCGAAATGGCCGATTTGGTTTCGATGGAGGTAGTCCACCCCCGATAACAGCTGCAAGTACCACATTTGTCGCCGTGGCAATGATATGTTGCCCTTCCTCAAGTAGTCGTTGAGGTTACCCATTGGACAGTATTCGGTGATTAGCCAGAGCTTATCCTCTTGAAGACGAGCACCGACAAAGGACACTATCGAGGGATGGTTGGATACCTTGTGCAGGTGCTTTGCCTCCATGAGTGCATGGCTGTACCTGGAGCATGTGGATACAGGGAGAGAACGAAAGAGTGGAGAGAGACATAATATAGAGAGAGTTTAGGGCCACTGATGGGTTATGGCAGATATACATGGCTGTGACTCCTATCAAGTTAGCCATTTGAGTTCAAAACTTGTTGGGAAAAGCGTTGGGAAATTAATACGCTGTTGAAATAATGCGAATTGCACAAAATTTAGCCATTGAAATATTAATGCTTGTCTTAATAATGCAGGCACACACACAGGCTAACACCAAATCATCAGCAATTCATTAATAATATTTTCTTAATAATGTGGAAACCAGTTTGCTAGCATTCATAGTATTAATAAGACAGTAACATTAATTTCCAAAATTACGGTATGATAACTCACCTTTGTTTTGCTCTCCTTTGATCCTTTTCACATTTCTGTTCCTTCTCCTTCTCTTTCTCCTCCAACTTCTCCTGTGAGCTACTTTTCTTTTCAGAAGTGTCAATGGAAACAACCTTGATGGCAACATCGACGTTAGAACTGTTCTTCCACACTCCCAACCGCATGAGAGGGCTTGCAGGCTCTACTGGATCAGAGCGGTTTGTGGTGACTGGACTCCCATTATCTGGATTCACCTTAATCTGACCGTAGTACACTGTCCCATACACACCACGACCTAGCTCTCTCTACACAAGAGGGAAGCTTACAGATATGGATTTTAGGAAAGATACTACACACACAGACACATGCACACATGCGCATACATGCACACACACACATGCATGTACGTGCGTACACACACACACACACACACACACACGCACACGCACACACACCAATACACACACACACACACACACACACACACACACACACACACACACACACACACCAATACACACACACACACACACACACACACACACACACACACACACACACACACACACACACACACACCAATACACACACACACACACACACACACACACACACACACACACACACACACACACACACACACACGTACACACGTACACACACACACACACACACACACACACACACACACACACGTACAGTATACGGTTTCAGATGCTCGTGTGGACAGTGATAATACAAACGCTAGTGTACGTACAAGATCCTCTCCAATCACAGCAAGACAAAGTACTGCATCACTATGCATATACCGCTTGTAGGGGTGTAACCGTTCACGTACAATAATACATATAAAACTCGACTCCTTAGCGAAGGATAGAAACTCAATACCCCGTCACAAATTTGCTTATATGTTCACCTTTATCTTAATGTTCACGCCAGATAATCCGTCTTCTGGTTCGGAACTGTCTATGTGAGAGACAAAGCGACTGAAAAGGTCCTTCTGCTCAGAAGAAGACTCTTGCGAAGACATTGCTGCAAACCATAACTATATTCATTGCATCGTTGATTCATGACGTAATTGTATTCATGTTTGGTTGTCGTGGTGAGGGTGGAGTCTCTTGGGTGGGGCAGTTGACTCAGCTGACTTAAAATGGCGACGGTAAGACACTCTTTGGAACAATTCAAGAATATCTTAGAAGCGCTTGAAGAAGAAAAAGAGAAGTACCTTAAGCAGAAATTGAACCTGGAAGCACAAAATTTTGCTGTTGTTGAAGATTGCGCAACATCAGAAATGTAAGTTACTTTAGGTTGAAATTTATAAACAAAGGATTGATATTTTACCGGGATTTTTTTCAAGTGGTATGAGTGCAAGCAGGGCACACCAAATCTCTTTTTCTTATCAGAGGTACTTGCTACCAGTATTGGTTGACATAGAGTATGTACATGAGCTAAGGACTGAGTGAAGTGTATGTACTAACCAGGAGTGTGTGCTAACCAGGAGTGCATACTAACCAGGAGTGTGTACTAACCAGGGGTGTGTACTAACCAGGGGTGTGTACCAACCAGGAGTGTGTACTAACCAGGAGTGTGTACTAACCAGGAGTGCGTACTAACCAGGAGTGTGTACTGACCAGAGTAAATATTAAGCAATTTGACTCAATCAAGCGGTTACTTCATTCTTCACAGAAAAGATGGTGGTTTGCAGACTGAGACTAATCGTCTTCTCTCACGAATTAACCATCTGAAGATGGAAATTGTCAAGTGGAAAGTGTCCGCTGTGACTGAATATATCAGAGAGCTACAGAAGATCAACTGTACCGCCCCCCGATCAGCCACGCCTTCCTCTTTGTCACTACAGCATTATCATAACTGGATAGACACGGATGAGGTGTGTGTGTGTGTGTGTGTGAGCATGCGTGCGTGCATGTGTGTGTGTGAGCGTGCGTGCATGCATGTGTGTGTGTGCGTGTGTGTGTGTGTGTGTGCGTGTGTGTGTGTGTGTGTGTGTGTGCGTGTGTGCATGTGTGTCACACCACATTCAACACTACATGTACACATCACCACACTGTACTTCTATGTGTGTTAAAGGTACCATGGACCTTCCTTCTACATTGCAATATGCGTACTCCACAGAACTTGTCTTTGCTGCAAATCCAACTGTTGGACATTCAGCAGTTCTTGTCCTCTCTGAAGAGAAGGAGGCAGCTGCTCTCGAAGAACCTGTCCACTCTGCCAAAGTTGGAGAGTGTGTCCGAGGACCATATTCCTGCCACCCAGAGGTTACTGGTGGCCAATACCATTGCCAATATGCAGGAAAGAGTCTCCAGCTTCGTGAAGCAGCAGTCCAGTGATGTGTGAGTCGATCTGGCTATTGTTGGGAAAGTCCTTTCGGATTGAGGATCATTTAGAAACACAGTTTGGTGAAGAGAGTTCTTCATCTGGATGTTTCTATTCAATTGTCTATCAGTCTGTCTGTCCACCTGTCTGATTGTTTGTATGTCTAGACATCATTCTGTCTACCTAATTGTCTTTCTTCTGCCTGTCTGTCTGTCCTTCTGTCTGTCAATCTATCTGTCCTCGGGTGTCATCTGTCTGATCATCTACAGTATCTATCAATTCTATTCAATCTATCTGTCTGTCTGTGCAATCAATGGGGTCATCTCCAGTAGGATCCTACTGGAGATAGCCCCTCCTGAGTTGAAATGCCTGGAAAAAAATGAACTAAATCTGTGTTTTCACACGAAATGAAGGATTTTATCTTCCAAAGTTACGTTTATTGCAGTAAGAACCCCCAATTTGTCACGTTTTCCCATTGAAGGATCTTGTTTTGAGTGTGCTTCATGTGTTCACGATCATCTCTTCGGCACAGAACGCTGTTCCTGAACGAGATCATCTCCCCCACCCACGGGAAGACTCCTCGGACTCTGGTTTCCTCCCGGGTCACAGACTACATAGCCGAATGTGGTCTGCACGTGGGTGATTCCAGTCAGCCGTCATTGGATCCCCAGGGCCACCCCCTGGGGTGTCATCCGGACCGATACGCATCCTTCATGGAAGTTCTGGTCGTCCACTTGAGTGAGACGTATGGGAAGAGGCTGGATGTGACTAAAGATGATATTTATGTATGTATGTGTGTGTGTGTGTGTGTGTGTGTGTGTGTGTGTGTGTACACATACACATGTGCATGTGTGTGTCCATTGACTTTCTGCATGTACTCATTATATACTGTATACAATAGTAAAAGTAGGCAATGTTGGATATAAAATCAAAAAACTATTGTTTTGTAATGGTTACCTCTCTGTCCGGAGTCACAGCCCTGATTTGAGGTAGCCCCATCCCGATCCTCATGTAGCCGAGACATGCTATAATATCTGATACGGAAACTACCGTAGCCCCGCTCTTTTTATCTACAGCTGTAGCATAGGGAGCAGCTGATAGTTCTATCACCACCATCATCATCATCATATCAATACACTGGTAAAAACTCCACTTAGCCATAAAGCTACATTTCAGGGAGTCCGGTGAAGTTTAGATCTGGTCCAGATAGTTCCAGCTAGTTGCTGACAGCCCTAATCTTGAATTTTTAGTTAGTAATCCAGTCAACTATAATGTTCTAAGCATAACTCATATGCATTTAGTTTTATTTTGTTAACGGTAACAACGCTAGCATGTACATACGTACATAGGTTACACACACAATGGATACACAGAATGTGATGTTCAGTCTTTTGTTCCACTCCTATTCCTGCCAGTTGCTACTGGAGGACCATGTGATGCCGCAGGTAAAGAAGTTTGCACTTCCATATGTGAGAAACTTGGAATGGGATCAGAAAGTATCCGAAAATTGTTGGAAGTTCAAACATGTCACACTAGGAAATCTGGGGTGAGTTGAGTGGCTTCACGGGCGTGGTATGGCCTGTGGGCATAGGCACACTGGAACATGTGTTGAAGACCACCTCCGCACAAAGACCACCCATGACGAGTGACCCCTCTTCTGTGTATTCCACGTACTGTATACGTAGTCTCAAGTTCACCGATATCCCACCATGAAGAGGCCTCCTGTCCATAGGGACCATGTTTCTTCCTCCCCGGGTGGCCCTTGTTGACTGGTTGTGTGATTTGGGGGGTGATGTCGGGTGTGTGGGGTGCATCTGCTTTTGCACACATGCATCACACACACACACACGTGCACACACATACACACACACACAAACGCACACACACACACACACACACGCACGCACGCATGCACACACACAGTTCCATATTTTCGTTATCCAGTTTGCCTGATGTTGAGTGTAATGCTCTTGTTCCATTCCTGGATGCAATAGCTGCCATCAAGTGAGTACTGTGCACGTGTGTGTGTGTGTGTGCACGCGCACGCGCGTGTGTGTGTGTGTGCGTGCGTACGTGTGTGTGTGTGTGAATTATTCAAGCGAGTTAATGTCACAAAAGCAGTTGGATGACTTTGCGAAGGAGCTGTTAAAACAGCCACAGTACAGTTTACCATAGTGGTAACCATGGTATTCATAACACCGTAAAGTAATAAGGGCAGTACACAGGTGTTAAATACTTTGTGTTCCCCCTTGGTCATACACAGAGCCTCCTATTTCTCTCCCAACCCGACAAGAAAGATGTTTGCCTTTGTGAAGGCAGCCAAATGTGTTTTGGATACTTTGAGAGCTCAAATTAATCCTGATAAAATCGATGCAGGTATTTTTCAATGTGTGTGTGTGTGTGGTGTGTGTGTGTGTGTGGTGTGTGTGTGTGTGTGTGTGGTGTGTGTGTGTGTGTGTGTGTGTGTGGTGTGTGTGTGTGTGTGGTGTGTGTGTGTGTGTGTGTGCGTACATGTGTGTGTGTGCATGTGTGTGTGTGTGTGTGTGTGTGTGAGATGTAACTATTGCACAACCACATTATCCTATTGCACAACAGCATTGTCATATTGCACAACCACATTATCATATCATATTATGTACTTGATTTACTGTATTCAAATACCGTGATATTATTCAATGTAATTTGACAGTAGTGATTTTTGATGTTTCTCTCAGATACCTTTTTAGATGCTTGGGTATTTGTTTTGATTAAGGCTAATATCAAAGATCTTGTAAGTGTTACCTGTTTGTGTGTGTGCATGTGTGTGTGTGTGTGTGTGTGTGTGTGTGTGTGTGTGTGTGTGTGTGTGTGAGGTTGGAATGTGTGTGTGTGTGTGTGTGTGTTTGTGTGTGTGCGTGCGTGTGTGTGTGTGTGTGTGTGTGTGTGTTTTATGTATTATTATGTGTACATACATACATGCTGTACATACATACATGCTGTACATACGTACATGCTGTACATACATACATCCTGTACAGGCTACCACACTATCCTTCATGTACCAATATGGCAATCCAGCCTTCTGTAATGCTGAGGCCGGATATTACCTGACAACCAGCCAGGTGGCTATGAATTTCATTATGGCTCTCACTCCGGATCAGCTGTCATTCACAAAGTTAGTTGTGTGTGTGTGTGTGTATGTGTGTTTACAGTAGGACCTCTATTAGTGTGTATAGTGGGACCTCTACTAGTGTGTGTACAGTAGGATCTCTACTAGTGTGTGTACGGTAGGACCTCTACTAGTGTGTGTACAGTAGGACCTCTACTAGTGTGTGTACAGTAGGACCTCTACTAGTGTGTGTACAGTAGGATCTCTACTAGTGTGTGTACAGTAGGACCTCTACTAGTGTGTGTACAGTGGGACCTCTACTAGTGTGTGTACAGTGGGACCTCTATTAGTGCGTGTACAGTAAGACCTCCACTAGTGTGTGTACAGTAGGACCTCCACTAGTGTGTGTACAGTATGACCTCTACTAGTGTGTGTACAGTAGGACCTCTACTAGTGTGTGTACAGCGGGACCTCTACTAGTGCGTGTACAGTAGGACCTCTACTAGTGTGTGTACAGTAGGACCTCCACTAGTGTGTGTACAGTAGGACCTCTACTAGTGTGTGTACAGTAGGACCTCTACTAGTGTGTGTACAGTAGGACCTCCACTAGTGTGTGTACAGTAGGACCTCAACTAGTGTGTGTACAGTGGGACCTCTACTAGTGTGTGTACAGTGGGACCTCTACTAGTGCATGTACAGTAGGACCTCAACTTGTGTGTGCACAGTAGGACCTCTACTAGTGTGTGTACAGTAGGACCTCTACTAGTGCATGTACAGTAGGACCTCAACTAGTGTGTGTACAGTAGGACCTCTACTAGTGCATGTACAGTAGGACCTCAACTAGTGTGTGTACAGTGGGACTTCTACTAGTGTGTGTACAGTAGGACCTCTACTAGTGCATGTACAGTAGGACCTCAACTAGTGTGTGTACAGTGGGACTTCTACTAGTGTGTGTACAGTAGGACCTCTACTAGTGCATGTACAGTAGGACCTCTACTAGTGCATGTACAGTAGGACCTCTACTAGTGCATGTACAGTAGGACCTCAACTAGTGTGTGTACAGTGGGACTTCTACTAGTGTGTGTACAGTAGGACCTCTACTAGTGTGTGTACAGTAGGACCTCTACTAGTGTATGTACAGTAGGACCTCTACTAGTGTGTGTACAGTAGGACCTCTACCTGTGTGTGTACAGTAGGACCTCTACTAGTGTGTGTAAAGTAGGACCTTTACTAGTGCGTGTACAGTAGGACCTCTACTAGTGTGTTTACAGTGGGACCTCTACTAGTGTGTGTACAGTAGGACCTCTACTGGTGTGTGTACAATAGGACTTCTACTAGTGTGTTTACAGTGGGACCTCTACTAGTGCGTGTACAGTAGGACCTCCACTAGTGTGTGTACAGTAGGGCCTTTACTAGTGCATGTACAGTAGGACCTCAACTTGTGTGTGTACATGTTATTAAATCAACTATGGTACATGCTCTACAAGATTTTCCTACTTTCAGACAAGAAGTGTTTCTTTCATGTGAGAGAGAAAGATTTATTGAGTTGTGTTCGAGGAGTGGATGTCCACTTGAGGTGGCTTCATCCACTGTAACACTGAAGGGTTTCAAGCCTGCTCTGATGCCTGAAACAGCATCAAATTTGAAATTGTAAGTTGTCAAGTATGCAGCATGTGTATGTCATGTGTGTATCATGTGTGTGTCATGTGTGTATCACTTATCTGTGTATATCCTGTGTATCATGTGTGTATCACTTATCTGTGTATATCCTGTGTGTCATGTGTGTATCATGTGTGTATCATGTGTGTGTCATGTGTGTATCACTTATCTGTATATATCGTGTGTGTCGTGTGTATCATGTGTGTGCCATGTGCATATCATGTGTATATCCCTTATCTGTGTACGTATATAGTGTGTGTCGTGTGTATCATGTCTGTGTGTTTGTGTGTGTATTGTGTGTGTGCGCGTGCGTGTGTGTATGTGTGTGTGTGTGTGTGTGTGTGTGTGTGTGTGTGTGTGTGTGTGTTTGTGTGGGTATGTGATGCATGTCATGTGCATATCATGTAGGTGTCATGTGCATGTCATGTGTGTGTCATGTGCATATCATTCGTATTTAAATTGTAGTAGCTACTCTTGATAGCTTGTGTCGTCATTCTACCCTGGTACAAACAGTTCATCACCACACCTCACTACTGAACCTCACCACCACAGATTTCCCGCCATTGTTTGATGACTGTACAAGGTTTTCCTAATATGGTCCGACGACACATTCTGTACA
>OZ026565.1:535000-562500 GCA_964020155.1 Chondrilla cf. caribensis | reverse complement strand
ACTTGTTCAAGGGTGACATCACTTCAGCGGATTGTGAGCGACCATGAAAATGCTCCTAACGCTATAGCTATACGTGTCACAAATCTACCTTAACCTATGACCATGAAGTGAGATCCTCGAAGCGTTTTAGAACATGTGAACGGCAGGTACTGAGAAAATACGGAAAATCGGATAGAATCGATGACTGCGAGACTGTAATGTTATTCTTAAAAATCACGTGTGTGTGTGTGTGTGTGTGTGTGTGTGTGTGTGTGTGTGTGTGTGTGTGTGCTCAGTTGCTATTCACAAATGGGTTTATTTGACATCTTCAAATATTCAGTGACACAGTTGATGGTTGGCAAGTAGAGGATAGAAAGTTGTACACACATTCATTCCCTGTCTAGCACATTGTACTGTGTTTTCTGTCTGTAGCATAACAACCATGACATTTTAAGATATTGGGGAACCCGGAGAAATGCTTTATTATCCCCCCCCCCCCCCCCCCCATATTGTAGTAACTCCATGAATGTGTAATGGCAATTATAGTAGCTGATATTAGAGATACCGTAGTAATTATGATACATACCATTGATGCCATCTTATCTCCAATATCTATCATGCATGATACCCCGTATAAGTCCTTTCGGTGTCACGGCTAGTGAATTTGGCCTCTGTTTGGGTACTCTCGAGTAAAATTCCTTAGCGATTGGTATGTAACGCTCGATAGATTATTATTATGTATAATAATATGTGTTCCTACGCTTAACCGCAACAGTGAATTATTATTATCATTATAAGTTTCATTGCGCAATAGCAAATGGCCGATTGCTAAACGCGATGTGAAAATTGGGCTAGAATTCGAGCACAGCGGCTTCGACGAACGTAATATCTTCTGCGAAGGTTCTCCTAAACCTGAAAGAGACATCGAAGTACTTCGAGTAAGGGCGTTGGTAGCCCCACGGGTTCTTAAACTCGAATTACTTGTTCCAGCACAGTTGCAATTGACACAACTTAGTCAAGAACAATTTTGAAAGAAATTGACCACCCTTTGTTTTTATTGCTATCCCATAAAGTTTTGACGTATAAACGTGAATACCGAAAGTATTTCTGTATACATTGTAAATAAACTTTTCAATTCGTTCTAAAAGTATTTTGGTTACACTCATGTTTAGTACACATTCTTGGTTAGCAGACATTCCTGGTTAGCAGACATTCCTGGTTAGCAGACATTCCTGGTTAGTATACACTCCTGGTTGGTACACACTCCTGGTTAGTACACACTCCTGGTTAGCAGACATTCCTGGTTAGTACACACTCCTGGTTAGCACACACTCCCGGTTAGCACACACTCCCGGTTAGTACACACTCCTTGTTAGTACACACTCCTGGTTAGTACACACTCCTGGTTAGTACACACTCCTGGTTAGCAGACATTCCTGGTTAGTACACACTCCTGGTTAGTACACACTCCTGGTTAGTACACACTCCTGGTTAGCAGACATTCCTGGTTAGTACACACTCCTTGTTAGCACACACTCCTGGTTAGTACATACTTATATCAATCAATACTGATAGTAAGTACCTCTGATAAGAACTACGTACAAATATGGTGCACCTTTCAAGGTACCTACTAGTGTTGGGAACATGATGTACATGCAGTGCATAGTGAAACTGATCAATTAATTGAGTAATCACCGGAATCAAGTTTGCGTGACCGGAAACCACTCCCACTATAATAGCTTAAGTAGTCACCCAATAGACTTGATGTTGAGTGCTTAGAGTCCCTTTTCCTCTTTTCTGATATTTTACTGGAGGTGGTGTGTGGCAGACACATCCACCTGGAGGTGGTGTGTGGCAGACGCACCCACCTGGAGGTGATGTGTGGCAGACACACCCACCTGGAGGTGGTGTGTGGTAGACGCACCCACCTGGAGGTGATGTGTGGCATACACACCCACCTGGAGGTGATGTGTGGCATACACACCCACCTGGAGGTGACGTGTGGCAGACGCACCCACCTGGAGCTGATGTGTGGCAGACACATCCACCTGGATGTGGTGATGTGTGGCAGACACACCCACCTGGAGGTGGCGTGTGGCAGACGCACCCACCTGGAGCTGATGTGTGGCAGACACACCCACCTGGAGGTGATGTGTGGCAGACGCACCCACCTGGAGGTGGTGTGTGGTGGACACACTCACCTGGAGGTGGTGTGTGGCAGACGCACCCACCTGGAGGTGACGTGTGGCAGACGCATTTGCCATAGCATTTTCATAGCTCAACGATGTTGTTCTCCTTTGTGGGCTACTTCCTTGTAATGTCCATAAACATCACTACTGAGCCATTATAAGCAGAATTCACCCATTTTATGAGAATAACTCAAGGAAATCCAACTAAGGTGCACCCTTGGAGAGATGGTTTGACCTCTTCACAACATCACCCTTGGTAGTGCTCCTATACACTGGTATACAGTCAGACCTCTTCACAGCACCACCCTTGGTAGCGTGTGGCAGACGCACCCACCTGGAGGTGATGTGTGGCAGACGCACCCACCTGGAGGTGATGTGTGGCAGACACACCCATCTGGAGGTGATGTGTGGCAGACACACCCACCTGGAGGTGGTGTGTGGCAGACACACTCACCTGGAGGTGGTGTGTGGCAGACGCACCCACCTGGAGGTGATGTGTGGCAGACGCACCCACCTGGAGGTGACGTGTGGCAGACACACCCACCTGGAGGTGGTGTGTGCCAGACGCATTTGCCATAGCATTTTCATAGCTCAACGATGTTGTTCTCCTTTGTGGGCTACTTCCTTGCAATGTCCATAAACAACACTACTGAGCCATTATAAGCAGAATTTACCCATTTTATGAGAATAACTCAAGGAAATCCAACTAAGGTGCACCCTTGGAGAGATGGTTTGACCTCTTCACAACATCACCCTTGGTAGTGCTCCCATACACTAGTATACAGTCAGACCTCTTTACAACATCACCCTTGGTAGTGCTCCCATACACTAGTATACAGTCAGGCCTCTTCACAACACCACCCTTGGTAGTGCTCCCATACACTAGTATACAGTCAGACCTCTTTACAACACCACCCTTGGTAGTGCTCCCATACACTAGTATACAGTCAGACCTCTTCGCAACATCACCCTTGGTAGTGCTCCCATACACTAGTATACAGTCAGACCTCTTCACAACATCACCCTTGGTAGTGCTCACATACACAATGTGCATATACATGCATAATATGTATCTGCCCCTGTGTAAGTATATCAATATACATGATATCCATGTTTTCTGCTTCCATACTGTTCCCACAGTTGAGTAATATGAGTCTGTGTATCAGTAGTAGTAGTAGTAGTAGTAGTGGTGGTGGTAGTGTGTGTGTGTGTGTGTGTGTGTGTGTGTGTGTGTGTGTGTGTGTGTGTGTGTGTGTGTGTGTGTGTGTGCACGTGTGTGTGTGCACGTGTGTGTGTGTGTTGTGTGTGTGTGTGTGTTTGAAGGTTGTGTATTTGTTTTGGTGTGAGGTTTCCTCAATTTTACAAATGTCTTTACAAAATAATCTACCTCAACTATTCACTTACACATTCAGAGAAACTGCTGAGAAGACGAAGACTCATATTGTTAATCTTACTATTTCTTCTTGTGGTCAATTATCTGATAATAACTGGATATTTTCCATCCATCAGCAGAGTGATAAATGACAGTGATGACATTGATATCAAAATACCAAGTGGAGATGGCTCAGTTCGATCAAAAGTCCCCATCAAACGTAGTCCTAAAGATAACTCCATTTCTGCTCCATTGTCAAATTTGGAAGGAGAACGTCAAAGCCATGCTTCACTTTCTTCCTCACCAACTACCACCGCCATCACAACAGTCACAGTCACAACAGCTGTTGTACAATCTCGTCATAAACCCGGTCCAAATGCAGTGGTTCAGGGACTTCCCCTCTGCAACTCCTGCTATGACTATAATCCCAAACTTGTCACTGTCTACTTTGACCAATTCTCGAGAATGAACAACTACTTCGGAACTTTTGGACGAGATGAAGATGAGGTCCCCAAAAACTGTAAACTTCCCGATGGAGCCAAGTGTGTACCACAACACACGGACAATAAGGCAGACGTGATATTCAAGTCGATCCAAGCCTTCGCATCTCCACTTAGGTACTGCTATCCTCAGATTGTAGCCATTCTCAACAGTGAAGCTGTTGTGAGCGGTAGAATGAATCAAGCCGATATCAGGATTGATCACCATTTGACCTCAAGAGCAGTGTACAACGAAGCGTGCGGCATTCCTGTTGAACTACTAGCCACTCGGACACCTCCGGATCCAAAGACGAGGAAAGGAACTGGTCTGTTTCTTAGCAACTGTGGAGTATCATGGCGAAGCAATTTCATCAAAGGGTTAATGGACCACATGTATGTATATTCGTATGGGCGCTGCTTCCACAATCAGAAAGAACCTTCGGACCGTCATAGGTATTTAGGTACATATGCAAAGCATGCCAGTGTACACCGTACAGTGGTCACCTTTGAGAACACCATCCAAGCAGACTACATCAGTGAGAAGATAATGCTTGTCTACGAGTCGGGAGCCATCCCCGTGTATTGGGGGCCACCTGAGATCTATCTGTGGGTCCCTGGCAACCACTCTTTTATAGATGCCAGTAAATTTGCTGGTCCAAAGGAACTGGCCGACTACCTGAAACGTGTTGATGAAGATGATGATTTGTTTCGGTACCACACCACAAACCTGGACATAGAGAAGGCCAGGAAAATGAAGGAAATCTATTGCGAACGTTATGTTTGTAGTACTTGTAAAATTGCGTATGAGAAAAAGAAGGATTTTTATAAAAATGGATGCGTACAAAATTGATGTGATGTCAACACAATTAATCCATTGATTTGATGTCCTCTGTCATTTTATAGCTACCACTGTTATTTTGAATTTCTTTTCATGTTGAATTATTACAATTGAAATTAATTCTCCACTTCAGATCTCAATTCAGCAATTAAAATTAATACATAATATTTCCTTGCTTATATTACGCTCTATATTAACTGTATTACAAGTGAACTACTAAGATTGGTCTCCCAGCTAGAGTAGTGTCTTCTGCATTCATGGAATGTCCAAGTACACAGTCTCTGTGGAAAGTCCCTGTAAAGCTCTCCCTGGGTGTGTGTTCAAGGGAGAGCTTTACTGGAAGCTACAAAGCAACAAAGTTCACCGAGTGAGTGACCTAGCTTTTCAAATTGTACACTATATTCATATATTATATCTTTTATACGATAATCCAAGCACATGAAATCATGCAATTTCCTTGCTTATATTACGCTTTATATTAACTGTAATACAAGTAAACAACTAAGAAGTGACACACATTTGCATGAATTAACTATTGTAATACAAACACAACATGTACATATATCTATAATATATACATAGAACACACACACACACACACACACACAGAGAGAGAGAGAGAGAGCTTTATGCAATGTTCAAGAGGAGGTTGATGATCAAAAATAAAAACTACTAATAATATTACATGTTTATCTAGTTAGCAACCATTTTCATATCTTTTCTTCTTCATTTCATAAGCTACTCTACATGTTCTGCAGATTTTATTCTCGCAATATTTTTCCTTCATTTTTCTTGTCTTCTCTATGTCCAAGTTTGTGGTGTGGTATCGGAACAAATCGTCGTCTTCATCAACACGTTTCAGGTAGTTGGCCAGTTCCTTTGGACCAGCAAATTTACTGGCATCTATAAAAGAGTGGTTGCCAGGGACCCACAGATAGATCTCAGGTGGCCCCCAATACACGGGGATGGCTCCCGACTCGTAGACAAGCATTATCTTCTCACTGATGTAGTCAGCTTGGATGGTGTTCTCAAAGGTGACCACTGTACGGTGTAGACTGGCGTGCTTTGCATATGTACCTAAATACATATTACGGTCCGAAGGTTCCTTCTGATTGTGGAAGCAGCGCCCATACGAATATACATACATGTGGTCCATTAACCCCTTTATAAAATTGCTTCGCCATGATACTCCACAGTTGCTAAGAAACAGACCAGTTCCTTTCCTCGTCTTTGGATCCGGAGGTGTCCGAGTGGCTAGCAGTTCAGCAGGAATGCCACACGCTTCGTTGTACAGAGCCCCAGAGGACAGGTGGTGGTCCACTCTGATATCGGCTTGATTCATTCTACCGCTCACAACAGCTTCACTGTTGAGAATGGCTACAATCTGAGGATAGCAGTACCTAAGTGGAGATGCGTAGGCTTGGATCGACTTGAATATCACGTCCGCCTTATTGTCTGTGTGTTGTGGTACACACTTGGCTCCATCCGGAAGATTACAAGTTTTGGGCATATCTTTTTCATCTTGTGCAAAAGTTCCGAAGTAGTTATTCATTCTCGTGAATTGGTCAAAGTAGACAGTGACAATTTTAGGATTATAGTCAAAGCAGGAGTTGCAGAGGGGAAGTCCCTGAACCATGGCATTCGGATCAGGTCTGTGACGAGATTGTACAACAGCCGTCGTGGCTGTAGTGGTTGGTTGACTCTCAGAAGTAACCTTAGACTCTGGTGGAAGTGAGATGACCGCTTTTGGAGCTACTGCTTCCTTGGACAAGTGTGAATCCCGAGGAGTAGCAAACTGCACATGGACATGTTTCATGCCCTCCACTATCTTGTTGTCTTTCTCTGTTGCAGGCAGCGGTTGAAATCTGAAAGTCAGCCACAAATTGATGACTGCAAACAAACACAAACATAATGCTAACAATTTTCGTCCGTTCATCTTCTCCCACTACTGCACCTGCAAGGAAGACAGAGAGGGGAGGGTGACTACAGAGAAATTGTGCCGAGTACAGTCACACACAGTCACTGACAGCATGCAATGGAGGTCTACCCTTCCTCTACCATGCTTCACTGCGTGTGAAGGGTATTGAAAGAGCGGCCATTTATAGTGCATGAGTATGGTAACACAAGACTATACTAAAATGGCTGTCACATATACACATATTCCACAATACTGTACATAATATGGTGGTTGAGATGATTATACAAGGTATAATATATCGAATAAAGTTGTTCTGATGGGCAAAACACTTTCAATATGTCCGCGAAAGAAGGGTAAATACTTAATAGATCTAATTTCACGTGACGTGACCAACCAAGAATGCCGATATCCCTCTAATGAGAGAGGGAGCGATTCTACCTTGGATTCCAGGAATATGTAATAGAGTGCCAAACATCCCGCCTTCCTCCCAGGCTGGAATACGAGATTCCTTCGAATACCACGGCAGTGAGGGAATCCGTACAAGTTATTAACAATAAACTACAACAACCAATAGTACATGAACGTTCTTCATCGAATCTAGGACTTCCAAAGGACTGATAAATCATTTAAACGCAAATGTGTGTGAATTAGACTTCAAAACTCACCCGCAGTTCTCAGCTATCAGTACAGATACTATGTTCTAAACAATCTAAAGGAACTTGATGTTCACCATAATACAGTCATTTAGTATTGCGAGTATACAGAATGAATGTATATAAAAACATCTAACCTATCATTAGTCTAGCTAGCTAGACTAACGTATAATTATTACCAGTAAACGCGTCTGTTCCCGTTTATTATCGACTTTGCCACTGAATATTCAGTGGTATAACTAACACTCATCTCCGCCGGTGAATCTGGTAGAGGAGCACTCTCATAACAAACTCCTCTATACCAAACTTCTTGATATAACAAAGCAATGATCTCAACCATGTGCTACAGTATCTCATAGGAAAATGTCCTGATATGACAAACTCCTGCTTATAACAAACAGATTGCCCTGGAATTTCTGGTTTATTATATGAGTGTTCAACTGTACGTAGAAACGCAAACTAGTTAGCTATGACAGTTGGTAGCGATCGAATCCCAGCGTTCATTCAATGGGTGCTTCGTAATAATAGTAGCCCTACCTTGTGGTTGAATTCCTCTCCAGCCACCAGCTACTCTAGATGATGAGCCTTTCAATACAACCTTGTAAAAATACGGGGGCAAACACTACTACCACTATGACAACTTGATCCTCCTTCAATGCGACTGTCATCAACTAGACAACGAGTCATACAAACTCTACTAAATATTGTTCACTGTAGTTGTGTGTAGTGGTGGTGATATTGGTGTTTGTGGTGCAATTAGAGATGGTGTTGGTGGTGCTATTGTTGGTGTTGATGGTGATAATGGTGTTTGTGGTGTGACTGATTAAAGATGGTGTTGGTGGTGGTGCTATTGGTGATGGTGTTAGTGGTGGCTCCGATGTCATTAACAGAGATGGTAATGTCAGTACTGCTGTTGGCGATGGTGGTGAGCTACGAAGAAGCCTCATTGAATAGACACTGCATGAGGGTCTGAACGACATGTATATTAAGGCTGTTCCCAAGGGCCTTATATCTCTGCCTCAGTGTAGTTGACTCTGGGAAGGAGAAGGAGGGAGGGAAAGCGTGAAGGGCGGCTATTTCGTATTCGGTGAAGTACCTCAGACCCAGAGTAGAAAGCAACTTTGAAATGCCTTCACCAACAGGAGGGTCTTGTGAGAGAGGTTCATTCTCAGCCTGTGGCAAAGGCAACACGTCTGATGAAGAGAGTTGACATGCATTGATCTTAACATCTTCACCGGACGTCAAAATATTGTCCTTGGGTGTCTTTGGAATAACCTGTGAACCACATTCTTCCTCCAGACTTTGGTGGTTTGATGACAAGCTCAGGTAGCGCTGGTAGACACTGTCCAGACTCACATTTCCATTTTGCTGTAAAATGGAACCTGTTCCCACAACATAGTGGCCATAAGCCTTGGTGAAGCAACACGTATGGCTGTCACCGACAGTCACAATATCCATCCCTGTGATGTACTTGGCACAAATTCTTTCTGGGACTGAGTAGCGCTCAAACTCAGGACCTCCCAAATAGTGATCTCCGCAAAATTTACTGAGTGGTTCTATGTTCTCCACACCCTCATGGGTGGGTGATGGTTTAGCTTCTTGTTTGTGAGTGGGAGGATAAAAGGTGAAAGGCTTACCACTGCACGATGGCGGAAATGTGAATTTTGATTCTGATTCCAATTTCGCAAGAAGGTAATACCTTAATCTCGAATTGGGAATACCGAATTGCGTTGGGGACACCAAGAACTCTCTGAAGTCCATATCACAAGCCTTCAAGGTCTGAAGCAAATATTTCCTAGTTTCTGATTCTTCAAATCCTTGAACATTTTCCACAAATATGTACTTGACTTTATGTGTTAGTTGAGGAAGAAGAGACAGCAGATGGAAGAAACTGTCAGTACGGTGATCTCGACAGTCCTCTCTCTTTCCCTGCCTAGTGAACGGCTGACAGGGAGGACACATTACAAAGAAATCAGCTTGGAATCTGTCCAATTCTTTTGCTGTCATTCCACAAATGTTACGAGAAAAAAGAGGCGTCTGTATGGTAAGAAAAAAAAACATTTAACAAATCATCTACTCCTCAAATATTTTCTTAAAATTGTCATAGTTGAGCGTTTCTCAACTGAGTGGGAGTATTGTATAACATGGACATTATGTCAGGGGAACAATGGATACCAAAATCAGCCTTGGACCCAGGGGTACAATCGGGATACAGAGATGCCCAGGAGACCTGGCAAGGCAATCTACAACCAATAATAACAGCAATAACAGCTGACTGTGTGAATTGTGCATGCATGTGAGATGTGTTAAGAGGATACAGCGGAACCTCTCTATTAAGGACACTTTGGGACCTTAATTGCAGTCCTCATTACAGAGGTTTCCTCAATTCAGAGGTCATTTAATACACTTCCACAATTCAGATATTATTTGATACACCACAGTACTACACTGGGACATAGAATGGTGCCCTTATTATAGAGGTTTCCACATTTCAGAGGTTTGGGATAGAGTTCCACTGTACATCTAATCATGCGAACAAAAGTGATCTAATGAACAACAAATACGGTAAAACCTACGTATATGATCAAAAGTTCCATACTGATGAGCGGTGGGCTCTAAAGATGGAGTGGGACAATGTGACGACTGACTCTGACAGGAGGTCCCAAATCATCATGAGGATTTGAATGATTGTAGCTTAGGAACCCACGGCAGAATGGAGGGGAGTGGAAAATGGCAACTATCTGTCTGGCTACTCTAGACTTGAGGTGGCTGCCTGCAAAATTTTTAGGTAATTCAAAACTGTTTTTAAAGAGTATTTATGCCCTGTAGTAGCTAACTCCTGACCTGATATAGATAGGATGCAAAAATTACCAAATACAAACTCCATATTGTTCACGTCATCACATGCTCCGCTACATTAGAGGTGTTTTTGGACTATCAATGGTATCTGTTATAACAGGTACCATTGATAGTCCAATACACAACTAGTGAATAGTATATGATTACACTCACATGAGGGAAATTGTGTCTGTATATCGAATTAACTGTTGTGTTGATATCGAAGGCTCCAACAACAGCTACTTCATCATCTAACACTCTCTTCATTGCGTAATGCATACCACCTATACCGCTATAGAATTCGAGTGCTCTAATTTGCTTCCTCTTGCTTCTGTCGATCATGTTGGCGGCCATATTGGAAATGACGTCATTGCAAGCGCATTGTAATGACGTCATCCCACTCATACCTGTGCGTCCATTGTTGAATCGGAGAAGACAGTAATGGATTTGAAGAAGTTTTTCTTTTTCCTCCTTTGTTGTTTAGTGGCCTTAGAAGTCAATGCCGAGGATAAGGTCAATAAGCCTCCGGATACCCAAAAAGACACTGCGACTGAGGAAGGCTCCTCCGCGATTACATCAACATCTTCATCTTCCTTGGTGACACAGACATCATCATCTCCATCCCCCTCGGAGACACAAATATCTTCCTCGGCGACACAAACTTCTTCACCTTCCTCGAGGACACAAAATTCTTCACCTTCCTCGAAGACACAAACTTCCTCACCTTCCTCGAAGACACAAACTTCTTCACCTTCCTCGAAGACACAAACTTCTTCACCTTCCTCTACTTCTTCATCTTCCTTTACTTCTTCATCTTCCTCGGTGACGCCAACTTCTGTAACGACCCAGTCCAAACAGGTTGTTTCGACATCTTCTGTCACAGCTTCCACCTCAAAGGCTGCCTCTGAAACCAGTTCTAGTACAAGTCCACCAACTGGGGCCACCACGGAACCATCGAGGGAAACATTCGCGACTCAACCTAACACACCTATTGTTGAAGTCACAGATGAGGAAGTTGGATCCGGTGTTCATGCTTTTACCACCCAGACTACAAAGGACGATGCTTACCTGAGTTTTACGACAAAGGAACCCGAAGGTCACAGCAGTGCGTTTTATTTTCTTGTGCTGTTCTTCATTGGTGGTGTCGCCCTCGTCTGCCTTTATATGGGAATACAACATCGCAAGAAGGTGAGTACCATCAGATTAGCAGCTAGGCTCAGAGGTGACACAGTAGTGGAGAAACATAACATTTACTGTAATTGAATATAGCTGGATATATACATATGCATTAGTCCTGGGTGGATTGGTAGATTAATCAATCGATTTTTATTTCAAGTCTGATTATCATTAATAGTGCCAGCAAATCAATTAATCACAGGAAACAATTAAATGGGTAGCACAGGAAGTCACCCCACCTTGTTACCCAGAACCTTCACTCCATGGGTTCAATTTTGTACTTCAAAAAATGTGAAAAGGGTTCTAAAGACTCCACATCACGTCTATTGGATGACTACTCAATCTAATAAAGTGGGAGTGGTTTCCAGTTGGGCCCACTCAATTATTTTCGGTGATTAATCGATTAATCAATCGGTTACTATTCACTGATAATCGATTTGGAAAGTCCAGCCAATTCCCAGCACCGGCATGTATGTAGTTAGTGGATTGTAGAAGTTTTTTGCAGTATGTATGTTATGTTATGTAGTGGGTTGTACAGGAATGTGGTCTGGTTGCAGGTTATGGAGCTTCTGTTGTGGGTACTTCGCTCACAGATCCACATTTCTGTTTATCAGAGCTAACCACCACTCTCACTCACTCTCTGCCTCGGTTCATCCTGTGTGTACGTACGTACATACGTAGGTATCTAGTGAACTGTTTTTGGTGCATTCATCACTTGTTCTCGTGTCTTACGTGTTTGCATTCAGATTCGTGAAACCATCTTGCCATACTTCTCCAAGAAACATGGAAGAAGGTACAAGTACACAGCTTTGAGGAGGTCCAGAATATAAGCACAAGGACAATAGCCACAACACTAACGATCTACACACATTTGCATGTGTGTTAAATGCTAACATACCCTTTTTCCTTTCAATAACGTAGTCTAATTTGTCGTGTGGTGTGTATTATGATACTGTTGAAAATGAAATTTTTGCAAAACGTGTACATATCTCGGAATGTCTACATTGTATGATATTGATCTTGCCCATAACTCTGAAGCGAAGTACTCTATTTAAACCGGTTTCAAACCATCCTATAAATTATGCATGTGGTTTTCTTATATAACATGATAAACAGTAATAATGATAATAATAAGTAAGATCATAGAAACGCCAAAATTACAATAATGCAATAATTGTAATATTGATATAACATAACATAATAACATGATATATAACATGATTGCATAATAATAATAATAATAATTGCATTTAATTGGTAAATAATAATTAATGTGTTCCTATTACATGTATTATATATACAGCAGTGAACTATTTTGTGATTTGCAATTACAAAAAAGTGCTTTGATGCATATAGCATGATTGAGCTTGATCTCCATAGTGTAACCAGGGCTAATGTATATTACAAATCTATAATTATTGATAGTGTATTGTTATAATTTTATGTGTAACATACGTACGTACATGCATTATACTAATGCTGATAAAATTGATGATGTTGAATATGATAATAATATTATTATTACATTATTTATTACATTATAATAATACATATACTTACGTATGTACATTTTGGTATAGGGCAATAGATCTCATGGTGACCACACAAGTGATTAAAAATTCTGTTTTCGGTCACCATGGGCTGTCCTGTACCCATATCAAACTATACAACACAAAATACACACCCTCCAGTATGTGCTACAGACCTTGTGGTGACCAGCTAGAAAATGTCAAATTTTATTGAAAGTCACCGCGGCCTCTCCAGTGTCCATGTGACGCATCATGGCACCAACGCTGATGCCATGCACACACTCCTGGAGGTGCTATGGACCTGGTGAACGACTTAGTGCTGAACGCTTCGATTGACGAACGATTTGCGTTCAAAGAAACCAAAAATGACCTAAATCCAACAATATTGACGGCCACTGCAATTATGTGCGTGGGTGACATCAATCGGGCCTGCTTCAGTGTGGCATTTGGCGAAACACGTGGGCTGGTGTTGTCCGGATTAGGTCCTAGTTGAGGAATAGGCTGGGGTGGTCCGTCTGGTGAGGACAGCACCTCCCAGTCTGGGAGCCCCAAATGCTGTCTTCTCCACAAATAGTGTTATTCCTGTCGTTGGTCCTGTCCTCAACAGTGTTCTGCTGAGTCTGTCCAGCAGCAGTGAGGGGAGCATTCGGATCAAAGCACGGTGGAATGACAATAACAAATTCATCACTGGAATCTGTAAACAACAACAACAAGAGATTTTACATGATGGCAATGCACATCAGAGGGTAATCTGACGCCTCTATAATCCAATATTCTCTCTAATCCGACCATTATATGAGGTACAGTCACCATACATAGGTATGGTAAGAGGCACTCCATAATCCAACATTATTCTCAGGTCCCATTGAGTGTCGGATTAGAGAGGTTTCACTATATAAGTGAGTCTGTTCTATGTACTGTAGCAAACAAAGTCCCAGGTGAGGCACAGCAGAGGGGATGTGTGCTCAGAACAGGACAGGTTGGAGGGAAGCCATCAATCACCCTCTCACTAACCTCAAAGTTCCCTGCTGGTTGCAGGCTCTGCAGTGGCGGCTCTAGACTTCTGAACTCTGGCTCATCATCAAAATTCCCATTATAATGTGTTGACAAGGGCTTTGGGAGATGTTCATGAACTACAACTGCAAGAGTAGATAAAGAATTAGACAATGCACATTGAAGTGCAAGTTGCACTTGCAATTGATGTGACTACACAATGATGTTGTGTTTGTGTGTGTGTGTGACTCTTACATAAACTTTCATCAAGTTTAAGTTTTGCATCTTTCAAAGTTTCAAAAGGACCCTTTTTCCATACTTCAAGTACGTACCTTCTCTATGGACCAGTCTATTGTGAAAGAAGTTATGTGATAGTCACATGATATATAGCAAATTGCGGACATACACACACACTACACACAACACTCTACACACTCACACACAACACTCACAGCACACTACACACAACACTCTACATACACACACACTCACACACAGCACTCTACAAACATACACACTCACACAGCACTCTACACACTCACACACAACACTCACAGCACACTACACACAACCTCACACACAGCACTCTACACACCCACACACAACACTCACAGCACACTACATACACACACACTCACACAACACTCTACACACTCACAGCACACTACACACAACACTCTACATACACACACACTCACACACAGCACTCTACATACATACACACTCACACAGCACTCTACACACTCACACACAACACTCACAGCACACTACACACAACCTCACACACAGCACTCTACACACTCACTCACAGCACACTACACTCACACAGCACTCTACACATTCACACACATTCACACACAGCACTCTACACACTCACACACAGTCACTCACAGCACACTACACACAGCACTCTACACATTCACTCACTACAAACACCATCTTGGGCTCTGGCAGTTTTACTATCACAAATTGACCAGAATCTGATGCCAAATCACATGGAGTCTTTCCCAAAGTGTTCTTCCTCAACAATGGAGACCCATGAGCCAAGAGAAGCTGGGTGTTGGCGTTAGAAGAGAGGATAATAAGCACATGTGCATGGTGCATACAGAATCTCTAGATACGTACATGTATGTATGTACATGTACGTACGTACATATGTAGGTATACACAATATACATACATACAAAGCACACTACGTACGCACCAATGTACAGTTGAACCTCCTTAACGCGAAATTCTATGGACAATTCCACAATTCCATGCTAAAAGCATTTCATGTTGACAGTACTCACACAATGCGTGTGTACATCAGCTGAAAATGTAGGGACTTAACAATAATCTTATGCTGTAGAGATTTTGTGTTAATAAGGTTCGACTGTACATATAAATTGTACAATACATTACATACATACATTCATACATACGTTGGTACAGGTACACACTTACTTCAACACATCCAAGTAGACCAGACTGAGCAGCCAGATGTAATGGTGTATTCTCATCCTACACAGCATTGAAACGTGTGAACACACACACACACACACACACACACACACACACACACACACACACACATGCACGCACACACACACACACACACAAACACAAACACACACCACGCACACACACACACACACGCACACACACACACAAACACAAACACACACCACACACACACACACACACAAACACACACACACACACACACACTCACACACACACACACACACACACACACACACACACACACACACACACCTTGTCCAACAGACACACAGACGGATGATAAACATAACTCTTGTTACCGCCAAATCGAAGGCATTCGTTCAGGAAAAGTTTGTGCTCGAACCTGTCAGCGTATATCAGAGGCGTGTCGTTGGAAGGACTGGGTCCCATGTGTTTAATAGGATTAAAGTTCTTCTGTAAGTGGGCTGACATATCGGATTCCGAAGACTGCGGCATTTTCCGAAGGATCTCTTCTTCTCCGGGTAATTTCCATTTGGATTCCTTCTTACTGTCATCTTTCCGTTCTTCTTCGGTTAGTAAAAACTGAAAGTAGGGTAGGTAGGGGATTTATGAACCATAGGGGATAATGAAACGTTTTTCGTAGAAGTATTCAAAACTACCAATAACGACTTATCTTCTGCCCAAAGTAACTAGCTTTCGTCGCTTTGTTCTGCCAATAAATTTGTTTCCGTTTTGTTTCGTTTGTGGGCTGGGCATCGTCAACCCCGCGCGTAAATAGCGCACGTGATCTATTAAGATGGCCAAGAAACCTGCCAGTACTCGTGATGATCGAATGGAAAAAGCCTTTTTTGCCGTAACGAAAGATAATCTATCAATTAGAAGAGCTGCTGATCGTTATTCTGTCGACCATGTATCTTTGTCTAGGAGAGTGAATGGAAAAGTACCTCTTAAATGCAAGCCGGGACCATCCACGTTTTTAACTCACAGAGAAGAAGAATTGTTGCTTGAGTATGTTTTTGATATGGCAGATAGAGGATTCGGGCTAACAATAACGGATGTTAGGGAGCTAGCAGTTCGAGTTGTTGCCAAAAGTGGGAGGAAATCACCCTTTTCAGGGGATAAAGCCGGCTGGGATTGGTACAAGGGATTTAAAGCACGTCATCCGCAGTTGGTACTTAGAAAAGCTGAACCGATGTCAGCCCAGAGAATCAACAACAGCACCCCTGAAGTTATCAAGGATTATTTCGAGAAACTTGCAGCAGTTTTAGTCAGATTAGATTTGATGAACAAACCAATGCAGATTTTCAATGCGGATGAGAGTGGAATAACCTGCGTACACAAGCCAGGCAAAATCCTAACCCAAATGGGGAAGAGAGCTGTATTTTCAAAGGTATCTGCAGAAAGGGGAACATCAACAACCATTCTGGTGGCAGGATCCGCAGCAGGCCTTGTTGTACCGCCTATGATGATATTCAAAGGGAAGCGCCTCACCAAGGATTTAACCAAAGATGGTGTGCCAGGGACATTTTTCTCCGTTTCTGATAATGGCTGGAGCGACCGAGATCTTTTTTTTGAATGGATGAAATTCTTCATTTCAAATATCCCACCAGCACGCCCAGTTCTGTTATTGTTGGATGGCCACGAATCACACATGTCTTTGGAGGCCCTTCGTTTTGCACTAGCTAACGATGTCCACCTGTTGTGTCTACCGTCGCATACAACACATTTGCTGCAACCCTTGGATGTTGCTGTGTTTGGGCCTTTCAAGAAGGCACTGGATGGAATGTGCGCAAAATTTATGAGGACCAATCCCCAGGCTCGTATAACCAGATATGACCTATCAGGGATTCTCAAGAATGCATGGTATGAAGGCATGAAGCCATCCAACTTTTTAGCAGGATTTCGTACTACAGGGATTCAACCACTGGACCCTGGAAAAGTTCTAGACCGCCTTGATCTGCCAGATAAGAAGACTGAATCTTCAGAATCCACAGAAAGTGATGCGCAATCCATCTACAAAAATACCCCAACAAGCCTTCGATTGAAACCTCTTTTTGTGTTGCCTGAGGTACAAACGAAATCCACCAAATCATCAAGCAGAAGTCTGACATCGTCTTCGCAGTGCCTCACCAGTGATGATTTCATTCAAAAGTTGGAAGACCGAGAAGAAAGGAGATCGGTTAAAGAGAAAGGAAAGAAATGCACCATGCCGCAAGCACAGAAATCCAAGCAAACATCAAAGAAGAAGGCTAAATCCAACTCTGAAGAAGACTACCCATGTACTGGATGTGGCATCAAATTTGGTATCTCTGAAGATGTTTGGATCCAGTGTGACTGTTGTCACGAATGGCAGTGTGCAGGATGTGCAGAGATTAGTGCTGAAGCTATACCAAGCACATTCATGTGTTTCACATGTTCTTCCTATTAGTAAGGCTTTTTTGGACATGTGTACTTTTAATACTGTTGTGTTCTAATGCTAATATTTTTTGGGTATTTTACATTTTAATTTCAAATCATTTTTGTATTAATTGTTGATCATAATTGTCTGTTTTAACCCCTTTTTCCAACTTATTTTTATCATTTACTGGTACAAATTTGTGTTTATTGCAAAATTCAATAATGTTTCGAAATGTACACAGTTGTTACAAAATATCCTGTTGTGATTAAGTAATTATTTAATAGTCCCATCCCGCCCCAATAAATTCAGTTTGGGCCAATTTTATATCCAGTGATTTGGCATGCTCTAACCTCCCTTGGATATCAAAATCATAAGTTGAGCACGATTGAGCTGAGTGTAAATTGTGCAACATTATTAGGTGTTGCATAATACACTAATCTACCCTACTTCGTTTCCACTGCACCCATCTCCAGTACGCACTGATCATTAGAATCTGTCACGAGTCTTTAGGTAACATAATGTCATAATGTGTTCTTACACGTAACTGAAACAGTGAATTTATATTATATTTTATATTGGGCAAAAAAGATGGCCGATTTCAAAAGGCCGAGAATTAGAAATTCGGCTAGAATTCAAGCGAAACGGCTTCACCGAACTTTATACCTCCAGCAAAGTTTTTTTTCAAACCTAAAGTAGACGTCCAAGTATTTTGAGTGCTGGAGAAGGCTTCTGCGACTCCACTTTTATCATTTTTATCAAATTTCACACTTAGGGCAACTATAAATAACGCAGATACTAATAATAAAATAGATAGGTCACGGTAGCCGGTTGGTCAGGTGACACGACTCTAGGCTCCAGGTCGCGGGTTCGAAACCTCGAAAGGACGGTTTTTTTCTCTGAAAAAAAAGAGCTCACTTCCTGGTGGTCAGTCGCAATACTCTCTACAAAGAACCGTAGGGGGGAGCTTTGGGACTCGCGGCTGACCTCCCAGCTAGAATAGTGTCTTCTGCATTCGCGGAATGACCAAGTACACAGTACCTGTGGAAAGTCCCTATAAAACCGACCATGGGTTTGTTCGACCCCGAGTGGGTGACCTTTTTTATTTTTATTTTTTTTTCAACTGAAGGCCATAAACCACCCATAACCATCATTACAAAGAAAGTGCAAATGGACCATAATTTGACGTTTGCCCCGAAGAAAAGCAATTAGATGCGTGGGCGACCAACTTTCGACTCGCTTTGGACCGGAAACAATTAACCTCGCTAACGCTCAGTAATAACACTATTATTTGAATTAGTTATACTATATATACATTGCATATAATTTCATAATACTAACATATCACACATAGTATCATTAATGTTGTAATACTAAAGAATCGCCATGAGGCTAGCGACTTGAAGTGTTGAACTGACTGAAATATTGTGTACTTGGTTCGTTGGTGTACACTACTTTGTTCAGATGCTCCATTCTATAGCAAGAGGACACAAAGATGAAGCATGTTTCAATACACACTCACACTCACACACACACACACACACACACACACACACACACACACACACACACACCTTGCTTTTTGCTCCATTGCTAACTGTCTGTTCTCTTCTGCCAGCTTCTTTTTAATTTCCTTTTTTGTCTTTTCTGATTTTCTCTCCAACAGCAGACCAGCCCTGGCCTCTGCTACTCTTCTCCTGTCCCACTCCCTCTTCATCTGATCTTCTTCCTCAGACAGTCTCTATCGGTGAAACAGATCACACGCTTGATCGTGAGATCCCTTCACATTGGAGATGATGTGTACAGAGATCGTTGTGCTTACTCGTTTCTCTTCTCTTTGAGCAGCTTGGGTGTCTCTGATGTTCTTGACTTGCTCCGGAGACATCCCTTTCCATCTGTCAGGGATCACCCTATGAAGATGTAATGTACGTACGTACGTACATATACGTATAGTCAAATCTCAAACAGTGAATCATGAACACACTACTACTACTACTACTACTACTACTACACACACACACACACCTGTTAGGGCCAAAAGCACTTATGGCCACATCAGGGTTCTCTGAAAGCATATCTCCACTTATCATATTTGACATCTCTGTGAAGTTATCCTCTTCTTCCTGTGTCTTGTTTAGCCTCTCTTTGGCAACCTTCTCACTGGCCTACACAAATATATCAAACAACACTGCTGTTCACTTTTGAATGAGAGACGAATATACATACGTATGTACGTACAGTGCTTCGGGTATCAACAATAAGATCTTGATACGTACGTATGTAGTGAAAACTTGGATGGTGACAGTGACCACAATACAACACCTCAAGTGATACCATACAAACCTGCTGCCTGTTTAGTTCCTTAGTGGCCATGTTGATTCTACGCTTGGTTTCCTGCTCAGCAATGGTCAACGCAACAAGACGCTCATCAAGCTCAATTGCCTTAAGGTCGTATAGCTTCTTTGAATACTCTTCTTCACCAGCATGATGTTCCTTCTCTTGGACTTGAAGCTTTGTCCACTCTCTACATATGGTAGGATAGGTGGAAGTAGGAGTGACTACTTACGTACATGATGTGAACAATCTTTGAAGTCCTAGACGTGCTGTGAATGTGTGTTATTGAGAGGAGACTGTATGGGTCACCACACACACACACACACACACACACACACACACACACACCTGTTCTGCTCCTGTTGGTCCTTTTTACGGCCCTCATAGCCCAAATCTTCTCCAAGGAGTTTCTGTACTCCAGACACACTACATCTAGGGTCATCATCAGATACCTACCGAATAAGTACAGTATATACGTACACGCATAATATCGTCCATACACATACGCATATAAATAATATACATTATGTACATTTATATATTCGAAGGACCAAAAAAGACCTTTTCAGTTAAATTTACAAGGAGAGGGACTCTGTGTTAGATAGTACATACGTACATATGCATGTGTGTACATAAATATAAACTTACATACGTACGTACATACGTATGTACATACGTATGTACGTACATATGTAAAATTCTACATGGGTTATCAAAAGTACCTACGTTAAGTGCACAAAAAACATAATATACATATACATACGTATATAACTGAATACGTACGTATATACATGGAATTAAAGCAACAATCACTTACTCTTGCGGGAAGATCCTTCTTTTTGGCATCTGGGTCATTTAGATAAAACTCCTTTCTGTCCACCGCTCTCTGATGCTCCTTGCGGTAGTCATTGACAGTCTGAAGCAATACAGTAAATTCTTGTTAATTCATCATGCCTTTATCCACCAAACCATATAATCCACCACAATTTCCCAGTACAAATATAATGTACAAGTACCAATGGATATCCAATTAATCTGCCATAATCGTTAATCCACCATATTCTTCGGAAACTAATTGCAACGGATTAACGAGTATTCATTGTACATATGTACAAGGAATGTAGTTATATCCCTTACACAAGTGGAGTATGCTTCCAAACACAGTGAATTCTCATTAATCCCCTAAACCTTTTAATCTGCCACAATTTCCCAGTACCAGTATAATGTACAAGTACCAATGAATATCCAGTTAATCCACCATATTCTTTGAAAATGAATCACGGTGGATTAACGAGTATTCACTGTAAATAAAATTGACAAAAAATGAATATGCTAATGTATAAAATGATGAAAAAGGAAGCAGATTTAAAACAAATATGTGTAGAAGACATACATAGATGTGACCAAACTAACCATATTGAGTTTTCTGATGTCCTTGGCTTGTCTTTCTTCCATCAGCTGTACTATCTTGTCATTCCTGATCATATCGGAAGCTACAGGGAGACACTTCACATCACGTACAGACCGAAAACACACATTTGACATTGACGACTCTCTGCACTCAAGACGACTCTCCTGTGATGACGATCAGCACTCAAGACAACTCTCCTGTGATGACAATCAGCACTCAAGACAACCTCCTGGACTTACTTAGATCGGAGGACCAGATGCATGACTACCTTGCCATTAAACTTGTGTTGGTAACCATGAATACATGCATTATGTACTCATAATTACAGTCATTATATTTATCATTATTATACTTTACATTCCACAAACATTGACATTTACAGAAGAACACATTACTAGTCCCCACCGAATGCATCATCCCTTTGCTTAGAAATTTCTTCCTTTATTTGTCTCTCTTGCACTTGTTGTTCGAAGGCATTGACGTCAACCTGTGGGAGGTCCACAATGTAACACACATGCAGGAGGCACGTACGTACGTACAATCAGTCATTGAACGATTGACCACTACAGTGGTAGTCAACGAGTTAAATGTGGATAAAATCAAACGAAAAGGCCGCTAGAGACAATTACCCCGATAAGACGTTGTCTGGCATCAAATATTCTGCTCTGTCGCTGCTGCTCTTGAATGCGGCGTCGCTCTACAGCAGCAGATTCCTTGGCGTCCACGCGAACGTCCACCTTGTACATGTTCTCCCGAGTTCAGACGAGTGTGTCTCCATGGAAACCGAGCGATCACGTGATCCACCCGTTCCGTTCCGATTTCCACTTCAAACTCCATACTCAGCACATTGTAACTTGACCCCATTATAGACCCTACTAGATCTTTCAGTTGCAGTACTAACTACCTATCCTTGATATCGCACGGGGTTCACTACCGTTTAGGAGATCCCAGCCGACTGTCCATGGGTGCTTCACATAGCGAGCCACAGCCCCAAGAAGGGGACAATTCCGACAATGAAGGAGTCAGGCTTTATAGCGTCTCATTCACGGCGAAACACTGGCCGATAATATACTCGGACGAGTACAATATCAGCTTTGCTGGACTGGAGAGAATACACCCTTTCGACAGTGCGAAATGGGGCAAGATATATCAATATCTGACAGGTTTGCTTCGAATGGAGGAATTCATTGACCACATCATGCTGTCCTTTAATCCTCTTCAGAAAATAAAATGTTAACGTCTTCTGAGGTGGTCAAGCCCCTGGAAGCCACCAACGATGAACTGAGGCAGGTACACACGCAAGAGTACATTGACAGCCTCAGAGTGAGTCACCCACACCCCTTCACACATGGCACACATTCACAACACATGAGTCACCCACACCCCTTCACACATGGCACACATTCACAACACATGAGTCACCAACACCCCTTCACACATGGCACACATTCACAACACGAGTCACCAACACCCCTTCACACATGGCACACATTCACAACACATGAGTCACCCACACCCCTTCACACATGGCACACATTCACAACACATGAGTCACCCACACCCCTTCACACATGGCACACATTCACAACACATGAGTCACCCACACCCCTTCACACATGGCACACATTCACAACACATGAGTCACCCACACCCCTTCACACATGGCACACATTCACAACACATTCAACGTCTAGAATGACAATACAAGTTGATATCTGTCAAATACAATTAAATTGCAATTTTCTGATAATATGTAATTAATTATCATCACACAATTCTTAGAAGCTCAATATTTTAATCAATGGGATGTTTGTGTTGTTCCATCTGCTCAGTCAAGCTACACGGTTGCCATGATAACCGAAGTACCGCCTGTTGCCATACTCCCCAACTTCATTGTTCAGTCTCGTTTGCTGTCCAAGTTTCGCAAGCAGACTGGGGGCACAATATTGGTATGACTGTGTGTGTGTGTGTGTGTGTGTGTGTGTGTGTGTGTGTGTGTGTGTGTATGTGTGTGTGTGCGTGCGTGTGTACATATGTACATGTATGCTTGTGTATGTGTGTGTGTGTGTGTGTGTGTGTGTGTGTGTGTGTGTGTGTGTGTGTGTATGTGTGTGTGTGCGTGCGTGTGTACATATGTACATGTATGCTTGTGTATGTGTGTGTGTGCATGTGCATGTGTACATGTGTGTGTACGTATGTGTGTATGCATTTGTGTATAGAGGAGGTGCACATACGTACATGTGTATGTATTTATCGGGAAGAGGGGCACTTTGGCAGAACTATCGTGCAAACACCGTTGGTCACTGGATTATTACTGCTTGAACTGTCAGGGTGCTACATTGCTAGCTTGCTTGCTGATCATGACTGCCAACTGAAATACACTTGGTTCAATAGAACACACATAAGCCACGCAAGTTAACTGACAGGATATTGATAAAAGAAATGAATGCAAACAAATAACATCAAGACACAGTCTAGACAGTCACTTAAAAATCACTTTGAGTCTGTGACTTATCCACTACATATTATTTAGAACTCTTGAAACATCCCTATGTATCCCTACAATCTCTCTCTCTCACTACTCTTCTTGTGTATAGGCTGCCAAACTAGCCAAGGAGAGAGGCTGGGCCATAAACCTTGGTGGAGGTTTTCACCACTGTTCTGCTGAGGAAGGTGGAGGGTTTTGTGCTTATGCTGACATCACGTTGTGTATTAAGGTGTGTGTGTGTGTGTGTGTGTGTGTGTGTGTGTGTGTGTGTGTGTGTGTGTGTGTGTGCTTAAGTAACATTGTCTATAGGTGTCAGTCTCCTCCAAGCTTTAAGCACACTGTTTTCAATAATCTTACCCTCAGTTTGCTCAAAAGCACCTGGAAGGTATCAGGAAGGTGATGATAGTAGACTTCGATGCTCATCAAGGTAACGGTCACGAAAGAGACTTCATGGACGATGAGGATGTGTACATTCTAGACATGTACAACCGGTGGATTTATCCTGGGGATAGACATGCTAAACGTAGGTAGCAGTGTGTGTGTGTGTGTATGTGTTGTGTATGTGTACTTTTGTGTGTGTGTGTGTGTGTGTGTGTGTGTGTGTGTGTGTGTGTGTGTGTGTGTGTTATGTGTGTGTGTGTGTGTGTGTGTGTGTGTTATGTGTGTGTACTAGTGTGTGTGTGTATACGCATGTGTGTATGTGCATGCGCATGTGTGTGTGTGCGTGTGCTTGTAAACACATGCACATATTGTACATTTATTGTGCCTGTTCCCCTCTCACACACCGGCCTACCAATATGATCTCTGTAGGGGCTATAACGTGTCAGGTGGAATTGGATATGCACACACCTGATGACGTGTATCTGAGACACATACAAGAGTGAGTGGTTTGGTATGTCGTGGTCAAAAATCACTATTTACACACACTTTGTTTATTACATGCAAACATACGCATGCACGTACGCACACACACACGTGCACTCATGCACATACACTGCAGGAAGCTGCCTAGCCGTCTAGACTCTTTCAAACCAGACTTAGTGGTCTATAATGCAGGGACAGACATCTTGATTGGTGATCAACTTGGACAACTTGACATCACACCCGAAGTAAGTTGCAGTGCTGAAAGGACACCTTCACCGCCCCAAGCATAGTCATGTGGTGCTTGTGCACATATTATATAGGTTCAAGGATAGTTTAATGCCAACACATATGGAGGATTGATCTATTAATTATTTTTATTTCAAATCTGATTATCGTTAATAGTGCAAACAAATTGATTAATTGCAGAAAACGATTAAGTGAATAGAACAGAATGCCACCCCACCTTATTTCCCACAACCTTCACTCCATGGGTTCAATTTGGTACTTCAAGAGTACTGGAAATGTGAAAAGGGCTCTAAAGACTCCACATCACATCTATGGGATGACTATTCTGTATAATCAAGTGGGAGCGGCTTCCAGTTACGTAGGTCCACTTAATCACTTCCGGTGATTAATCGATTAACAAATCAGTTTCTCTGCACTGATGATTGATTTGAAAATTACAGCCAATTTCCAGCACTAGCACGTACTGCGTATATAGTGTTCAGAGACCAAGTGAAGTAGACGTGCTAACAAGGGTATGTACTACACGGGGTGTTCGGTGAGAAGGTTGCTTTGTGTGGAATCCTGCATGTATGCAGAATGTACACATACGTACGTATATTAGACAGAATAAAGGTTCCCTGACCGTCACTGTACTCTGTACTACACTGAACTGACCAGGGTGCTCACAAAGCAAGTTGCTCTGTTGTTGTATTCATTTCCTGCCCTTTAGGGAGTTCAGAGTAGAGATGAGTATGTATTCCGCTATGTGAGGGAGAAGGGGATCCCCATTGTCATGGTAACCAGTGGTGGTTACCAGAGAAACAATGCAGAAGTAATAGCTAGGTCGATCTTGAATTTGAACGAGAAGGGTTGGATTCCAGGACCGAATGTGGTTCCGACTGAGCCCAGTTCAGCTTCCCATTTGGTTGATGTTGCAGGAAAAATGGAAACAGAAACTGAAGATTGACCAGCTAATTCCGACAGTTCCAATTAAAATTGCAATATTAATTTTGTATGGAATTCAACATTATTTTTGGTGTAAATTTGTACAAAAGGTTTTTTTTGCATGATCTCATATATGCAATCATAAGTTGGTTAAGAGACACAGCATATAAATTGTGCAAATTTGTGAATTCGTACATTCAAGGTGTTCATTTCAAACTCTAGGAAAAATTTTTTTGAAAAAAAGGTCACCCACTCAGGGTCAAAGACATCTACATATGGAGATCTTTACAGGGACTTTCCACAGAGACTATGTACTTGGTGATTCTGTGAATGCAGAAGATGCTATTCTAGCTGGGAGGCCAGAGTCAGTCATTTTTTCTCGCTTAACATAAATATCATATAAATTCATTGTTGTGGTAATGCATAGGAATGTATATTATGTTGTGTAGCCTATATCGAGCGCAATCCCCCCCCCCATTTGGTACTGGAAAATCGTGGCAGACAAAAAGTTCGGTGGATAATAATATAAAGTACTGTACTATCATTACCTATCTAATAATAGGATGGCAATTGTGCTTCTTATAATCTTGCTTGAACGAAGTGTACAATTTGAATTCGATTCAGCATTATAGAAATCCTTAATTGTGATGGTTCTCACAACAATGTCTAAGTGACATTAAAACTCGTGTGTAACTGATGAAATGATAAATTGAATTCAATAAATGGATGCACTTGTACACATAAGATACAAAGGATAAATACAACGGCCGTTGGGGACTAGCAACGATAATTGAGTTCACAAGCCGCTCGTGAAACTGGAAACCTTTCGAAAAATGGAACTCAGACCCTGTCCTTTCCAGCCCGACAACATGGCCACGGATATGCCCAGGACAGCAAGGGTGGTGGCAACACTGAGGGTTACAAGGGCTACTTTCTCCCCAGTGGATGCAGCTCGTTTCACACGTAAGGACTGATAGTCCGTAGCCTGTATTTTTGTATATAGGGAGAAGAGAATTATGACAAATTGGTACATGCATATTGTATGAATCATATTTGATCAATGCAGTCCTCAGTGATGGTGAGATTTTAACATGTGGGTAGATTATAGAGGTTCACTCAGTACAGTCTACAATGATGGCGAGATCTCAACATTGAGTAGATTATTATAGAGGTTCACTCAGTACAGTCTACAATGATGGGGAGATCTCAACATGTGGGTAGGTTATAGAGGTTCACTCAGTACAGTCTATACTGATGGGGAGATCTCAACATGTGGGTGGATTATAGAGGTTCACTCAGTACAGTCTACAATGATGGGGGGATCTCAACATGTGGGTAGATTATAGAGGTCCACTCAGTACAGTCTACAATGATGGGGAGATCTCAACATGTGGGTAGATTATAGAG
>OZ026565.1:530000-532500 GCA_964020155.1 Chondrilla cf. caribensis | reverse complement strand
TTTGTCAAGACGACAGCTGTCACCATTGATCAGCTAGAGGATGTGTTCGGAATTAGGGACTATTCGAAATTAGGACACCTTACCTTAAGAAACTTTAACCATAGCCCTATCCCAACCCTAACCCGTTAGGATTAGGGTTAAGGTTATTCATATATAATATTTATAGCTGGTCCAGGCACTTGATACCCCAGCGTCTTCCTGTCAGGACAACAGAAACTTACTCAGTTTGTTCCATCTCCTCATGTACATCCCCGGTGCCACCGTCAGGGAGGTCTTCCTGGAGAGAAGAAGGAGGCTGGGAGTCTGACACCGGATTGAGTGTGTGGTCCTTCGCTATCCACTGTCCTGTGCGACCCTCTCTAGTTCCACGCGTCCTCCATCTTCGCTGAGGGAGTTGGGCTGTCATTTCTTCGGGAGAGGAGGAGTGTTTGGCTCTGAAACTCCTGTTATCCGATCTGTGGTACGGTTTCCTCGAAGGGGGCCGTCCAAATCCACCTCTTCTGACGCCGTTAACCTGTTTCGCGGGCCATGAGCTGTTTCCTCCATCGTTTTGAACACCAGTTTTATCCGTTGAAACGGTCCTCCGCGTCACGTCGTCTCCACCTTTGGGGTCATCAACCCCTCCAAAGTCGAAATCATCCCCGTCTTCGTCCGGCATGTAGCCGTCAGGGCGAAAACTCATCGCTGAACCGAGCTGTTTACAAACGATGAAAAGCGACCCACGTGGACGACCTCTTGGTGCTGTTTGACCTTTCGACCTCTTGAAACAGTGTTCAATTTATACGTGATACATAGTAAGTTGAATTGAACAAAATCAGTACTGAGGAAGACTCGACGAAGCTGAACTAGACACTGCAGGAGAAACACACAGCAAGGGTTAGTGGATGCCACGGTGTTCAAAACTCAAGTAATCTAGCATGTGTATGACTCTACAGTCCTTTTTGTCAGTATTCGGGTAGAAAATTTTGGGGAAGTTTTGCGTATGCCACACACATTACTTCTCTTCTTGTCCAAGTGCTCGTCTGGTACTTGCGCGCAGTATCAAAATTCGGAACAAAGAGGACACGTCAGTAAGACGGATTAAATGAATGCTGTGACAAATTTCAGTGATTTAATGACACGAATGAATGCATTTGTAATCGAATAGAGCACATTTGATGGTGTCGTGAGTCATTTGCCTTCTTCAAGACTAATCAAGATCTCTCCGCCCCTTGAGAATCGCACGTGTACACACACACACACACACACACACACACACACACACACATGCACACGCACACATACACAAGTATCCAACATGGAATTTTTCTATTTTCCCAGTTAAAATGGACGTAGTCAATGAATTCTTCTTCACTGCCAAGTACCAGACAAGCAAGAACCTAGCTGCGCTGGTTGGTATAGCATGCATCGCTAGCGTTGTCATCAAGTACCTGTGGATGCTGAAGGGAGGCATCATGGCCTATGTTCTGACCAGACTGACAAGGCAGAATTTGAAGAAGTACGGAGCCTGGGCAGGTACGTAAGTGCTTGTTATTTGCATGTTCATGAAATAGTAGTTGTTTGCATGTTTACATATTGTTTGCTATTTGCATGTTCATGTAGTTGTTTGCATGTCCATGGACTAGTTGTTGTTTGCATGTTTACATAATGTTTGTTATTTGCATGTTTGTGTAGTTGTTTGCATGTTCATGGAATAGTAGTAGTTTGTGTGTTCACATAATGTTTGTTATTTGCATTTTTGTGTAGTTGTTTACAAGTTACATAATGATTATTTGCATGTTCGTGTAGTTGTTTGCATGTTCACACAGTGTTTGTTGTTTGCATGTTTGTGCAGTGGTCACGGGATCCTCGGATGGCATTGGAAAGGCATATGCCAGAGAATTGGCCAAACAAGGACTTAACATCGTTCTTCTCAGTAGAACACAGAGTAAACTGGACGCAGTCGCTTCTGAGATCAGTAAGCATCTTACGACATGCGTGCACACATGTATAGGCGTACTCGCAGTCTTTACGTGGTGTACTCAACATGTACTCAACACCTGTACGTTCAGTCCATACCCACAATCCACTGTGTAGAGGGTAAATTTGCAGTTACAAGTTAGACATATTCACCTAAAAGTTTTCGGCAATTTTTTACTCTCAACGTTTGTCTGGATTGTCACGATTTATTATGGTCTTCATCCAAAGGAAACATCAGCTGTATGAAATTTGAGATTCGGTAAAATTCCCTAAAAACTGTGAAACTGCAAATTGAATCCCTAGTGGATATTTCCAGCTACGTACATGGCATATTCACTCACCTGTACTCAACACCTGTACATACTGTATATACATTTCTCCAGTGGTTGTAGCAAAACAGGTGAAAATTATCTTGTGCACTGCTTGTAGTGTTCTTGGTTTTGGCGTTCACTGTGCTTGTTCTTTGTTGCCTAGGAGACAGGTACAAGGTGGAAACAAAGGTGGTTGCCGTGGATTTCTGTCGCGGAAAAGACCTGTATGA
>OZ026565.1:520000-527500 GCA_964020155.1 Chondrilla cf. caribensis | reverse complement strand
TATCACCACGTTTAAATCCACACAGCTGTGTGGTCTCACCGGTGTGAGACTGAAGCTCAGCAGTACCACCGGTGCAATATGAAAGGGGAATTGGGAAGACTGGTTGCTGTGGTGGCTTCGTGGCTCAGTGGTTATGGTGGCTACAGTCAGACACCCTAGGTTCGAGTCTCGCAGTTGCCGGGTTTTCTCCTTTCTCCTTTCTCCCCGAGAAGGTTGGGTTCTGATGAGACTTCTATCGATATCACACACCTGCTTACGTAATATGATCATCTGATATAAAAAATTGGATGAAGTGATTACACCAACTAAACTAGATGTTGAAATGAAGATAATTAACATAATTAGTCATTATCAGATAGTCCAGTTGAAAATGCTATTCGATAGTTATCTATCCCATACTGGTCTGGCATTGCTGACCATATCTACTACTAACTTGTTTTATCTTGGCATTCTTGGATGAAGAGCTGGAATGGTGTATTGAAAGAAAACAGCGAGATCAAGTCAGCAATGTCAGACTGCCCATTGACAAGACTCAGGACAAAGCACCTTAGTTTAGCACAATTTTGTGCATGCATATGTTACATATCGTCATCACTGGTCACAGCCAAAATGGTCCTAGACCTCAGCAGAAATTGAACACTATACAACTTGTATATAATACTTGTATATAATACTTTATAATTACCACATACAGAAGATATTGTGTTGAACTCAATTTGTATATAATACTTGTATTGCAATTTGCAAAATCTTAGAATTCGGACAAGACAAAAGCAATACTGTGACGTCTGTTACAAGGCCGCCCGAACCGGTCCGGTTGGTCCGGCCTTGGCTGGACCACTTTTCTGCAGACCCAAAGAATTTTTTCAAAAATGATCTACTTACCTTACATTGATATTATTAAAGCATAAGTAAATCGATAGATTACAATGCAATACTTTTCAGTGCGAAGCCAATAAGACAAAGCCGATATTTGCATGATATCAATTTGGCCTGACCACTCCTCAAATGCTTCCTCCAGCTCTGCAGTTAGAGGGGGAGACAGAGTGAGAACCCAAGTTGCAATGTAATACAGTGGAACCTCTATTAAAGGACTCTCCCAATAAAGGACACCATAGAAATTACCTCCCTACAAAGGACACTCTGTAAGGCACCAAAAGTAGATTTTCCTATAGTGCTAATACATTTTCCACCTCTGAAGAGTGGACAACCTCTCTACAGTGGACAAAATAGCTGGTCCCAATGTGTCCTTTATAGAGAGGTTCCACTGTATATTCATAGTGCACCAATCTATGCTGATTGATGAAGAGTATATATAAAGACTTGATTGTTCAGGTGTAATATTCGTATATTATTATTATTATTATTATAATTATATTCTGAGCAAAAATTATCTACATTGAGATAAAATTTAATTTAGTCTAGTGAGCCAGCTACAGTCTCTAAAACAGACATCTCTGCTTGAGGTGTTGCTGAGGGTGACATGCAATTGTAGCCAACAGCACTTCTGACGCAGGTCTCTGGAGATGGGACCGCCTAGCTCGGTTTTACTAGCCTGCATGGAATGCTCTTATTTGAAGTGGAAGCACATAGTGAGAACAAACTTTGTTCAAGAATACTCAACATTTAAACAATAAACGAACAGAACAAATGTACAATGCACCTGTAGTGTATGTGTATCAATTGTAAGGATCACTTGAACAACAAATCCCCTTGAAACCAAATTATGGTATTGCAATGCCTATGGCCATGGGTGTAGTCTATTATGTCTTGAATGTTTACGTACAACTTATCAAGAAAATAAAGTTTTTTTCCAGAAAGAGAAGGGTTTTGTCGTGAATAGCTTATGTATCCTCTTGAAAGCGTCGGTCTAGAGTTGTCATTTGGAGTGTGTTTGCTCTGATGTACAGTACACCATAGACACTCTAAACTACGTAGTTTAGAGTGTCTATGAGTACAGAAAGCATGCACAAAGTTAGTTACGAAACGGTATGTTTTACGGAAGAATACTGGATTTTCGTGTGGGCGGGACCTTAACCAAAGCGTAGCAGATTGGACTGACTTGCTTGGAGGGCGTTCAGTTTCTTCTCCATCGATCAAAGAGCTCTCTCATCTACTTTGTAAGTCTACTCGAATTTTTAGACTGCCGTAGATGTTTGTCATGTTAAAATTCTGATTGTAATACAGCACTTCTTGTATATCCCTCGCTTTTGGCGTCCATTTTCTCCACTCGTCCTAAAAGCGTGTGCCATTTTGTGTTTTTGTGGGTTTAATCCGTCAGTTTGAGTATTTGTGATTCGAGTGGCGGTGAAATGTGATAATAGCATAACTTATGCTGAAATGTAGGCGATTACTTCAAGTACACACTGTGTTCCTTAGTGGTATTTTGAAAAATAGTAATTATTTCAATTAAGATTCGTGTGTTTTCAGTGATGTATGTTCTTTTGATTATGTCGAGTTTCCAGTTCAAATTCGAAATTGAACCCTGTATCACAACAACTCTTAAATACTGTATAGTACAGAAACTGTTGAGTGGAAATGTTGTAAATTATCAGAATATATGCACGCACCACACACACACACACATGCACAGAGAGAGGGAGACCAAATAGTGCTATACTTATATATACATACATGTATTTGTTATTTTAGCTTGAAGCGAAAGTACAACAATGAAAGGTATTCTGTTGCTACGGCAACGACTGGACCATCACTCCCAACTGTGCTTGAATTTTTCAAGAAGGTCACCATGGTTACGCAGAACGCCTTCCAGAAACTTCCAGACCTCCAGAGTCAGGCTTGAGAAGGCCGAAGAAGTGAAAGGAGTTCCCTTCAACAAGCTTACAGTTGGTACGTATGTGTATGTGTGTTGTGTGTGTGTGTGTGTGTGTGTGTGTGTGTGTGTGTGTGTGTGTGTGTGTGTGTGTGTATCACTGTGTGTGTGTGTGTGTGTGTGTGTGTGTGTGTATCACTGTGTGTGTGTGTGTGTGTGTGTGTGTGTATCACTGTGTGTGTGTGTGTGTGTGTGTGTGTGTGTGTGTGTGTATCACTGTGTGTGTGTGTGTGTGTGTGTGTGTGTCAGTTGTGGTCACATATGTCTCCTTCCTGAGTGCCCATGATAATAGTTATGTCATGTTTCCTCTTGTCTGTCACCCGTAGGGGTTCCCAAGGAGGTCCACAGGAATGAGCTGCGAGTGGCCCAGACCCCACAGTCCGTGGGTCAGCTTGTGAAGAAAGGTACCTACATTTGTAAAGCGTGCTTTATTCAATGATTATTATCACCTTTTTGGCTTAGCAAACTGTCACAAATTCACATTACCTAGTAAAGCCTAGTAAAACTCCACATGGCGCCATAACACCCAGTAAAACTTCACATAACTTAGTGAATCCTAGTAAAACCTAGTAAAACTCCACACAGTGCCATAATACCCAGTAAAACCTCACGTAACTCAGTGAACCCTAGTAAAACTCCACACAGCGCCATATCGCCCAGTAAAACCTTACATAACTCAGTAAATCCTAGTAAAATCTCACATACCTTTGTAATACCGTGTATATTCATCCTGTATAGCTCATCATCACCATATGCATAGCATATGTCTGCATTTCAGTTTGCTGTGCTCACTTCACGCACTCCATCTCTCCAGGTTTCAGAGTGATGGTGGAGAGCGGAGCGGGACGGGGAGCCAAGTTCAGTGATGCTGAGTACGCAGCGGCTGGGGCCACCATTGTCAACAACGTCATGGACATTTACAACTCGGCCGATATCGTCCTGAAGGTACGCGTACCGGAGCAACACCCAGAGTTGGGAAAACACGAGGCATCCCTCGTCAAAGAAGGGACCACACTGATCAGTTTTGTGTATCCGAAGCAAAATGAAGACCTTGTGAAAATGTTACAGGACAGAAATGTCAGTTTGTTCGCGATGGACTGCATCCCTCGAATCTCCAGAGCGCAGGTTTTCGACGCTCTCAGTTCGATGGCGAACATAGCGGGCTATAAGGCTGTCATTGAAGCTGCTAATCGGTTCGGGAGTTTCTTTACCGGGCAGATCACTGCAGCTGGTAAAGTCCCACCGGCGAAAGTGCTTGTGATTGGTGGGGGAGTGGCGGGACTCTCGGCCATCGGAACTGCAAAGAACATGGGTGCAATTGTGAGGGCTTTCGACACTCGAGCCGCAGTGAAGGAGCAGGTGGAGAGTCTGGGTGCAGAGTTCCTCGAGGTGAAGGTCGAAGAGAGTGGAGAGGGAACAGGAGGATACGCAAAGGAGATGTCAAAGGAGTTCTTGGAGGCCGAGAAGGAACTATTCATGAAACAGTGCAAAGAGGTCGACATTGTTATTTCGACTGCTCTCATCCCTGGCAAGAAGGCACCGCTTCTGATCACCAGGGAAATGATAGAGGCTATGAAAGACGGATCCGTTGTCGTTGATCTTGCAGCCGAAGCCGGAGGAAACATCGAAGTCACCAAACCAGGAGAAACGTACAACTACAACGGAGTAACGTCCATCGGATTCACCGACATGCCAAGTCGTTTGCCAACACAAGCCAGCACCCTGTACGCCAACAACATATCCAAGTTCCTGTTATCCATCGGGGAAAAGGACCACTTTCACATTGACCTCAATGATGAAGTAGTTCGAGGGTCCATCATCGTCAACAACAAGGAAATGCTCTGGCCGCCTCCAGCACCCAAATTGCCACCACCACCACCTCCCAAGCCGGAACCGGTGAAGGCGACAGTCGTTGAAAAGGGACCACCGGACACATTCAGGACCACCCTCAACACCTCCGTGGGGATCACGGCTGGTCTGTCCTCGCTCCTGGCTCTCGGGATGGCCCAACCAGGTGCCTCCTTTGCGCAGATGATGACAACATTCTCCCTGGCGGGAATCTGCGGTTACAAGGTCGTGTGGGCGGTTACCCCCGCCCTCCACTCACCACTAATGTCTGTCACCAACGCCATCTCTGGGATGACAGCTGTCGGTGGTCTAGCACTGATGGGGGGAGGCCTCTACCCTAACAATGCAACAGCAGCCCTCGCAGCTGCCTCTGTCTTCATGTCCTCCATCAACATAGCCGGTGGATTCCTCATCACAAAGAGAATGCTGGACATGTTTAGACGCCCTTCGGATCCACCCGAGTACAATTACCTCTATTCCCTCCCAGCCGTTGCTCTGTTGAGTGCTTACGCTGGTGCCCGGTACATGGGGCTGAGCGATCTCCACCAAATGGCTTACCTCGCCTCAGCCATCTGCTGCATTTCGTCCATCGGTGGACTCTCCACCCAGGACACCTGTCGTCTTGGTAATGCAATCGGGATGGTGGGCGTTTCAACCGGTGTGGTGGCAACCATCGACGCGATGAATTTCAGTCCGGAGGTCCTCACCCAGGTGGCCTACTGCATGGGCCTGGGAGGTGCTATCGGCACGGTGATTGCCAAGAAGATAGCGGTAACAGACCTCCCCCAGCTGGTGGCCCTGTTCCACAGTCTTGTAGGGTTGGCTGCCGTGCTGACCTCCATGGGATTCTACCTCCAGGACTACTCCCACTTCGCAACTGACCCAGCTGCAGTCATCCACCAGGTATGTGCTGTGTGTACTGTGTGTACTGTGTGTACTATATATACTGTATGTACTGTGTGTACTGTGTACACTGTATGTACTGTATGTACTGTGTGTACTGTATATACTGTAAGTACTGTGTGCACTTTGTACTGTATGTACTGTATGTACTGTGTGTACTGTGTGTACTGGATGTAATATACATATAATCATGCTATATACGTACGTGTGATATTTTCTTCTGTTGTCTCCCAACAGGTGGCCATATACCTTGGTACCCTAATTGGTGGGGTGACCTTCACAGGTTCACTGATAGCCTACGGCAAGCTGCAAGGTCTCTTAGCGTCTCCCGCTCTAGCTCTTCCCGGACGTCATCTCATGAACCTGTCCATGGCTGCTCTCTGTGCCGGAGCCTTCGGCGTCTACATGAACGATGCCTCCATGTCCACCGGACTGGCCTGCCTCGGGACAACCACCGGACTCTCCTTCATCCTCGGAGCTCACCTGACTGCCTCCATCGGAGGTGCAGACATGCCGGTTGTGATCACCGTCCTGAACAGCTACTCCGGCTGGGCCTTGTGTGCCGAAGGGTTCATGCTCGGGAACGACCTTCTCACCATCATCGGTGCTCTCATTGGATTCTCCGGAGGCATCCTCTCCTACATCATGTGTAAGGCCATGAATCGATCCCTCCCGGCAGTCATTTTTGGAGGATATGGGACGCTGTCTACCGGCACTGGCAAACCCATGAAGGTGGAAGGAACGCACACGGAGGCTACCTCCGACGATGTAGCCAGCTGGTTGGTTAACGCTAAGAGAATCATGATAGTCCCGGGATTTGGTGCAGCCGTTTCGAAAGCTCAATACGCGATGGCCGATATGATCCAAGTTCTGAAGGAGAATGACGTTGACGTTCGTTTCGCCATCCATCCCGTTGCCGGTAGAATGCCAGGCCAGCTCAATGTATTACTTGCCGAAGCCGGTGTCCCTTACGACATCGTCCACGAGATGGAAGAAATCAATGATGATTTCCCTCAAGTGGATGTAGCATTGTGCGTGGGAGCCAACGACATCATCAACTCGTCCGCTATCGAGGATCCGAACTCAATCATTGCCGGGATGCCTGTCCTTGGGGTGTGGAACGCCAAGAAGTGCGTCGTGATGAAGAGGACCCTTGGTGTGGGCTACGCCGATGTGGACAACCCTGTGTTCTACAAGGACAATACCGCCATGTTGCTAGGCGACGCTAAGAAGTCATGTGACACCCTACGTGACAAAGTGAACGAGTTCTTCTCCAAGTAGCAAATAGCCCATAGGTTCACTTGCAGATAAACTTATTTTAAATTTAACTTGGTATTTATTATTCTAGCTTAATTTATTTAGATTTGGATGAATAATAATTTCAATGTGTACATGTAAAAGTTGTGCAAAATTTAAGTCAAGGCTCTGATTTTCGTAAGGGTCACTTGCTCTGCCAATTGCTCAGTTGTTGAGATCTCCCCATCATTGTAGACTGTACCGAGTGAACCTCTATAATCCACCCACATGTTGAGATCTCCCCATCATTGTAGACTGTACTGAGTGGACCTCTATAATCTACCCACATGTTGAGATCTCCCCATCAGTGTAGACTGTACTGAGTGAACCTCTATAACCTACCCACATGTTGAGATCTCCCCATCATTGTAGACTGTACTGAGTGGACCTCTATAATCTACCCACATGTTGAGATGTCCCATCACTGTAGACTGTACTGAGTGGACCTCTATAATCTACCCACATGTTGAGATGTCCCATCACTGTAGACTGTACTGAGTGAACCTCTATAATCTACCCACATGTTGAGATCTCCCCATCATTGGACTGTACTGAGCAAACCTTCACAAATTCTACAGAAATAGTGCTTTTGATAAGTTGCTTGCTCTCAATCCTAACGT
>OZ026565.1:507500-515000 GCA_964020155.1 Chondrilla cf. caribensis | reverse complement strand
ATGTATGCATGCGTGCACACATGTGCACACCTACAAACGCTCAAACTCACCACCTCACACACGTACACACACACACACACACACACGCACATACACACACAGACACAGACACAGACACAGACACACACACACATACACACACACACACACACACACACACACACACACACACACACACACAGATAGATAGACTCACAATATTCTGTTGGTTGACCATGTTGTCAAACATGTTGCTACCTGGGAGCTGTGAACAGAAATGGAAAGAAGACCAACGGTGAAATTACACAGAACGGGTGAACAAGATGACCTTCACTCACACACACAACACACCCCTCCCTCACACATCACAACACACCCCTCCCTCCCTACATCACAGCACACCCCTCCCTCACACATCACAACACACCCCTCCATCCCTCACACATCACAACACACCCACATTCACTCACGGTACTGGGAAAGTTTTGCCACTGTGCCAAATCTGATCCGGGCTCAAAGTTAAAAAAATCTGAAAAATTGCCCACGTCAGTAGTGGCCGCGGGGTTTGGCGACTCCTGTAGCCTTCCTGGGTCCATTGTACTGTGGGGGCTATTCAGGTAGTCGTTACCGAAACCGGTGGAAGGTAGCAGCCCGCTGCCATCCGTGGTGGGCAGTAGAGAGTCGTTGGTCGGGTGGAGGTGCTGGCTGCTGGTGGGGATTCCGGGAGAATACCTCTGCTGTTGAGTATACATCGAAGGGGATCCCCCGAGGTGGGGCGAATGTCCTGTCGAACCACCTGAGAGGTTACTGTGATGTTCCAACTGCTTTTTTTTAGCTTCAAGATGATACGGGGTGGGATGCTTTAACCGGGATGTCACCTTGGAGATGGGGAAGAGGACAGACACCGAACAAGGTCAGTATACAGCGAGGGGTGAAGCCATATAACTGTGCAGGCAGCAGCGAGGGATTGAACAAACCAAACCAACTGACGCAAGAAACGTCGTCATGTCAACATACAATAAGTACAGCACACAATATACGCGCGTATTATATACGTACATCTGAATATAGGTAAATATGTATTATACGTGCATATACGGGTGTACTATAGTGCTTGCAACATGTACGTATATTCAATATATGATGTACAGTTTACATAACATACAGTACATATAGCATTTTCGGTATATACTGTGTACGTACTACATACACAGTCATACATTAAGGGCTTACTACATCCCTAAATCCCCGATCTCTGTCGACTTGCTAGTTAGCGAATCGCGAGTTGACATATGAAAGCGCCCTACTATCATTTTTGTTATCTTGAAATGATTAAACCACACACACTACATAAAGTGTCTATGATTAAACATCCCGAATCTTTTCATTATTTTTCACTTGTACTTAAATAGCCTACAATCATTCATGTCAATTCCGTGCTATGTTTCATATTCAGCATAATTTAGACAGTACACACAGTACATACAGTACATACAGTACATACAGTACATACAGTACACACAGTACACACAGTACATACAGTACACACAGTACATACAGTACACACAGTACATACAGTACACACAGTACACACAGTACACACAGTACACACAGCACATACAGTACACACAGCACATACAGTACACACAGTACACACAGCATATACAGTACACACAGTACACACAGTACACACAGTACACACAGTACATACGTACAGAACACACAGCACACACAGTACATGTAGAACACACAGTACATACAGTACACACAGTACATACGTACAGAACACACAGCACACACAGTACACACAGTACATGCAGAACACAGTAGACACAACACACACTGTACACACAGTACGCACAGAACACACAGAACACACAGTGAACATCCATTCTTCACCAACCTGAACATCTGACAGCAGTTGAGAAGAGTCTTGTAACCTGGAGTGTGTGGACACCGGTTGAGACTGAGACACGGCAAATTGCCTCTGTTCCTGCTCCTTCCGGTCGATCTCCTCCATGAACTGCTTCTGTAAGAGAAGCTTCTGCTGTGCTCTGTACGCCATGCTTGCCAGCCAATATCGCTCCTGGATCTGTTGGTACAGAATGACAGCAAACAGGATGGGTGTGGGTTAACACAGCAATGAATATATCTACAGCTCAAGCATTACAGATAGTACCACACACACACACACACACACACACACACACACCTGCACACACACACACACACACACACACACACACACACACACACACACACACACACACACACACACACACACACCTGCACACACACACACACACACACACACACACACACACACACACACACACACACACACACATACATACACGGTAGGAAAACCACGGATGGAAGTACACTAGTCACTTACAAGTGTACCTTACTCACAAAACAAAGCACAAAACACGATAAATGGCCAAAGACAAACGCCTAAAGCAATACTAAAGTGAGGAGAAATGACTTAAAGCAACCAAACAAATCTGCGCGAAACGCTTGGAGACAATCTAACAAGCTCGAGTGTCAATGATGCCACCTCTCCGTTCGGTTGTGCAATCAGTATACAGGGCCACTTTCGTTCATACCTCTCTCTCGCGCCGATAATAGTGCCATGGGTTCATTACAGCTGCTCGGTGACACAACATGAACTCTTCGCGGGGAACGGTAACGACACACTACTAACCTGGTTGTTTTATCTCGCCCTGTTCTCGATCGTGGTGCTCTTTTGAAGGCAATCCTGACGCTCTAGGAAGACATTTTCTGTTTCCGCCTATACCGTATAAGGAAGCTAAGGCGGAATCAATTATCGAGGGGACCGCCCCTTATCATATCATCACAACACCATGTGACCTCGAAAGGGGTGGAGCAAATTAGATTAATCAAACCGCAAATGCCCCCGAAACTGTTTGGGGTCGCTATAAACAAGTCTCGTGACCCTATAAGGTTGATTTTGATTGCCTTTTTAACTACGGACGTGAAATTAGCGAAGACATAGATTATATGAACCTTCCTTAAAGGCACTCTTGATGAAAGACACGAAATAAATTACCCCTTACAATTATTAAATGACACTTTTGGAGTACAAAAATGGCCTGGACTTTCCTATAGTGCTGATACATGTCCACCTCTGAAGAGTGGACGACCTCTCTACAGTGGACAAAATGGCCGACCTCTACGTATTCACCATCAAAAGGGACTCCTTTCATAATGACGAGAAGCTTATGACAAACACATGCTTTTGACATCACACTGCCAGTCTGCATGGTAAACAATGTAAGATTAATTTTTTGTCGTGGCAATGTCTGTAATTTCATTCGCACCGTACAATAGTTATGATTATTATTATTATTATTGCCATTATTATGTATTATGTATTTAATATTATTATTACCAGAAGAAGATACAATATTCAAATACTATCATACAATAATAACAACGCACTTAATAATAATAATAATAATAAAAATAATGATATAAACAAAATAATTATTATTACATTTAGTATAATAATAAAAGCACAATAGAAATTCGTAAAGACAAACTATATTAATAAGGGATACACGAACTCAGTTCTTTATATCAGATGTTCTTCTTATCAGGACTTGCTTACTACATGTACACTACTACAGCAAACCAAATGATGCTCAATTGGTATGTGTTAAGCAGGAATTTGTCTCAAAGGTGTTCGTCTTAACGAGTTTCTAATATACATATGTATTTATTATTATTATTACTATTATATTTGTATATTAGGTAGTTATTATTATTATTACTATTATATACGTTCATGTATTTATTATCATTATTGTTAAATAGGAATTAGAAAATAATTGAATCATCATGGAAGTCATCACTTGACCCCAGGACTGATACTGCGTTCCCCTTTTGAACAGCCACAGCAATTCTTTATAGCAGGTAGTGGTGTGATTATTATTGTTACAGTGAAACCTCTCTAATCTGACACTCAATGGGACCTGAGAATAATGTTGGATTAGGAGGTTGTTGGCCTATGGAGTGCCTCTTACCATACTTATGTATGGTGACTGTACCTCATATAATGGTCAGATTAGAGAGAATGTTGGATTATAGAGGTGTCGGATTAGTGAGGTTTCACTGTATGCACTATATACAAATGTACATAAACCTGAGTTAATGTCGATACCTGGCACATCCATAATGTTGTTCAAGTGAGAAAAAATACATAACATTATTAATCGTAGAAAAACACAATTATCACTACAAATAAGGAAATACATGTCGTAAGGAGAAGTACAAATATGCACAAAGTAAATGACCAAAAACATATATATATATATATATATACAACACGGACTATGAATATGATTAACAAATGATACAGCTATTATTATTGAGGGGAAACTGCTGTGAAAAATTAGTTCTTCTTACAGCAGCCGCTGTTCTCAGGCTGTTGGCTCTGTACAAGGTTGTCCACTTGTATTGTGTTTCTCTTCTGTTCGCCTGTGTGAGTGGCTAATGACTTTGCCACTTCCTGAAAGAGGTCGTCTATGTTTGTGTTAGTTTTGGCGCTAGTTTCGAAGAACACCCAAGGAGGTCTCATCTCGGATGCTTTCTTGCTGGCCACATCTCTATCCACACGCTCATGCATTGGTGCACTGTCGAACAGATCAATTTTGGTCCCGACTAAGAACTTACTCATGCCACCATACCATTCTCCTAGCCTGGTGTGAACCTCTTTCGTCCAGTTGCCAATGTCCTGGAATGACCCCTTATCTGTCGTGTCGTAACAGAACAAGACTGCGTGTGAGTTTCGATAGTAATGGTCTGTCACTGAGTGGTGTCTTTCCATTCCGGCTGTGTCCCACAATTCCATTCCAATTTTAGTATTATCTGTAGAGGAATAATGCAGATAATAGATAATGTACACACACTTGAAACAGTATACAGAAAATACATGTAGAATTTTGAGAAAAAAACCCAGCAAACTCTCTCACAAGTAGAAAAACCATGATTTAATATGAGGATTGGTTGCTGTAGATGAAAATAACAACCATTTCCAGTCATCTGTATGGGAATTTGTAAACGAGGTCCGTCCAGCTGGAGTTACTCACAGATTTTATCACTGTCATTTTGCCATTCTATTGAGCATATGTACACAGTAGTTACTGCAGTTAGTCTCAAAGTTATGAAAAGTCAATAGCATATGCAGGGTCTGTGAAGGAGGGTGTCATACACCTGGTGCGATATACAGAGTTGGGACCTGACAGAAGAGCTATTGGATTTTATTTCACAGTCAGCCTCGAGGGGGAGGGGTTCAAGTGGACCCCGTTGAATCTCCCCTGGATATGCCACTGCTATTCATCGATGTAGCTGATGACTTGTGGGGATGACCCTCCAATGAGCGGATGTCCATGACTGACTCACCTAAATAAGGTCAGTGACGTTTAATTTGTCAGCAGAACCCATGTACGCTTGGATGGCATGGTAGTCAGTGCTCATCCAAGTAGTGGGAACTACAGACATCTGCTTCGGTCTTACCAACTTGACGCAGACATGTGTCCAGCTAACCACATAAGAGGTCACTGACCTTAGTGAGGTTAGTCAGCCATGGAGCTCCACTCAATGGAGGGACCATCTCCACGAACTATCATTTTGTTGGATGCACAGCAGTGGCATTCCGGAGGAGGCTCCATGGGTGCACTTGAACCCCTTCCCCTGGAGGACTTCCACTTGGCTCCAGACCAGGCTTTGACCAAAAACACCCCACCCTTGTCCCCCTCAATACCGGGGACACAGTATGGTCTGGAAAGGACATTGCACGCCACACATCCTTGCAAACACGATTGCATTCGAAGAAGCCCTTAGCGTCTCACATCCACTAGGAAAATCATCATACATATGTACGTGTGTACATACGTCAGACTAAGGAATGTGGTACAATAGCCTACAGTGATGACTACATTCTAGAATTCAAAGGATGTCAGATTAAAGAGCACACAGGCGTGTAAGGTCACACATGTAGCTTCCTCCCCAGGAGATAATTATGACTGCCACAAAAATGCAAAGTGCACAAGGCGAATACCAACCAGATGAGAAGAAGCCCTCAGAAACAGATTGAGTGGAACAAGTGACATGCATCCTTACAAACCAACGTAACAGACCTTCGTGGCTTCGTACCTCATGACCACGCTAGGTCACACAGACTCCACCCACAAAGACCCACCGGTGAATAAACGCATACTGTTAAATTGATGTTAATACCAAAGTGAAACCTCACAAACGCTATCAACAAACCGCCTACAGTGCAAAGTGCACCACGCCTAGCAATCATCCTGGTTAACACATACATGCACCTCAGTTGCTAGCTCATGTACACTATGTATGTCAATCAGTACTGATAGCAAGTACAGTTCAATATGTTTTGTGTGTAGCCTGGTCAGTACGCACTTCTGGTTAGTACACACTCCTGGTTAGTACTCCTGGTTAGTACATACTCTTGGTTAGTACACACTCCTGATTAGTACTCCTGGTTAGTACACACTCTTGGTTAGTACACACTCCTGGTTAGTACACACTCCTGGTTAGTACACACTCCTGGTTAGTATACACTCCTTGTTAGTACACACTCTTGGTTAGTACACACTCCTTGTTAGTACACACTCCTGGTTAGTACACACTCCTGGTTAGTATACACTCCTTGTTAGTACACACTCTTGGTTAGTACACACTCCTGGTTAGTACACACTCCTGGTTAGTACACACTCCTGGTTAGTACACACTCTTGGTTAGTACACACTCCTTGTTAGCACACACTCCTGTTTAGCACACACTCCTGGCTAGTACACACTCCTGGTTAGTACACACTACTGGTTAGTACACACTCCTGGTTAGTACACACTCCTGGTTAGTACACACTCTTGGTTAGTACACACTCCTTGTTAGCACACACTCCTGTTTAGCACACACTCCTGGCTAGTACACACTCCTGGTTAGTACACACTACTGGTTAGTACACACACTTCACTCATGTACACCGAGTCCACCAGCACAGAAGTAAGTACCTCTGATGAGAAGGATACGTTTGGTGCACTCTTCAAGGTACATGTATACCAAACGTGCTGACATTAAGGGTACAGGTAATGTGTATTGACTGAATTCCTAACAATCAAACCACACTCAATCTGTGTAGTCTGAATCACTGTTTGTAGCAGTCTGCACACAACCACGCCCCTGACACACCTTCTAACACCATGACTTTCAAGAACCTATTGGCTTCTCCGAGGATGGTGGGAGGAGGGTCGTGAAACTCGTCCTTCACGAACCGAAGAAGAAGAGACGTCTTCCCGATCCCAGGATCTCCGGCAAACACGATTCTATACCACTTCTTCACGCCGGGGTAGTTGTTCTTGTCGTCCACAGTGCCACCAGCTGCCATCGCTATAGCAACAAGACAGACCATAACAAGCCACATCACCGAATAGTACATAGGATGAACAATACAGTAATACATTGTTTACAAAC
>OZ026565.1:495000-502500 GCA_964020155.1 Chondrilla cf. caribensis | reverse complement strand
CTGTCAGCCATGTTGAATGCCAATCAGTTGTATGTTATACAAGGATGTAGCACACAATACATCACCTGTGAAAACAACCAGCTCATCTGTCAGCCATGTTGAATGCCAATCAGTTGTATGTTGTACAAGGATGTAGCACACAATACACCACCTGTGAGAATGACCAGCTGTTCTGTCAGCCATGTTGAATGCCAATCAGTTGTATGTTATACAAGGATGTAGCACACAATACATCACCTGTGAAAACAACCAGCTCATCTGTCAGCCATGTTGAATGCCAATCAGTTGTATGTTGTACAAGGATGTAGCACACAATACACCACCTGTGAGAATGACCAGCTGTTCTGTCAGCCATGTTGAATGCCAATCAGTTGTATGTTGTACAATGATGTAGCACACAATACACCACCTGTGAAAACAACCAGCTCTTCTGTCAGCCATGTTAAATGCCAATCAGTTGTATGTTATACAAGGATGTAGCACACAATACAACACCTGTGAGAACGACCAGCTGTTCTGTCAGCCATTTTGGGTGCTGGTCAGTTGTACTCCAGCCATAGCAGATAGGAACAGGCTGGAGTTCCGTCATTCTTGCTACTGATCAGAATGTTACATTTCTGGTCAATAGTTTACCGTCAATGGTTTGGTGAATTGAGTGTGTTTCAAATTCTCCACAGTTGTCGTATTTTAGAGCCATTTTGCTGTTGCTGTGTCAACTCAGTTCTTGCCATGACTATATTGAGCTACTCCAAAAGCAGGAAGCAGCTGTCAGAGCGTCAATCCGTCAGTTTTAATTAATGTCATTAGAATTGTTTTTAATTGCTATCAAAACAATTTGCACCATTTGTAGGTACCTTGAAGATGATTTGTGAAATAGATGGAAGTTTTGGAAAGAAACAAAGTCCCTTGAGGTCTGAAAACTTTCAACGGGCAGAAACTGAAGAGGGAAACCCCTTCTGTGGACTGAAAGGGAACCTTGTGCGTCTCCTAGGTAACCTAGCCTACTGCAGTCCCACCAATCAAACACTTATAGCAGATCTGGATGGACTCCATTTAATCCTCAATCACTTCCGTGTCGACCATGTCAACCCCTGTATCCTTCCTGTCAATTTACAGGAAGTGACGTCATACAAATGGCGACTTCACATGTATTATAGTAACTACAATAGGATACATAAACTTTCCCTTCCATTCATGTGCTCAGTGTATATTTGGTTACCTTGACAACACACAAGATATTGCACAATGGTCTACATGGGCTGTGAGGAATTTGTGTGCTGGTCACCATGCCAACCAGAAGATTTTGTCAGAAATGGAAAACAAAGGACCCCTCAACTTGCAAGATCTTGAAGATAATGGATTTGAAGTGGAAATCGGACCAGATGGAAAGTTAAAAGTGAAACTTAAGTGATATTAATTTTAATTAATGCAATCATTATTGTTTTAAAATTAAATTGTAAGTGAAATTCATAAAAATAAATCAATTAGAAATCTATATTCCTGGAAGTATAATATATTTAACCATGATATGACTACCATCTCCATAGTGTCCGGCGGTTTAAAACTACGGTAATCCTGATTGATACTGTGTTTTATTGCACTTTTTATTGTGTCGACCCAATGGGTTGTCATGAATATCATTATAGTCACGTGGTATCACCGTGACCCAACCACCGACATCAAAGGATCCTGATAAAAGATGGTTTTAGACTTGGATTTGTTCCGAGAAGACAAGGGAGGCGACCCCGAGAAGATAAGGGAGAGCCAGAGGAAGCGGTTCAAGGATACGTCGTATGTGGACAGAGTAATCGAAGCTGACACGAAATGGAGAAAATGTGAGTCATACCATACCATGGATACTCCAATCAGTTGTTCAGAGTGTCTGTGGCGCCATGGTAGTGGTGTAGCGGGACAACCACTAGCAGCAATGTGTTTGTTGCGTATCCATTCGTACTTACATGTTTTGTTCTGTGTAGATCGTTTTCAAGTGGACAACTGGAACAAGCTAAAGAATGTCTGTTCCAAGGAGATTGGAGCAAAAATGAAAGTACATAATAAAGTTGATATTAGGTCTTATATGTACTGTGTGGGGGGGGATGGATGTGTGTGTGTGTGCGTGTGTGCGTGTGTGCGTATGTGTGTGTGTGTGTGTGTGTGTGTGTGTGTTTGTGTGTGTGTTATTTATGTACAATACACCCTTTATGTGTTAAGGATTTGTGTTCTCATGTGTGTTGCTGAACTCACATACATAATTGTGACTTAAGATCTTCTTTCTTCTGGTATTATGTAGAAGAAGGAGCCTGTTGGAGACAGCACTGAGCTGCCTTCAGATGTTGTTGATAAGTTGGCTGAGCTTACTGCTGAGAAATTAAGAGTAAGTACATGAGTGTGGAGGGTGTGTGTGTGTGTGTGTGTGTGTGTGTGTGTGTGTGTGTGTGTGTGTGTGTGTGTGTGTGTTTGGGTGGTTGTATATGTGGATGTGTGTGTGTGTGTGTTTGGGTGCTTGTGTGTGTGTGGGGGGGGGGGTTTGGGTGGTCGTGTGCGAGGTATCTGTGTTAATTGTGTGTGGTGTGTGGGTGTGTGTACTTGTGTGACATTCATCAAGTATGTACAAATGCCCACTCTCAACCCTCTATGTCTATCATGATAGAATTTTGTTCTTTTCTGAAGGAGTTAACAGTCACACAGATAAAGGAGGTACAAAAGTTGATAGAAGCAGCCAACGAAAGAGCTCAGCAAGACATGAAGAGTTGTGAGGAGGAGCGGCTGAAGAACTTGGTAATGATAGGCAACCTTGTCGATGACACCGTCCCTGTTAGCAATGATGAGGTTGGTTCTGGGTTTGACTGCTTGGACCATGAGTGGGGGGCCTTTTGTATTTTTTTTCCAAATTATTTCTAGAATTTAGGCGTAACGGCTTCGATGAATGTAATAACTCCAGTGATGGTTCTTCTAAGCCTAAAGGAGAGGCCTGAGTAATTCGAGTGTACACTAGAATTACTTGGGCGTCTCTTAGGCTTAGAAGAACCATCACTGGAGTTATTGAGCTATTAACCAGAATGATACGAAAATGAGTAATTCGAGTTAAAAAAACTCGCGAAGCTGCCACCTCTACACTCGAATTACTTGTTTCATATCATGCTTATATGTTTATATCATATTTTGATTCCCTTTTTAAAACTTCCCTTGTCCCCATTACTGTGTTTCCACAGGCAACTGGGAACATTGTTGAAAGGATGTACGGTCGATGTGATTTTCGGAAGAAGTATTCCCACGTCGATTTGATTGTTATGATTGACGGTGTGGACACTCATAAAGGAACAGAGGTAGCGGGAAATAGGTGTTATTATCTCAAAGGTGTGTGTGTGTGTGCGTGTACCTGTGTGTGTGTGTGTGTGTGTGTGTGTCTGTGTGTGTCTGCGTGTGCTGTGTGTGTGTGCGTGTGCGTGCACATGTATGTGTGTGCGTGTGCGTGCACATGTATGTGTGTGTGTGAGTCTGCGTGTACCTGTGTGTGTGTGCGTATGTATGTATGTGGTGTGTGTTTGCTTGTGGTTATGGGTGTGTGTACATGTGTATGTAGATGTGGGTGTACATGCATATACATGCATGTATGTTCACATGTACGTACAGTGTGTACAGTATGTCTTGTACATACATGTATGTCTATCAATATCAAGTATTTCCTTACTATCCACACACTTCGGCAGGTCCTTGTGTGTTCCTGGAATTAGCCATAATCCACCTCGGTTTCCAAATGCTCCACAAGAAGAGCTATGTTCCTCTCTACGTCCCATTCTTCATGAGGAAAGAGGTGAGGACCGCTACGGCGGAGTTTGTCCGTCCATCACACCTTTCATCTGCAATCATTTCTCTGCATGAATTGGTCAGGATGGAAAGGACATGATAGTTGTTGGGGAATCCGTTTGGATTGAGGAGTGTTGAGGAATGCAGTCTGGTAAAGTACAGTGCTGAAGACGACCCACAAGGTTGAAACGTCCAGATGAAGAACTCTCTTCACCAGACTGCGTTTTTGAATGCTCCTGAATCCAAACGGATTTTCCCAACAGCAGTTGGAAACTTCGCAGTCCAAATCCCAATTCCGGGATGTAATAGATTCGGACAACCTGCCAAACTTGTTAACCAATGACAATTAAGCATGCAATTGTTAACCTACCAAATTATTCTCGTTATTAGCGACATATTAATGAGAATTACTTTATATCACTGCTATCAGGTGTGATGTGATTTGGTCCTTATGTAGGTTATGTATGAAGTGGCTCAACTTAGTCAGTTTGATGAGGAGTTATATAAGGTGTGTGTGTGTGTGTGTGGGTGTGTGGGTGTGTGTGTGTGTGTGTGTGTGCGTGCACGTGTGTGTGTGTGTGTGTGGGTGGGTGGGTGGGTGGGTGGGTGTGTGCACGTGTGTGTGGGTGAGTGGGTGGGTGTATCTGGTGTGACTGTCCACCTGGCTGACACACAGCCAACGAACCACTCTTTCCCTCCCCACCCACACCCTTCTCACCCCCCACACAACCCACACACCCCTCACACACCACACACAACCCACACACCCCTCACACACAACCCACACGCCCCTCACACACCACACACACCCTTCTCACCCTCACACACCCACCACACACACACACACCCAACCATCTAAGGTTGTTGGCAAGAGTAGCGAAATTCAAGGGGAAACAGCTGAAGAAGAGAAGTATCTCATAGCAACCAGTGAACAGCCCATCGCAGCCTACCACCGGGGGGATTGGATGGACACCTCCGATCTTCCCAAACGTTACGGCGGTTTCTCGACATGTTTCCGACAGGAAGTGGGTGCTCACGGCAGAGATACTCGAGGGATCTTCCGTGTACATCAATTTGAAAAGGTGTGCTTTGTGTGTTTACTGTACGTCATGTTATCCTAGCTGCTGTCGATGAATGTTGGCAAGAGTAGTGATATTCAAGGAGAAACATCTGAAGAAGAGAAGTATTAGATATTATTAGATATCAGATATTCTGTGTACATCATGCTATTCTTGCTGCTGCTACTGTTGTTGAATGTTGTCAACAGAGTGTTTGGATTTCAACTGATAATCACTTCAATCAATTGATAATCACTTCAATCACTTTGTTCATGATTAACAAATGTGTGCCATTTTGTCTTGCAACAGTGATCGAACCACAAAAAATTGTGGTCATTTTGTTACCATGGCAACGTACTATGCCGTCTGTCAACTTTCCCAGGTTGAGCAATTTTGCTTGACGTCCCCGCATGATGGAGAATCGTGGAAGATGTTTGATGAGATGATTGGGAATTCCGAGAATTTCTGTCAGTCCCTTGGAATACCCTACCGGATTGTCAATATTGTCTCGGGAGAACTCAACAACGCTGCAGCAAAGAAGTTCGGTAAGTGGAGTGTTCTTAGGTGAACTCCACGACTTAGCTAATTGTCTCAACATGCCAGGTCTACACAGAGGGACAGTGTATTCTCATATTTACCGTCGAATTGTCCGTTCTTAACCAGATTTGACAATATACAAAATGTTTGTAGGACTAAACAGTATAAATAAAGGACTGTCACTCCATGTACGGACATTTGTACATACATAAATGGCTCTTCTGCGTCTCGCCCTTCAGATCTAGAGGCTTGGTTTCCTGGTTCTGGAGCATTCCGGGAGCTTGTGTCTTGTTCCAATTGCACCGATTATCAGTCCAGGAGGCTCCAGATCAGATATGGACAAACTAAAAAGATGAATCAACAGGTGTTTGCTTCTTGTTGTTACACACACCACACAATGCACCATACATGTGCACACACACACACACACACACACTATGCACACACACACACACACACACTACACAAACTACACACACACACCATATATGTACACACACACACACACACACACACACACACACACACACACACACACACACACACACACACACCACACACACTACGCACACATACACACAATTCAAGCTAACCTTCAGAACCGGTGGTCTTCTTCTCCGCTTGTAGGTGGAGTTTGTTCACATGTTGAATGCAACGATGTGTGCTACCTCCAGAACGATATGCGCCATTCTCGAGAACTACCAGACCGAGGAGGGGGTGGTGGTCCCCGAGGTCCTGCGGCCGTGGATGCCACCGGAGTATAGGGAAATTATCAAGTTTGTGAAACCAGCACCAATCGACGAGGAGAAAACGAAGAAAGAGAAAAAAGCGTCGGGAAAAAAATGAACAGTGGAATCAAAATGCAATCCATGGATATGAAGGCCTCGACTAGCTAGGTATATATAATTATTGTACTTAATTACCATCATTACATTGTGGTCACATTATAATATTATAATTATAATTAATTATAAATTGTGAGAAAAGTTCAATTAAATGAATGTTGTAGGTGATATATTGTAGCTCTGATGCTATTATTACACAGTAGAACCTCTTTATAAAGGACACGTTGGGACCAGCTAGCTAATTTGTCCACTGTAGAGAGGTTGTCCACTCTTCAGAGGTGAAAAATGTATTAACACTACAGGAAAGTTCATTTTTGGGGTCGAAGGAAGTATCCTTTGTAGGGAGGTAATTTCTATGGTGTCCTTTATTGGGAGAGTCCTTTAATAGAGGTTCCACTGTACAATAATTAAGCATTAATTGCATATACATTATAATTTATAAATATACAATGTCAATTATAAACATCCATGCAAGAATATCACATGCGCATGCACGCATGTCACATGCGCATGCACGCATGTCACATGCGTACAAGGAGTAAAACAATTATTATTACATCACATGTACAGTTATGCAGCTACAGTCTGTGGTTGCTATAGCAACCAGTTAAGACGCCCTCCTCTTGTAGAACAGGACGTAGGCGTCCTTGGTCACCACTTGTTGACTTGTACATTCCTTGACGTTTTCATCATCAAAATAGAACCATTCTATGAACATGATTAGAGAATTTGGTAGAGGCACATGATTGCTACGACATAGATAGGGGAAACCAGGTGATTCTTGAGCGATCCTGTAGCAGTGAAATAGATTGAGATGGTTGAAATGTAAGACGTTTTGACCGCGAAGGTCTTGGTCAACTGATGAAGATTTTCATGGTCAAAACGTCTTACATTTCAACCATCTCGATCTATTTCACTGCTACAGGATCGCTCAAGAATTACCCGGTTTCCCCTATGATTAGAGAGATGAAGAAGGTGAAACACGGTGCACAATAATAAAGCATAGTGGATATGATAGTTACCAATAGCAACTTCTGTGATAAAATGTCTGCCGAACCAAGTACACAACATTCATTTACATTATGTTTCAGAAGTAAACAAACAATAGTAGAATAGCAAGTTCATTACGTAAACAAAGACTGAACAACAACAACAACAACAACAACAAATCACCTTCATCCTCAGACCATGTTGGTTTTATGTATGTCGTGTAGTGTCCATAGTTCGATAGGCCGTGATGGTTAACAACACCG
>OZ026565.1:482500-485000 GCA_964020155.1 Chondrilla cf. caribensis | reverse complement strand
ATAAATATGGCCGCCTCCCATGTGAGCATGAAATTTGGGCTGAAGGGACCATGCCAAGCTCAGTCTACAGCTTGCACTACAGGACTACATTCTATTGGTGTGTGTGTGTGTGTGTGTGTGTGTGTGTGTGTGTGTGTGTGTGTGTGTGTGTGTGTGTGTGTGCGTGCATGCGTATGTGTGTGTGTGTTTGCGTCTGTGTGTGTGTGTGTGTGTGTGTGTGTGTGTGTGTGTGTGTGTGTGTGTGTGTGTGTGTGTTTGTGTCTGTGTGTGTGTATTTATGTCTGTGTGTCTGTGTGTCTGTGTGTTTGTGTGTGTGCATGTAATATTTTACTTGTGGCAGTTTTTTTGTATAAACTCAATTGTTGTAATTTACCTTATAAGGTGATTCAGCTTACCTGATATCACGAGGGGCGGCAGATGTCATGGTTGCCGGGGGAACAGAGGCCCCCATATACCCTCTCGGGCTTGCCGGCTTTTGTCAGCTCAAGGCTTTGTCGACGAAATTCAATCATTCACCCCATGAGGCGTCCAGACCCTTCGATAGAGATAGAGACGGTTTTGTCATGAGTGAAGGTGTGTGCACTAGTTGAATAGTTCATGTGTTAAGGCCTGCAGCTGCTCCTGCATGTTGCCTAGCATTTTGGATGTTGTTTTCAGCTCTGCAGTCTTCTATAAACATGAGTTAATAACAACTCCACAGGCTAAATATAGCTGGTTTATGTGGTGTGTGTGTGTGCATACGTTGTAGTGCGTGTGTGTGTGTGTGTGCGTGCGTGTGCGTGTGTGGGTGCGCGTGTGTGTGTGTGCGTGTGTGGGTGCGTGTGTGTGTGTGTGCGTGCGTGTACGTTTGTGTGCTTGCGTGGGTGCATGCGTGGGTGCGTGGGTGCATGCATGCATGCGTGTGCATGTGTTGTGGTTTGACTTTTGACCTTTACATACCTCTAGGTTCTGCTGCTCTTGTCCTTGAGAGTCTTGAACATGCCAAGAGTAGAGGAGTGACGACCATATATGGTGAAATTCTCGGTTATGGGATGTCCTGTGACGCCCACCACCTGACTGCTCCCAGCAATGATGGTGAGGGTATGAGTGCGTGTATGAGGGCTGCCTTGAAGGACGCCAGGCTGGAGCCTAGTCAGGTAAGCTCAGTGTGTGTGTGTGTGTGTGTGTGTGTGTGTGTGTGTGTGTTTGTGTGTCACATGCACACCCACACCCACGAACACGCACACACACACACACACACACACACACACACACACACACACAGTACCACCTTATTGTTGTATCACACCTCCCCAGATTGGCCACGTCAATGTACATGCAACATCAACTCCTCTGGGAGACAGTGTGGAGAACTTGGCTATAAAGAATGTCTTCGGCAGTAACTCGTCTTCCTTGCTCATCTCTGCTACAAAGTCATCAACAGGGCACCTTCAAGGAGCCACTGGATCGCTGGAAGCCATTTTCGCCACTCTGGCTGTGTATCACGGTATCACCCCGCCCACTCTAAACTTACAGAATTTAACATCGGAGTTTGACCTGGATTATGTCCCCCTGGTGGCCAAAATGTGGACCCCTGGGCCAAAATGTGACAGAAGAATTGCACTAACTAATTCTTATGGTTTTGGCGGAACTAATGCTTCTATTTGTATCGCAGAGTACAGCTAGTGGATAGTAATTAAATTATTAATGTAATGCAATTAATTAATTTATCAATTCTAAACCGCACGAAAACATCCTACTACGTACATCAACAATAACATTATCGAATTAATGTAATATTTTTTTATTGAAACACAAAATAATATTACATGCGTACAGTAGTGATTGTAATACATCCACACAAACGAGACACAACAAATGATAATAATATTATAAGTTTAATAATTGATATTGTTCAGTGAATTAAGTATACATCCTATGTGTGGCTTCATCCTATTGGAAATGTGATAAACTAAATATAACACCAAAATCAGGTTCATATTATGTGTCACCATCACAACACGAAATGTTAGTTCAAACCATTTTGAATCAAATGTGGATAAAATACTCTACAAAGGAAAGAATATTAGAATTAGATGTAATGTTCATAGCATTGGTGTGTGTGTGTGTGTGTGGTGTGTGTGCGAACGTGTGTGTGCGTGTGTGTGGTGTGTGTGTGTGTGGTGTGTGTGTGCATGTGTGTGCACGTGTGGCCGTGTGTGTGTGTGAGCGTGTGTGTGTGTGTGTGCACATGTGGCCGTGTGTGTGTGGTGTGTGTGTGCGTGTGTGGTGTGTGTGTGATGTGTGTGCGTGTGTGCATGTGTGGCTGTGTGTGTACATGCATACTAGTATGTATGTGTATCTACATCCATATACAAACATCTTCAACATCACAGACAGAAACGAACCAGGGAAGTTTTTTCACTAGACATAAGTCCCCTCACTGGCTGGGTTACCCTGTCCTCTAAGGTTGACCAAGGGGTCCCCCAGTTCGAGGGTTTCCGAGTGGGGGTCCATATAA
>OZ026565.1:470000-472500 GCA_964020155.1 Chondrilla cf. caribensis | reverse complement strand
ATTAGATATGTACATCAGGTCATATTCCTTTACTCTTGAGAGTGGTATGTACGTAAGTGCACACACACACACACACACACAAACAAACAAGCACACACACACACACATCCACACGCACACACACACACACACACACACACACACACACACACACACACACACACACAAGCAAGCACACATGCACACCACACACACACACACACACACACACACACACACACACACACACACACACACACAAGCAAGCACACATGCACACACCACACACACACACACACACACACACACACACACACACACACACAAGCAAGCACACATGCACACACCACACACCACACACACACACACACACACACACACACACACACACACACACAAGCAAGCACACATGCACACCACACACACACACACACACACACACACACAAGCAAGCACACATGCACACACCACACACACACACACACACACACACACACACACACACACACACACACACACACACACACACCTTAACAGGCACTTTGAGCTGAGTCCCATCCAAGAGAATAACAGTACAGTCTCTGGCGTGTTCTGGCATTCCTGGACACAAATGGAAATAACTCCATAACAATTCATCCCGTACAACCCCTTAAATAGTATTCAATTTCCCCCATATCGAAAATAGGAAGACTCCTTCAAAGTGCTTTGTGATGAACATGACAACATCGATACAACATGATACAAATTAATCAATTAATTGAATGGTCGTGATACATACGATTCCATCAGGAGATGTACTGAAATCACCATAGCATTAAAAATCCAATCAATGTCAAGTGCATGGGTATGAGTCAGACTGTGGTACAAGTATGTATGTATATACTTACTAGCACACACACAAGCACTCCTCACAAGCACATGTCCTTACAACACAAACACAAAAGCACATACACACAAGCACATACACACACAGGCACAAACTATACATACACACATACTCACACCTACACGGTGCCAATTAGACAGGAAGTTGCTGTTTACACAAAAAATGAAAGCGTGTTAATTTTCCCTCAACTAGATTGGGATAAGGTCAAGGGGCATAGGAGGATCAGGCTTTATGACAACTGCCCACTTAGGTATCTTCATGCCTACGCATGTTACTTTGATATCATTATGATTCAATTTCTCAATTAAAACTGCAATTACTTCAGTCAAGTGCTGGGATCATCCAGTGAAACGACATTAATGGAGGCCATAGAAAGACCCGCGAGAAAATCACCCTGCACGAACAAATTTAACATAACATACATTTCATGGTAGTTATGTGCTTGATGTTTGAAATGGTGTTGAAATGATCAACACTTGGTGTCCTCATAGTGGACATACCCAGCAAGAGAGCTCATATTGAACAATACCGGGGCAATTACGCATGTACATGCATGGCAATGTGATGTACATGTGTTTGTACATATCTGTCACATGTACACGTGTTGTATGTACCTGTTACATGTACACATGTTCGTACATACCTGTCACATGTACACGTGTTCGTACATACCTGTCACATGTACACGTGTTCGTACATACCTGTCACATGTACACGTGCTCGTATGTACCTGTCACATACGTCTATATGTGCTCATGTAACTGAACTCTGTACCAGGTTGTGCAAATGTACACAGAGCATCACGAGGAAGACACTCAAACACAACCATTGGTGAGCATGACCTCATACACCAGTAGGAGTGCCTGGCTTATGACATCAAGTATACACACGTGTACACATATCCAGGACCAAATACACATAGGCCAGGTACAGTACACACGTACACACATCCACACATACACAACCAAATACACTTAGACCAGATACAGTACACACGTACACACATCCATGGCCAAATACACTTAGATCAGGTACAGTACACACACATGTACACATTTAGGACCAGATACAGTATACACATGTACATAGTACTACTACACCTACAGTACATGCATACATGATCCAATACATGTGGACTGAGTATACACACATGCACATTCTTCTCCATACAACATCAAATACATGTAGATACGTACATGCATAGATGAGTTGCTATTACATGGGATTACGTACTGTTGTCAACAATACTACACGGTACAGACAGACAGACGTACGTTTGTACACAAGCACTGTATGTATGATAGAGAACTTAACATATCATGATGAAGTCATTATGCTATATTACGATGTATTGGGTAATTCGAGTTACATATTACGATATGTTATGGTGATGAATATGACATTACGTTACGTTACGTCTGGATTACAGAATGATTACAATTGGGGCAGAGTAAACGTACAGTACAGAGAGACACACATAGGTATGTACGTACGTAAACATGTATACTTTCATCCATGAATGTGCTTCCTTCTTGAAAGAAATTACTCTCTATACGCTATACATAACTTTCACTTGTAACATACTAATAATATGTGTACGTCTGTATAGTACACAGACTGCAATACATAAGGAAC
>OZ026565.1:425000-465000 GCA_964020155.1 Chondrilla cf. caribensis | reverse complement strand
TGTGTGTGTGTGTGTGTGTGTGTGTGTGTGTGTGTCTTTGAGGTGTGTGGGTGTGTCATGTGCCACTTACATCAAATAATGACTGTCATGTTTTCTCATTCTTTTATTCTCTCCAGAATCAACAAGGTCGAGATTGTGCAAGCATTTGTCATCAGTGGCTATGATACCCAATTTGAGAGACCTCCTTACATTGCTCTAGTGAATCCCTTGGAAGCTACTACACTGCCTCCGTTCATGGCTATTGGGGCACATATTCGTCCGAGTAATGTTGTCTCGGAACTCAATGCGATGACTGAAGTGTATGAGGATGCATCCACTCTCCTGGATACCAAACGGGCACTGCTGATGGGGGACTTCAACGCTGACTGCAGCTATCTCTCTGGTGTAAGATTTCGGAATTTAATACTCACTACTGACGAGCGTTTCATTTGGCTGATTGATGAAGATAGCACTGTAGCTGTAAGCGAGTGTTCCTATGATAGGTTAGTGTGTGTGTGTGTGTGTGTGTGTGTGTGTGTGTGTGTGTGTGTGTGTGTGTGTGTGTGTGTACGTGTCTGTGTGTACGTGTGTGTGTGTGTGTGTGTGTGTGTGTGTGTGTGTGTGTGTGTGTGTGTGTGTGTGTACGTGTGTGTGTGTGTGTGTGTGTGTGTGTGTGTGTGTGTGTGTGTGTGTGTGTGTGTGTGTGTGTGTGTGTACTACATGTATGTGGCATGTGTGTACAGTTGCGTGAGAGCCAACATGTACTATACATGAGTGTATCATTGTACCACATCCCATAATGTACAGTTGTTCACATCAATACGATCCTTGTACAGTGAATCGGTGTCCTCCCATGTTCTACAGATTTGTTGCGGTAGGAGGGGTAGAACAGTTTGTGAAGACTAATGCCAGCGTGTTTCGCTTTGATGCCGCGTATCAACTCCCGGCTAACTTGGTGAGTACCCTGTGAGCCTGTGACACACCACTTGCTTGCATGTTGTCTGATGGCATATCGGCACAGCAAGACCTTGATTATCCAACACTCTTCCAGGGAAACAATACATGTCAGATTAAAGAGGTTTTAGTGGTATTGCTTGTAATGATGGAAGTGTCTAAAATTGGTCAGATGATCGAGGATGTTGGATTATAGAGGATGTTGGATTAAAGAGGGTCTATTGTACTTTTTATCACGATATACCTTCGCACAGGCACATTCCCGCTAACGATAATTGCATCACACGTTGGAGCCTTGTGTTGTGGAGATTATCATCACACATAATTTGTGATCATCAGATATGTAATTAGATGCATACTTGGTGATTAAATGCTTCCTTGTGACCAATTACTCAATTTGGTTATTTATTATGCCCTTGCTGTTACTGTAGTAATATGCAGTCTACATTGCATGGATAACAGCTGTGTGTTGCACAACAAACCATCTGCATTGCATAACATCTATTCTGTGTTGCACAACAAATCATCTGTATTGCATAACATCTATTTGTGTTGCACTACAAGCCACCTGCATTGCATAACACCTTTTATTTGTTGCATAACAAACCATCTGCATTGCATAACAACTATTTTGTGTTGCACAACATACCCCCTGTGTTGCATAACTACTTCCTGTGTTGCTCTCTGCAGACTGAAATTGTCAGTGATCATTATCCAATCACTCTACGGCTGGGAGGTGACAGGACTTCAGCTGCTGTTGAGTCAGTACACAGACAGACCCTTGGGTACCTCACAATTGTTGCTTTTCTAGCAGTCTGTTTGACTACCTGATTCAATTGAACTGAAACTGCTGACATAAGCAATGTTTTGTCAACAACAGTGTTCACACCATATTATTGTGTGCATTTGATATTATATTATGTACATGTTTTGTAATAATATTATACAAGTGTATATTATATTATATAACATTATATTATTATATTTGTATATATTATATATAATAATATAACCTGGGTCAGGAGCATCGAAACACATTGTTTGAAACTGGTCTTAAGCTACTGTGATATGTGGCGTACTTCAATCGATCGTGTGATCAGTTCAGCGTGTTTGCACATGCAGTGATGCGTGAATAGAAATCAGACCCAATGTGACTTGAAATACACTGGTATAACTGGAGCCTATGATGTTACATGTGCAATTTTGATGGAGTTTACAAATGATACAAGTACATAATTGGAATACACTGGAACCTCTTCATTTAGGACACTGGGACCTTACTTTTAGTCCTTAGTACAGGGGTTTCCGTAATTCAGAGGTCATTTTATACACTACAGTACTACACTGGGACACAGAACGGTGTCCTTATTACAGAGGTTTCCACATTTCAGAGGTTTGTAATAGAGAGGTTCCACTGTATTATAGGTGTTTCACCTAAGGAAGGAATCAATGTGTGGAATTGTCACCTCCAATATGTCATAAAACATGCACATGTACGTACAGTGTGCATACGTGTGTATGTACAGTACGTACAGTGTGCATACGTGTGTATGTACAGTATGTACAGTGTGTGTACGTGTGTATGTACAGTATGTACAGTGTGCGTACGTGTGTATGTACAGTACGTACAGTGTGTGTACGTGTGTATGTACAGTATGTACAGTGTGCGTACGTGTGTATGTACAGTACGTACAGTGTGTGTACGTATGTACAGTACATACAGTGTGCATACATGTGTATGTACAGTACGTACAGTGTGTACATATGTACATTACATACAGTGTGCGTACATGTGTATGTACTGTACATACAGTGTGTTTGTGTACGTATGTACATTACATACAGTGTGTGTACATGTGTATGTACTGTACACATATACGTACATTCTGCTAAAACTTCCATGCAGTTATTATTATATTGAACTGACAGACACAATCAAAGTTCACCAGTTGGTTAAATATGACGACTCTGAGTTACTGCACACGTACATAGAGGGTATATGGTCTAAAATAGGTACATACATATACACGTACATACGTACGTTAAGACCTATGAGACAGCATACTTAAGGGTTAGTTAGGTGTAGTGACACCCTGTGCTAATACTGGTGGTAGGGGCAGTGAGCGTGATGGTTTCATTTGGCTGCTTTCTTCCTGGGCCCAGTCTTGACCGGTGTGTCGTTGAGGGATGACTCCAGTGTTCTGTCTCTGGTGGTGTCGCGAGACACGGAGGAAACCTTGGTTGAATTGAGGGTGGAGTCACGCGTGTTGTCAAGGCTACGTAGGGGTGTGGCCACAGAATGATACTTGGACAGATCCAGTGTTGCTATTCCACTGATCTGGATGTCACCACCAGGCTAGTGGAGGGACAGTGGGGTGACATGAAATATGCACGTGTCCATGTGTATGTGTGTGTGTGTGTGTGCGTGCGTGCGTGCGTGTGTGTGTGTGTCTGTCTGTCTGTCTGTCTGTCTCTGTGTGTGTGTGTGTGTGTGTGTGTGTGCGTGTGTGTGTGTGTGTGCATGCAAGTGCTGCATTTCACCTGTCCATACACTCCCACTAAGGCATCGGAATGGTAGTAGAACTCCTCCTTCAACGAGATCACAATACACTGGAAACTGTGCTTCGTGTGGTGCTTGATGTAGTTGGCCAGCTGGGGAGGTCAGGAATCAAGGAACATTACGTATATCAGATACAGCACACGCAGGATGCAATACGTTGCATACATTCACACAGAGTGTGCAAGTAGTTGTAAACACACATACAGTGCTTCACAAGTAAATGGGTAAAAAAATGAAATAATAAGCAAGTAAGCCTATGTCGCTGTATGCACATATGTACGTGAGTCTGTATCGACGTAGGCAAGTGGTGTGTACCTTCGCAATGTTGATGTTGTCGAGGGAGGCATCCACCTCGTCCAGCACGAAGAACGGAGAAGGCTGGTAGCTGGAGAACGGCAAGCGTATCCTCGTACGTGAGGGCAAGTGAACACGTGTGTGCTAGGAGGAACCCCTGCGCATTCGCGCACCTTCGTACGTACATACATAGCCCTCTTACTACCGAATCAATCTTGTTTCACATGACAGCCATGGACTGTACAGTGGGAAATCATTCCGGGGGATAATATTCCATCATCTTCATCCGAAATAACCATTTCACAGTTTTACTTCTATGATTTTCCCATCGACACATTGAAGCCCAGTTTGCCACTTGAAATTTTGCAGTAATAAATTTGCAAATTAGTCCCAAACACTATAATCTCACAAACTTCACAAAACTTCCTCGCTAAACTGCACGTAGTTATGCACACTTGTACACAAGGTTTCCTTATAACTGGAGCTTCTAAGACGGACGAACATCATCAGAGGTGATCTCAGTTGAAGATGGAGCGATTATCTCAATACAGTGGAACCTCCTTTAAAGGACACTTCAAATAGAGGATACCATAGAAATTACCTCCCTAAATAGGACACAATTTTCAAAAGGCAACAGAAATAGACTTCCCTATAGTGCTAATACATTGTTCGTAGTGATGATCCAATTTTCAACTCTGAAGAGTGGACAACCTTAGCTACTCCCGATGTGTCCTTTATAAGGAGGTTCCACTGCAGTGGGTGTACACTCGCCCCCTCACCTGTGTATGGAGAACAGCAGGGCAAGTGCGGCTATGGTCCTCTCGCCTCCAGAGAGCTGGTCCATGGTACGATACCTCTTCCCTGGGGGAATGATGTGGTAGTTGATGCCTCCATTGAACGGCTCCTGTAGCGAGTGAGAGTGAGTCTGTAGGTGTGTGTGTGTGTGTGTGTGTGTGTGTGTGTGTGTGTGTGTGTGTGCGCGAGTGTGTGTGTGTGTGTGTGTGAGTCTGTATGAGACATACACAGCTGTCTTCTAAGTGTATCTGTGCAATAGCTCCTGGATTATTTGACAATTTCTTGTAAGTATCATCAATAACATCAGCCACATGATCAAAAGACTCTTGAAAGCGATCACGTCTAGAAGAAAATAGATGGCATTACAAAGAACTGAAACACACACGCGCACACACACGTACACATACACACATCCGCACACACATACGTACACATACACACACACGCACACACATACGTACGTACACACATGCGCACACACATACGTATACACACACACACACACACACACACACACACACACACACACACACACACACACACACACACATGTTCATACCTTGTTTTAGCCACTACATCAAATGCTCTCTTTTTCTTGTTGAACTCCTTCCTTGCTGTGTCCATGTCATCCGAAGCAGTTCTCAAGCGATCTTCAACATCCTTCAGACGATCAGAGGCCTTCAAATCTGCTCCCACGTACTTCTCCAGAGAAGCCCGCAGGTTGATGCACTCTCTGTGAATCTCTTCGGTCTTCTTCCTGATTGCATCTTGCTCCTTGAACCTCTTCAAGGAATCCGGCAGGTCTGAGTAATCGATTTTGATCCTCATTTCCTGCGCATAGTGTCGCCTTGCTCCCTGTGGGACCACAATGAACAGACCACATAACAGTATGTGCGAGTATTGTGGTCATCTACCTGTATGCACACACACACACACACACACACACACACACACACACACACACACACACACCAACACGCACACACACACACACACACACACACACACACACACACACACACACACACACACACACACCTGAGTGCTAATGCTGTCCACCTCCATCATAGTACTGGTACCAGCTTCATCTTGTGAGTCCATTTGTGAGTCCTCCTCTCCTTCTTCGACACTGTCCAGTGTGCCGTCCAACAACGGCAATTCAACACCCTCCATCTACACATGCATGTGACAGACATGTGACCGATTGAGAAATTTGGCAATTACAATGGTGGCAATATACGTACATACGTACATACATAGATGCATGTTACATGTTGTACATACGTATGTAGTGCATGTAATGCATGTTGCATGTAGTACATGTTACATATTGTACGTACGTACATAGTGCATGTAATGCATGTTGCATGTATCGCATGTTATATGTTGTACATACGTACATATGTACGTACACACCTTACAAGCCTTCAGTATCTGGTGTCTCTCATGTCTCTGCTGCTCTATCTGGCCTTCCCTTATGGTTATCTTCTTCTGCACCAACATCTGATCTCTAGTGCAGGTGTTCAACAAGTTCTTAACCTCCTTCACTTCAAATTCCTGTAAAACAACACCAAAAACAGAGAAAACATCAAATCCAATGACACTATCACTGAAAACTCTAAAACAGGTCAGCGTGAACATCTAGGACGGAGTATTGTGCAAGGTTTGTCATACAGAGTATGTACGTATGTAAGGCTATCTCATGAACTGGGTGTGGTTGTGGCTATGGGGTCTTGTTTCACCCGGGAAAGCCTTCAACTGCAAGGCTATATACTGTACCAGACACCCAGAACGATGCCCTCACACTTGTGAAGTTCGTATTCCAGAACCTCCACCCACATTCACAGATTGCACAGTTCATTGTCGTTTTAAAAACATACTCATCAATCAATTCGAAAAAATAAAATCATAAGGAAGGTAAGAGTAGTCGTCTTCTTCATGCAATCACTGACCTTTTCTTCTGCTCCTTTTCTTCTCTCCTGAAGGCTTTCCTTCAAAGAGTCAACCTCCTCTTGTTTCAAATCTATCCTCTGTGGAGGCACAGTAGAAAGCACACTACACACACAGACATACACACGTGCACAAACACACACAAACACACACACCCACACGCTACACCCACACCCACATATGCTACACCCACACCCACACATCCTACACCCACACCCACACATGCTACACCCCCACACACACGCTACACCCACACACACACGCTACACCCACACACGCTACACCCACACCCACACATGCTACACCCACACCCATACACGTACACACACTAGTACTACGTAAGTACGTACATGTACAAAAGCTATCAGCTGTGTCTTGAGATCTTAGCGAGATGCTGACCACTCTAAGCTCACATCACCATTACAACCTCAAACATACACAGCTCCCCTATCACAAGCACACCCTGGTGACCCACTCACATTACACCCACACCTCCACCACCCTCACTACACATGGCACACCTGTGCAGTTAGCTCCTCCTCGCTCTTTAGTTTCTTCAAATCCTCTTCGTCCTTTTTGATGGTGGCAGACAGTGTCCGGATCCCCTTCACGGTGTCCCTGGATCGCTCGTACTCCAGCTGGTTCTGCAGGCGGATCAGCTGGTTCTGGATGTCATTCTTCCTCTTCATCCGCTCCTGGTGGGCGTGGACGTTCTGCTCTTCGTATTGTCTGTTGGGACAGAGATGCCGGCAAAGTAAGTGCTAACAGCTTACACATATCTTTCCGTATACGTACCATATGTATGTATATGTACATGTGTCCATGTACGTATATGTACATGTGTGCATGTACGTATGTATGTGGCTACGCTGAATGTACGTATATGTACATGTGTGCATGTACGTATGTATGTGGCTACGCTGCATGTACGTACGTACATACGTATGTACACATAACTTGTACATTCACAGTGTCTCCTCCATGTACTGTTAGCACATGCACACATGTTCCTAAACATCACTTACCTGATATTATCCAGGCCAACCTCATCACAGAATGCCACAAACACCTCATCCTCCACAGCACTGATCTTCCCTTCTAGTCTCTTTATCTTCCCCTCCCTGTTCTCAATTGCAGAGGTGAGGCTTTCTATTGTTGTCTATAACATAGGGAATTGGAGGTCTGAGTGCTTGAAGTAATGTACGTATATTTATGAGTGTTTGTATGTACGTGTGTGTGTGCATAAGAGTGTACGTGCACATGCAAGAGTGTGAATGGGTGTATGTATGTACGTATGTTAGCACATGTGGGTGTAAAACGTGTGTGTCTGTGTATGCGTGTGCGTGTGTGTGTGTGCATGTGTGTGTGCGTGCGTGCGTGTGTGCATGTGTGCATGTGTGGCCGTAGCATTAGCACGAGGGTCAAATATACGTACATCTATTCTCTCCTTCTCCTTAGCAATCCCCTCCAATTCATGCTGTATTCCTACCATATTCCTAGTTTGCTGAATGTGGAGACAATGAAACAAACTCATAATCAAGTTACAGACATACGCACATAATGTCATCATTAATACAGAAATCCATTGATTGTAAGTAAGAATACTTGCACAAAAGTAGTGAAATTGAAAGTGACAGAAACCTGGGGCTAACAACACAGACATTAGACATCATCAATGGGATATTTCAGCCATGAAAGGTGCCCCATTGTTATAACAGTCCATACACACACACACACATGCATGCAACACATGTGAATACACTCAAACACCTTACCGCACAAACAGAAACACACACACACACACACACACACACACACACACCACACACACACACACACACACACACACACACACACACACACACACACCACACACACACACCACACACACCACACACACACACACACACACACACACACACACACACACACACACACACACACCTCATAGTCCTTGCTTTTCTGCACATGTCTCAGCTTCATTTCAAGAATTTTGATGTCAGACTCAAGTGGTCTTAGTTCTGCCTCCCTCGACCTTGCTTGGGTCACCTTTCGGAGATCTTCCAAACACTTGTCGCGTTGACGAACAAGTTTTTCAACTTCCTACACAAAGAAAAGACCTATGTATATACACACAGCACATACAGTACATACAGTACATACAGTAAATACAGTACACACAGTACATACAGTACACACAGTACATACAGTACACACAGTACATACAGTACGTACATACGTATGTAATACATATCTGAACATATCTTCATGTGGGTAGATTATAGTTGGTGGAGAGATCTCAACATGCGGACTAACTCCAGATTGCATCCTCATCTCCCTCCACACAGACACACCCACCTTGTCATCCCACCGCTTGGCCTTCTTCTTCAATTCACTCATTCCTCCGGTGATTTCTCCCGACTTCCTGAACAGAGTTCCGTCCAAGGAGACCGTCTTGTGGCGCTCTCTCTTGCCGTAAGCCACAGTCTGAGCCTCCTCCATAGTGTCACACACGACAGTGTCCCCACAAGCAAACTGAACTGCTTTCTGCACACAGAATGGAGGCAGCGGTTATCGTATGGATATGGATATGGAATCTTATTTAACGTGGGTGAGCCTTTAGCCCTGGGGGCTACTATACTAGGTGCCCAACAGTCGGTATACCAATCTCTTCATACGTACATAGGCAAATACACAGATACACCCAGGAAGGAGGCAGCAGTTATCGTATCAAACAACCTCTTCATACGTACATAGGCAAATACACAGATACACCCAGGAAGGAGGCAGTGTGAACAGCCCACTAGAGCCTCAATTTCCTAATTTCCACATCCTAAATACCCCGACTGTTTCCATGTAAATGCAACAAAAACAATACCCAATCCACATTATTACATCCAGATGTTTACGGAAACATTGTCTTGCAAAGGTCGGCTAATTTGAGATTTCCTAATTAGGAAATCACACAATGACGATATGATGTCAGAATGACTCCTTATGATGACGTTTCCTCAATTTGGAGGTCGTTGAACCATAGGTTGAACACAATACAGTTCTACAACACAAGAGGACACGAAATGATGTCCTTATAAAGATGTTTCCTCAATTGATGTTAATGTTACACTGCACGGAGTTTAGGACTTTAGGACATTTTGGCTGAATGTAGCATGCATAATTTTATTAATTATGTTTGTAAATGTAAATATTATTAATAATATTATATAATAATCTATAATTATACTATATTAATTATTATAGACAATAAGTACGTATGTTCCATGCAAAATTTGGACACATGATTGAGTCTGAATTGCCAATTGAATTAGCTGTTAAACAGGTGTACATAGGGAACACAAATCTCTGCAATCACACGACTAACAGGCCATCTACATATACCTACACAAACATACAATGTACCATCCAACAATCATCTTCTCACTTATGGTAATTACCACAGTTTGTTTTCAACAAGAGGTCATTACAATAAACAAACAAGTTATGTACTTGGTTCCCACGGTCATCAGTGATCTCATGTTAGGGTTTGGTTTTGGGGTGGTGTTTTGACTAGAACATGATGCATACAACAAACACACACACACACACACACAGTATAATACAATATCATCATCATACACACACACATATTATGGTACATACTGTACAATACCTATGTACATGCACGTACATTGCAGTACACTAGAATACAACTTACATACAGTACCATAATGTAAGTGTGTAAGCAATAGTTTCTGTATGTTTATGCCGTAGGAACAAATTAATGGACTGCAAAAAGTTTCATTGGAAGATACAGTGGTAATAGAAAGCAATGATACCAAAACTCATGGTGTACTCCCAAGTGCTCATGTGCACTCGTATGCGTACTAGAATCCTTTGTTCCTAAAGGCGTTAATTGTAGTTGAGCAGCTATGTGATTTGTATCATACCCTTATGACTATACGTGCCTGGACGCTACATTGATGGCTCTTTGAATCTTGAACAGAGAAAGGTAGCCCACAAATAATTTGGAACCTACTTTCAATCACCACTGTACATAAGTTACTTTATGCGTTAGTGTAAGTTGGTCAGGTTCAGGTCTTTAAAATGAATGTACCTTAACTTCGGGAGTACTGTACTTTACACAATCAAACAGTAGCTTGCACGTTCCTCCCAGACTTCTCAATTTCTCACTTATTGAATACACACGAATGCCATCAAGCGGAAGGAATGTGTGAGGTTCTATGCGCTGTAAGCGTAAGGGGAGAGGAGAGAGAACAGTATAACATCCAATCATTCACTCAGCTGAACATACATCTATCAATCCCATCAACACACCAAAACAGACTAGATATCCACACACACTTGCACACACACACACACACATACAGGCACACACACACACACACACACACACACACACACGCACACACACACACACACACACACACACACACACACACACATCCCATCAACACATCCACCCATCCTATTCACACCTTATATCCACTAATACACACTCACTTGCTCATCTCTCAACTTCATTAACAATTCAGCCCATCCCATCAACACACACAAACATCCATCCTATCTACCTATACACTGATACTGAACACACACACACACACACACACACACACACACACACACACACACACACACACACACACACGTGCACATACACACACCTGCACACACAAACACACACACACACACACACACACACACATGCACATACACACACCTGCACACACACACACACACACACACACACACACACACACACACACACACACACACACACACTTGATCCTTCAAATACTGTATGCAATCCCTCCCGGTGTGTTCACTGTCCACGACAATGCTCTCCATGTTATGACCAAGCACTCTAGTCAGAGCCAACTGGTAGCGCTGGTGGACGGGCTCACACAGGTCAAGCAGACGACCGTACTGGGGTGGATGAGAAAGAAGAGGATGCTCAGCTCACTGCAAACCAGGGATGCACAATCAGGACAAGAAACTACGTACAAGGCGGTAATGACAGCTGTACTCACTCTAATTTTTACTGGACAGTACGTATCTTTGCGAATTTAGTGGATGAATTTGGGGTTGTGAACATTTAGTTTTTAAATATTTTCTTTTCCAAAAGAAGCCAGAATCCAAAAAAATCATCCTTCCGCAAAAATAAAAATGTGAACTACAAGACCTGCTGTCGATTTGTAAAAAGTACTGTACATTCTGCATGAATTAGGGTGAGTAGGTACGTAGGTTATGCTACATAGGTAGGTAGGTATACCTGGCAGGCATGGATCAGTGATCCAGTAGCCAGGGGCTACTATTAAGGCACCTAGTACAAAGAACATACATAGTACAAAAAATATATACAGTATAAAAGAACACGCACAGAATAAAGCACAATTAGTAATATTATAATAGTTGTTAGTCATGATAAATAAATAATTAAATTCGTTACAGGAAGAAATTAAAGGAAATAGAATGAGTCACAATATATTACACAGAATACAAAATTACTAGTGTCATATTAGAAAAAAACTTGAGGTGGCTTTTGTATAGCTTTACAGCACTGTACAAAAGCCACCTCATGTTTTATTCTAATGCGTGAATGACACTAGTAATTTTGTATTCTGTGTAATATATTGTGACTCATTCTGTTTCCTTTAATTTCTTCCTGTAACCAAGGACAACTGCATAGCAACCACAAATAACCACAAGTAATTGCTCAGCAGGTCCCACCACAAACGTCCACTACTCACCACTCCCGGGAAGAGACGCTTCAAGTTCTCCAGCAGCTCCCTGTTCTGTCTCTGCTTCTCGAGCTCTCTCTGGTCCATACTCGCTGCATCTAGCTTGTCCTTGAGTCGCTCCAGAGCATTGGTGATGTCATGATACTTGTAGTGAGCACTCTGGACATCATCGCGAAGAGAGTCAAACTGCTTCTTCTTGTCCTCCAAATCTTGCTTGTAGGCCGTGATGTCTTCTTCGTGACGTTCAACCTTGGAGTCAATATCGGTCCTGAACAAGCAAGAAACACACGATGAATGTGGATGATACAAACACACACACACACACACACACACACACACACACACACACACACCACTTACTTTCTTGCTAGCAATTCTTGCTCCCTCATTAGAATCTCATTCTTCTTCATCTCCATGCCCTGCTTGCTCTCCTTATCCTTGTTTTGCTTCCGAGTTATCTCCTGGAGCTCCTGGTTGATCTTGGCAGCCTTCATGTTCACTTTTCCCTTCAGTCTGTAATACTCTTGCAACTAACCAGTGAAATACGTAAATGCAACTGTAGATAGAGTAGGACCTTCACCAGTGTGTGTACAGTAGGACCTCTACTAGTGTGTGTACAGTAGGACCTCCACTAGTGTGTGTACAGAAGATCGTTCACCAGTGTGTGTACAGTAGGACATTCACCAGTGTGTGTACAGTGGGACCTCTACTAGTGTGTGTACAGTGGGACCTCAACTAGTGTGTGTACAGTAGGACCTCTACTAGTGTGTGTACAGTAGGACCTCTACTAGTGTGTGTACAGAAGATCGTTCACCAGTGTGTGTACAGTAGGACGTTCACCAGTGTGTGTACAGTGGGACCTCTACTAGTGTGTGTACAGTAGGACCTCTACTAGTGTGTGTACAGTAGGACCTCTACTAGTGTGTGTACAGTAGGACCCCTACTAGTGTGTGTACAGTAGGACCTCTACTAGCATGTGTACAGTAGGACCTCTACTAGTGTGTGTACAGTAGGACCTCTACTAGAGTGTGTACAGTAGGACCTCTACTAGTGTGTGTACCTGTGCATCTTGTAGTTCCACTGCCTGTCCACTCTTTCTCATGAAATCTTCCTCAAATCGTTCTGCAGTCTCCTTCATCTCCTGGTAGTCCCTCTCAAAGTCTCTGACGGTCCCTTCGTGGTCCTCATGCTTCTTCAAGGCCTTGGCATGGGCTGACCTGTGATACAGAACACATACCATTTGAAACAAAAATGAACACACACATACGTACGCACGCACATACGTATGTATGTACATGAATAAATGTACGTACGTATATACTGTACTGATAAAAAGTAGGATTTAGCATACCCTCCAAGATAAGTAAGTATACAGTGGAACCTCTCCATTACAAACCTCTGAATAGCAGAAACCTCTATAATGAGGACACCATTCTGTGTCCCGGTGTAGTACTGTAGTGTATTAAGTGACCTCTGAATTGAGGAGCCCTCTGTAATGAGGACTAAAATCAAGGTCCCAAAGTGTCCTCAATGAAGAGGTTCCACTGTATATATAGTAGTATGTACATAGGTACAGTATGTTATAGTAGTATGTACATACATAGGTACACTATATAAGTAAGTAAACGTATTAGACTGTACTTACTCGAGGTCTGCAGTGTCCTCATTAACCAATACTGATAGCATGTACATACATATGTACAAATTGTATCACTGGAATTACGCCGAACCAGCTGAAAATAGACCGAAGTCTCTATCAGCTGGGAGACCGAAGTCCGATTTTGATGGCAACCAGTGATTACCTCCCAGTCATCCAAATCCTCAAAAAAAGGGAACCACAGACAGCTGTTTCGCTCTTATTTGAGCTCCTCAGTGTGGTACACCCTGTACATCATTCGGATGACTGTCCTCATCTTATCATTCCGACACACAAGTGAACACTTGTGGTCTTCATGATAAGAGAGGACGAGGGAGGCTTACAGTCAAGGCGTGACTGTGCGCTCTGATGGTAGGGTAGGCTTATTGTGCAATAAACGTACCTTACCATACATATGTACCTCTGATAAGAAGTACTGATTAAATGTATTCTTCAAGATATTCACTTTGCAGGCGAGTTTTTACTATACAGTGAATATTTGTTAATCCGTCGCAATTCATTTTCGTAGAATAAGGTGGATTAAAGAGTTTGGCAGATTAACTGGATATTCATTGGTACTTGTACATTATATTGGTACTGGGAAATTGTGGTAGATGAAGAGGTTTGGTAGATAAGGCAGTGGCGCGTTAACAAGAATCCATTGTACTTACTTCGATGCCTGAAGTCTCTTCATGACGTGGGCTGACTTCTGCTTGGCATTGATGAACTCCGGTCTCAGTTTGGAGAGGTCGGCCTCCTTCGTCCTCATCTTCTTCTCCACCACTGCAGACTCACGACTCATTCGGGCCAGTTCCTGACGCTTCAACTTCAACTGCTCTTCACAAGTCTCTCTTCGCCGTGTCTGTGAGGTAGAGAGTATGGAGGTCCCACCCACATACATACATACATACGTATACGTACATCCACCACACAAATCCACATATGTATGTATGCATGTAACCATCCATCCACCCAACACACACACACACACACACACACACACACACACACACACACACACACACACACAAACACACATACACACACAAACATACATACATACACACACAAACACACACACACACTTAAAGAAACTCCTTTTACTGGGGACCTCACAGGACCAAGATAGGGAGTTATAGTCTTGTGGAGTCTCACATTTTCTAAAACAAAGGTTGCAGGTCATGGAAAGTGGGTTTGAACCAGGCAACTTGGTCTTGATTTTCTGACTAGCTATTCTGTACCTTCAGCCTATAGTTACAGGGCCAGCCAGAGGAGCAGAATGGGTTACTTTTAAAGTAAATCCTAAGTTTTGAACTAGTGTAATGTACATATGTATCTCAAGAATTCAATGTACGTACATAATTCACTAGCCAGATAATCTTTAACACCAAACGTTTCGACAGCTACGTAACTGCTGTCTTCTTCAGTAGTGCAATGTACGTACACAGTGGATGGATGGTTACATCTACACATACACAGACTGTCTCCGACCTGAACCACACATAGGAGGTGGACAGTCCTTGCAACCCACCAGGTCGTTGAGCTCTTCCTGTCGCTCCCTCAGCTCACTCTCGGCCCGCTTTATGTCCTCTTCGGCATGGTACATTTTGAAGAGTTTCTCAAGGATCTCCTTGTCTGCAAGTTCCTTTTGAGTCTTCTGGTACTTCTCGGCCTCTTCCTTCATCTCTCTCACCTCTTTCTTCTCCTTGGTCAGCAGCTACATGCGCACAGAAGAACAGGGCTATAAATGACACAGACACACACGTGTGAGTGGCGGCACAGAAAATCCTCTCACTTTTTTCTTGTTGAATCGGCCGTTGGCGTCCTCGTGTGACATATCCATCTCTTTCTTCCTGGAATCATATTCATCCTTCATCTCTATCGATCGACTGATCTCTTCAAACATGTGAGTCAGCTCACGAGGGTTCTTCATTGCAATGGCCTCAACATCACCCTATGTATGTGTATAAAGTACATGAACAAGTACGTATGCACATACGTACCTACATATGTATGTAGGCTATCACTCACATTTTATGTATAGGTAAGTATCTTTATGCTGGGATTAGATACATGTACATACATGCTTACGTCTGTACATCTGTGTGTGTGTGTGTGTGTGTGTGTGTCATGGGTGTGCATGCATGCATACAAACATACACTTGTACAACAGTTTTATGTATGTATACACAAGGCTAAATAAGTACATACATACATATACATGCAGGAAATGGCTGATAATGAGGCAGATTATCATGAATTTCTACATACATAAATGAATCTGTACTCAGGTGTGACAGAAGATACAAGGTTTAGGGAGGTGAAGCACTGACTGACTGACTATAATCCACTGCATACACACAAATATAGTGCATCCACTACAACATAGAAGGATTTGAGGTTGCCAGACCTGGAAGACGAGGAAATTCTTGGCCTTAATCAAGATCCCTAGCTCAGCCAGTCTCTCGCTGTACTCGCTACCGGTCACAAGCTTGTCATTCACTCTATATTCTGAGCTTGAACCAAGGATCCTGAAGCAGAGAGAGGAGAGAGAGAGAGAGAGAGAGAGAGAGAGAGAGAGAGAGAGAGAGAGAGAGAGAGAGAGAGAGAGAGAGTTGGTGAAAGATGAGGGGAGGAGTGATAGATATGGAGAGAGGGGAGGAAGGGAAACAGGGTGATCTCCAACCCCAAAGCGATCAAATTATGACTCATTACTATATTCTTATATATGGATATGGAATCTTATTGAACGTGGGTGAGCCTTTAGCCCTGGGGGCTACTATACTAGGCTTTATAGATTCTTACAAAACCTTTGAAGCATATACGAATGCATGATACATAGGTGCTCGTGGAAGATCTCAGGATGCATGTATGGAGGTTCATGCGGGCTGCAATTCAAATACCACTCTGACTCACGATCTTGTAAATCTGGTTTCAATCCCATCGTCTGACAGATAAATGGCCGTGACTGATGCTCTGCTTGAAACTGGTCGTCCAATCGGGGCACCATGGATGAGTTCCTTGAGTGATCGTACACGTAGTGACTGGGTACGTTCTCCGAGTACAAAACTGATGGCATCCATCAAGTTTGACTTTCCTTCCATCACAAAAGTAAGAAAATTGAACATCACGGGACCAAGAAACACGAAATGTACGATTGATACGATCCATGCACTAAAAATCATGCTTGAATGTGTATGCGTTGTATTATCGACTATTGAGTACAAAATTTCATTCATAAGGTAAATATAGCTACATGAAATGATAAATATGACGAAAACACGAACCTAAGCCTTGAAAAGCTTAAACTTTGTACAGACACCAACTATTTTATCATCCATACCTGCTCCATTGGGTCCAATGATAGCAGTGAAACGCTTGAAAGGACCAATCTTATGTACTCCTTTATAACTCTTGAAGTCTTTCACTTCGACATAATGTAGACGACCCATTGGTAAAAACAAAAATCGAGGACAGCAGCTATTTTCCCTTTCGCCCCTGTCTTTCCGGACACTATCCGTAATTTTCCGGATAACCAACCAGGAGTGATGAATGTCATTATAAAATCCCGCTGAATTGGTAATCGCGCGCGCGTCAAGATGAAGCAGCTGAAGCAACATTGTCGGACGGTCCGCCAACAAATAATAAGATTTAACATCATCCAAGAGGATGGAACCATTCTCCTTGATGGATGAAAGTAGGACCAATGCATTCTGGACCACAAATGTGGACGATTTGTCGTCTATACTCCGTGATTCCACTGATGGGATGAACGAAGGTCCGGTCTTCATTGAAGAAGGGAACGAAGATCCGTCCACGACATTCTGTCAAGAGTTACCCGTTGTAGCAGATCCTCTAGAACACTCGGATAATAAATACTATTCCGAAGAGTACTATTTTCCTGTCATTGACGATGTATGCCAGGGAGATATGTCTCCTTTGGAGTTTTACGAGTATGTTTCGGCTACTGACCCTGTGCCCGCATCAGCCTGTGCATACCAGCAGCAGGTCATGCCTCTGTCCGAGTCTTCTTCCCCCGACCTTCTTTGTGGGGAGCTCCTCTCAACGGATTCCAGCCCAGAGATCAACCAGGAACCCCAATTACCAAGCAGTACTAAAGGCACTGGTTCCTTCCCAAAATTGGACTTTTTGAGAAGTCCAGTGGAAGCTAAATCGAAACAGTCAAAGAAATCATACGCAGAAAGGGAAGCTAAAAATCGCCGAGAACAGGAGCGGATAAAGGAGAAAAACCAAGCTCTGAGTGAACTCAGGGACACAATACTGTCGTGCGACATTCTGTCCAGCATTACTGAACAACAGAGATGGACGGAGAAGGTGACATTGGATCAAGCCGTTCATGTCATTCAGGAGCTGGAAAGATCGATTGTCAATACCACTGGCCGCCCGCCAACCACTCCTAAGCCTTTTATAGCCGAAGTTAACAAAGTGAAGAAAAAGGAACCAAATGTGTTTTTGGAATTCAGCGAAGTCATGCGTTCGAGTTTCATGGAAGCGCTGAAGGTGGCAATCTTCCCTCACATTGTGCTGCAGCAGAAAGATGTGAAAGTGGACAATCGTTACGTCACAAAGCTTCTGAGTGCTGTTTGGAACTGTCTTCCGCCCAATGAAAAGTACCTAAAGTGGAGGGAATTGACTGATTTGGAAAAAAAGCCCTTTGTTGAAAAGGCTCGCAAGGTCATTTTAGAGAACTTGTCAGCAACACACTAGAAAGTCATCCTCCATGTGTGGATGTCAAATTCATCACGTAATCCTTTTTTGGATTTTTCATTTATTGCATCAGTTCAAATGCATTTGATCAATGTAGCTGTGTTAGTAAGTCCATGTATATTTGGATCCACGTGCAATATCCGAAGGACTTTGTACACATATATACGGTATTATAGCCATAATAATGTAATATAGTGAAAAGTTTATACACTAACCGTTAAATATGACGGATGATCCAAATATTTGTCGGGTGCTTCGAGTGGCCTGACCTTTTTGGAAGGAAAAATGGCGACAATCATCAGCGGAAAAGAAGTCGCTGCAGACGTCAGGAAGCAACTGAAAGCAGAAATTTCGGAAGTTCGTCTAAATCACCCCAATCTAGTGCCCCATTTGACGATTGTGCAAGTTGGTAATAGAGAAGATTCGAATGTTTACATCAAAATGAAGAAGAAGGTAGGGGACGAGGTTGGAATTAAGGTAACGCATTTGAAACTGCCTCAAAGTACATCAGAAGCAGAACTCATCAGTGAAATCAACAGACTCAACAGGTTACTTAGCTGAAATTACCGGTATTCACAGGATACCTATTCCTTGTGTGCTTTGTGTATGTGCATGTGGTGCACTCCCTGTGTCCTTGCATGCATGTGAAGGTTGTATTTGTCATTTAATCCCACTCTTCTTGCAATCGTCTATTCATGTCATGTTTCTCAAACTGTGCAGTGATGATACTGTGAGTGGAATTATCCTTCAGTTGCCATTGGACACCACAGTCCCCACTGATGCTACCAAGTGTACCAATGCCATTTCCGTGATGAAGGACGTTGATGGCTTGACTGATAGTAGCCTGGGGGCATTAGCCAGCGGGGATCTTGAGGTGTGTATGTTGCCGTGCACACCCTTGGGCTGCTTGAGACTAATAGAGAAGACTGGGGTGAATATAAGCGGCAAGAAGGCCGTAGTAATTGGCAGAAGCAAGATAGTGGTGAGTGTTGTTGTCGCTCAAAAAATTAAAATAGTGGCTAAATAGACTCTGGTGAGTGTTGTTGCTTAAAAAGAAGGTAACGATGAATGTTGTTGTTGTTGTTGTTGTTTTTGTGTTTTTTGTTGACATTTAAGGTATATATATTAATTTCTGAAGGGGGGTTACATTCTTTTTTCCTAGCCCAAGGCATGTCTTAACAAGACTGTGTGTGCTTTCCTGTCTCCTTAGGGTACACCCATGGGACTGTTGCTGGTGAGGAGGAATGCAACTGTTACCATTTGCCACACCAAGACAGAAAACATGGCAAAGGTTTGCAGCGAGGCTGACATCCTTGTGGTGGCTGCTGGGAAACCAAGACTGGTGACCAAGGAGTTTGTTAAACCTGGTGAGATTGGTATATACAGTCCAACGTGCTTAATAAGAACCCTGGTTAGCACACACTCCTGGTTAGCACACAGTACTGGTTAGTACACACTCCTGGTTAGTACACACTCCTGGTTAGTACACACTCCTCTTTAGTACACACTCCTAGTTAGTACACACTCCTGGTTAGTGCACACTCCTGGTTAGTACACACTCCTGGTTAGTACACACTCCTCTTTAGTACACACTCCTAGTTAGTACACACTCCTGGTTAGTGCACACTCCTGGTTAGTACACACTTCTGATTAGTACACACTCCTGGTTAGTACACACTCCTGGTTAGTACACACTCCTGGTTAGTACACACTCCTGGTTAGTACACACTCCTGGTTAGTACACACTCCTGGTTAGTACACACTCCTGGTTAGTACACACTACTGGTTAGTACACACTCCTGGTTAGTACACACTCCTGGTTAGTACACACTCCTGGTTAGTACACACTCCTGGTTAGTACACACTCCTGGCTAGTACACACTCCCAGTTAGTACACACTCCTGGCTAGTACACACTCCTGGTTAGTACACACTCCTGGCTAGTACACACTCCTAGTAAGTACCTCTGGTAATAACTAAGATTTTGTGTGCCCTTCAAGGTACTAACTAAGTAAGTTGGACTGTACTAAGAGAGTCACTGTAAAGAGTACTACTAATCTCTGCAATGATTTGGTGCAACATGTATTGCATGTAGTGATGTGTTGGCCACGTCACCGAACATTGGTTGTGTGTTGTGGTGGTGTGCCCTTCAAGGTACATACTAAGCAAGAGGGACTGTGAGTAGTGTGCTGATCAGTGAACAATTTTAGCAAACATGATGCGTTTCTACCAACTTTTACAGTCTTATTCTCCTTTATTCAGACCTCCACTCAACCTCTTCTACTTGTAAATGGTTTCTGTAACATGGTTGGGTCTGGCTATGTAAGACTAATGTGGTCTAATGTGGCTTTTAATAGTTCTTGTTCACTTGTCGGTTCGACTCCAAGGAGCAGGTACGACCATCAACCATCAACTTGCAGCGACTACTGGAGGGGAAACCACTAATTGCTGCTCTTATATGCACACCTCCCTACACAGATGAGAATAGTTATAAAAGTATTCCTGCCCACTCCAACATCTGCACTTGATATGCCTGGCATCACAAATGGGTTTGCTGCGATATTAGTTTCCAGAGCGTCCAGATTTCAAGTGGTGTTCATACATTAAAGACACTAGCTAGCATTGGTAGAAGTAGTGTATCAAGTCGTGTGGTGTATTGGAAGAGTTGTTTGGCACAGTACGCGTGGTGAGGATTGGGAAACAAACAAGTAAACATTGTGAAAAGTTCGTTAAATCTTTGTGTACCGAACTTACGAAGTTGACCGCGTGTTTAAACACGCAGGCATATATTTGGTCGTGCATTTTTGGTACGTACCATCCAGCAAGCTAGTTTTAATAGACGTGTGGGGATTCGAATGTGTGATGTTGAGCGTTCGCTGTATCTTTCGACTCCAGTAATAGATTTACGATGGGCGAACGTACACCATGTTTTGCGGTGTACTCGCGCGAGCGCGAAGACACTATCTGCACGTGTTCGTACAGATGTACGCACGTGTATGTGCAGATGTACACACGTGTATGTGCAGATGTACACACGTGTACCCGTTCTAAAGCTGCGAATGAGATTGGAAGAAACTTTTTGTGGCGCTATTTCCTCTATACCATGCCTGCTTAGCCCCATTCTGGTCTTTCTACCTGTTTCACAGCGCATGTGTGTCGACAGTGTGAATTTGTAATATGGAGTATAATTAAAATGAGTGGCTTGAATTTTGGTAGACTGGCTGATATTTGTATAGCTATTAGTATGTGTAAGAGTACGTACACTACTGTGTGTACAGTAGGACCTCTACTAGTGTGTGTACAGTAGGACCTCTACTAGTATGTGTACAGTGGGACTTCTACTAGGTGTGTGTACAGTAGGACCTCCATTGATGTGTGTACAGTAGGACCTCTACTAATGTGTGTACAGGGGGACCTCTACTAGTGTGTGTACAAGGGGACTTTACATATTATTTGCTCTACCTTCAGGTGCCATCGTTATAGACTGTGGTATCAATTCAATTCTTGATGATTCCACCAAATCTGGAAGCAGACTTGTAGGTGACGTCCATTTCGAACAAGTGAAGGACGTCGCTGGTTGGATAACTCCTGTACCAGGAGGAGTTGGTCCAATGACGGTCGCAATGTTGATGGCGAACACCTTCGCTTGTTTCAAGAGGCTCCTGGAGAAGCGAACATTCAAGAGAGGTCTCTGGAACATGCGATATCTGCCATTGCACCCGCTAGACCCGGTGCCCACAGACATTGTAGTAGCCAGAGGCCAGACTCCAAAGAACATCGTGGAGTTAGCACAAGAAATGGGCATCTTGGACAGCGAGGTACAGCTGGGATGTGATGTGTGGTGAATTCTTGTCAATCTGCCACCACTTCATCAGCCAAAACTTTCTATCCGCCATGATTTCCCAGCACCGATATATAATGTACCAATACTATGAATACCCAGTTATTCTGCCACCCTCATTAATTCCCCCTATTTTTTTGAAAATGAATTTTGGAGGATTAACAAAATTCACTGTACTTCGTATTGTACTGTATTGTACTGTATTGACTTTGGTCCCCCAGCTGATACAGACTCTGCCTTATCAGCTGGTTGGTGTAATATCCAGTGATGCATTCTTAGCCTAAAATGTGATGCATTCTTAGCCTAAAAAGAGAAAGTTTTACAAATGAGATGGTGAAAATTGTTCAATGTCTCTTTGTACATATGTAGCTGGAACTGTATGGGAACTCCAAGGCCAAAGTGTCCCTAGGGATTCTGGATCGTCTGAGAGGCCGCACCAATGGGAAGTATGTCCTCATCACTGGGATCACGCCGACACCTCTGGGTAAAATTTGTGTTTTTGTGCCCAAAATAGTTTGTTGGCCACGCCTACTTTCATTGAGTAGAACCCTATACTATCCTAGGTGAAGGGAAGAGTACAACGTTGATGGGATTGTCCCAAGCATTAGGTGCTCACCTCAAGAAGAACGTCTTTGCTTGTGTTCGACAGCCATCACAAGGACCTACCTTTGGGATAAAAGGCATGTGTATATACGTACGTATATGAGATACCTGTGTGTGTGCGTGTGTGCGTGTGCGTGTTTCTGGTGTGTGTGTGTGTGTGTGTGTGTGTGTGTGTGTGTGTGTGTGTGTGTGTGTGTGCATGCATCATATGCTCATACACATGAGTACATTCACATGCATCTTGCATGTCTCAACACTGGTGTGAAGGTACAAGTGGTATTTTGCAGGTGGTGCAGCTGGAGGAGGGTATTCCCAGGTCATTCCCATGGAGGAACTGAACCTCCATCTCACTGGTGACATCCATGCCATTTCAGCAGCTAACAATCTCCTTGGTAAGTGTGTCCAGCCTAGTCAGTCATCAGGATGCATGTCTGCACACATGTACACACGTAAATACTAACACACACGCACGCACGCACACACACACACCATGTTACCCACCAATATCCCTGCCTTACAGCTGCGGCCATTGATGGTAGAATGTTTCACGAGTCCACTCAGAAGGTGAAGGCACTCTACAATAGGCTTGTGCCTACAAAGGGCGGAGTGCGCAAGTTCTCACCAATACAGCTCACAAGGTTGAAGAAGCTCGGCATTCTGAAGGAGAATCCCGACGATCTTACGCTGGAAGAAATGAAGAAGTTCTCGTACTTGAACATTGACCCCTCCACCATCACATGGCAGAGAGTGGTCGACACCAACGATAGATATTTGAGGAAAATCACCATCGGACAGGCAGCAACCGAGAAAGGGCTGATCAGAGAAGTGAGTTCAGTGGTAATTTCAAAATGCAGTCATATCCTATGTCTACAGATCTGATGTGACCTCACTATTATCTTGTATATCATGCTATTTGCTTAGTATAACTCAGTATAACTTGGTTTGAAGGTTTTTATGTCTACAGATCCGATGTGACCTTGATATTGTCTTGTATATTATGCCATTTGCTTAGTATAACTCAGTATAACTTTGTATCAAGGTATTTGTTCTTTGTCCGTTAAGGCTCAATTTGACATCAGCGTTGCTAGTGAGCTGATGGCCATCCTTGCTCTCACGACATCATTGAAAGACATGAGGGAGAGAATTGGACGCATTGTTGTTGCCAGCAGTAAAGATGGGGAACCGGTGACGGCTGATGATCTTGGTGAGTGTGTGTGGGTGATTTGTGAGTGGGTGTGGGTGTCTTGTTGAGGGGTGTGGGTGAGTTAGTGAGTGAGTGTGGGTGATTGGTGAGTGGGTGTGGGTGATTGGTGAGTGGGCGTAGGTGAGTTGTTGAAGGGTGTGGGTGATTTGGTGAGTGGGTGTGAGTGATTTGGTGAGGGGTGTGTGTGATTTGGTGAGTGGGTGTGTGATTTGGTGAGTGGGTGTGGGTGACGTTTATAACTACCCTGTGTGTTCAAGTTCATCCCCCTTGTTAGCCTTTTACCTCATTGTTACCACTTATTCCATTTTATTACCCTGTGTTACCCTGTGTTCCCCTTTGTTACCCAAGCTGTCAGTGGTGCTCTGACTGTGTTGATGAAGGACACCATTAAACCTAACCTGATGCAGACCTTAGAGGGAACACCTGTGTTCGTCCACGCGGGACCATTTGCCAATATCGCCCACGGCAACTCATCCGTTCTGGCGGACATGATTGCCCTGAAGCTGGTTGGTCAAGATGGGTTTGTGGTGACAGAGGCTGGATTCGGAGCGGGAATCGGAATGGAGAAGTTTTGCAACATCAAATGCAGATACAGTGGTCAGTGTGTGGTTGCTGTGAGGCCGAGGTGACTGTGTTGTTTAATCTGTCCATCTTCCTTATTAGGACTTGCTCCCAACTGTGCTGTAATTGTGGCTACTGTAAGAGCACTGAAGATGCATGGGGGCGGGCCCAAGGTGGTTGCTGGGCAACCCATTCCTGATGCGTATTCCACTGAAAACTTGGAACTGCTTGCTGCCGGTTTCGTCAACCTCAAGACTCACATCGAGAACATCGGTAAGTTCGGCATCCCAGTAGTGGTGGCTGTGAACAGGATGAAGAGCGACACTGAGCCTGAACTGGACATGCTGTGCCAGATGGCCCGGAGTGTTGGTGCTGCAGACGCTGTAGTCAGCACACACTGGTCCCATGGAGGTGAGGGGTACTACTTTGTGTATGTAATATTGAAGAGTGTGTGCTAACCAGTAGTGTGTACTAACCAGGAGTGTGTACTAACCAGGAGTGTATACTAACCAGGAGTGTGTACTAACCAGGAGTGTGTACTAACCAGGAGTGTGTGCTAACCAGGAGTGTGTACTAACCAGTAGTGTGTGCTAACCAGGAGTGTGTACTAACCAGGGTACTTACTAAGCATGCTACATAGTGTTTTCAGCTAGTATTATCCAATGCTCTTCTGTCTTCAGGTGCTGGTGCCAAAGCATTAGCAGAAGCTGTTGTGAGGGCATGTGAGCAACCCTCAAACTTCAAGTTGTTGTATCCACTCGCTTCCACCATTGAAGAAAAGATTGAGATCATTGCCAAGGAGATTTACCGTGCGGATGGGATTGAGCTCTCGCAAGGAGCAAAAGAACAAATCGAGAGATACAAGAAACAGGGTCACCTCATTTGTTTGTTTATTTGTTGTTTTGTTTTATTTACAGTCATCTCACTGTTTGTGGCCTAAATACATTGTGTATACATGAAAGTACACTCTACTAGTATATGTGATGTGCTATCAGCAATGTATGTGAGCGTATGAGTGCATGTGTTATATTATGTAAGTTAATGTGTGTGTTTGTATGTGTGTGTGTGTGTGTGTGTGTGTGTGTGTGTGTGTGTGTGTGTGTGTGTGTGTGTGTGTGTGTAAACTGTGTAACTGTGTGTTATATGTACATATGTATGAAATTTATACATCACATATGTATCTGTGTGTTTCTACGAATCAGGATACCTGTATGTGCACTTAAGTTATGCCCTTTGTGCACAAAAACCTAGTGACCTTATGACCTTTGGTTTTCTGTCTCTGGCAGGATTTGGGGATCTCCCTGTCTGCATGGCTAAGACGCATCTTTCGCTCTCCCACGATCCGGAGATGAAGGGTGCTCCAACCGGTTTCATCCTGCCGATTCGTGACGTCCGGGCCAGTGTGGGGGCGGGATTCCTCTACCCTCTGGTTGGGACGATATCAACTATGCCAGGTCTACCAACCCGCCCCTGTTTTGTGGATATTGACATCGATACGGACACTGGTGAAATCCACGGTCTTTTCTGAAGGAAGAGATTGACTTCATAGAATTTTGTGGCCTATTGACCATTTTTAAGTTGTTAGTTAAACTTTTTCCTAGTTTACTAGTTATACTTACTGTCACAAATGTTGATCTTACTATTGTTTGTGCTCATTATATGTAATCACTTTTATTATTATTTTCTTGTTAATTTTGAAGTATGTAAAATAGTGAATGGGAAATCAAATCATTGGTGGTCTAGTACGAGTCTAAAAGTCCGAAACCTATACAAATATATAGGGCAAACTCTATTCTGCACACTATGATACGTGAACCCTCTGGATGTGCTACAGACACTATTATGGCCAAGAAAAAAAACAGACGTACTGAAAAATTAATGTCAAATTTTATTGCTAGTCACCACGGCCTCACCAGTGTCCATGTGATGCATCAGGCACCAATACTCAGCCGAGTTAGTGTTTTTTCTCCTATACTATCCCATACATTGAAAAAACATTAAGCACCTCCGAATGTAGCTAAGGTTACAGGTCACATATGGAGATGGGAATTGTTTCATATGTTAGTACACGCCCCCAGCTAGGTTTGGTAAAAATATGAAGTCAACACGCCCACTCTTCCATGAATTATACAAAAAGGTGCTTAGCATTTTTTTTCCTATACTCTCCCATACATTGAAAAAACATTAAGCACCTCCGAATGTAGCTAAGATTACAGGCCACATATGGAGATGGGAATTGCTTCATATGTTAGTACACGCCCCCAGCTAGGTTTGGTAAAAATATGAAGTTGACACGCCCACTGTCCCATGAATTATACAAAAAGGTGCTTAGTGTTTTTTTTCTCCTATACTCTCCCATACATTGAAAAAACATTAAGCACCTCCGAATGTAGCTAAGGTTACAGGCCACATATGGAGATGGGAATTGTTTCATATGTTAGTACACGCCCCCAGCTAGGTTTGGTAAAAATATGAAGTTGACACGCCCACTGTCCCATGAATTATACAAAAAGGTGCTTAGTGTTTTTTTTCTCCTATACTCTCCCATACATTGAAAAAACATTAAGCACCTCCGAATGTAGCTAAGGTTACAGGCCACATATGGAGATGGGAATTGTTTCATATGTTAGTATACACCCCCAGCTAGGTTTGGTAAAAATATGAAGTTGACACGCTCACTCTCCCATGAGTTATACAAAAAGGTGCTTAGCGTTCTTTTCTCCCATACTCTCCCATACATTGAAAAACATTAAGCACCTCCGAATGTAGATAGGGTTACAGGCCACATATGGAGATGGGAATTGTTTCATATGTTAGTACACGCCCCCAGCTAGGTTTGGTAAAAATATGAAGTTGACACGCCCACTGTCCCATGAATTATACAAAAAGGTGCTTAGTGTTTTTTTTTCTCCTATACTCTCCCATACATTGAAAAAACATTAAGCACCTCCGAATGTAGCTAAGGTTACAGGCCACATATGGAGATGGGAATTGTTTCATATGTTAGTATACACCCCCAGCTAGGTTTGGTAAAAATATGAAGTTGACACGCTCACTCTCCCATGAGTTATACAAAAAGGTGCTTAGCGTTCTTTTCTCCCATACTCTCCCATACATTGAAAAACATTAAGCACCTCCGAATGTAGATAGGGTTACAGGCCACATATGGAGATGGGAATTGTTTCATATGTTAGTACACGCCCCCGGCTAGGTTTGGTAAAAATATGAAGTTGACACGCCCACTCTCCAATGAGTTATACAAAAAGGTGCTTAGCGTTTTTTTCTCCTATACTCTCCCATACATTGAAAAAGCATTAAGCACCTCCGAATGTAGCTAAGGTTACAGGCCACATATGGAGATGGGAATTGTTTCATATGTTAGAACATGCCCCCAGCTAGGTTTGGTAACAATATGAAGTTGACACGCCCACTCTTCCATGAATTATACAAAAAGGTGTTTAAATTAGCATTTTTTTCTCCTATACTCTCCCATACATTGAAAAAACATTAAGCACCTTCGAATGTAGCTAAGGTTACAGGCCACATATCAAGATTGGAATTGTTTCATATGTTAGTACACGACCCCAGCTAGGTTTGGTAAAAATATGAAGTTGACACGCCCACTCTCCAATGAGTTATACAAAAAGGTGTTTAGCGTTCTTTTCTCCTTCGTACATTGAAAGGTGCTTAACATTTTTCAATGTATGGGAGAGTATAGGAGAGAAAACGTTAAGCACCTTTTTGCATAGCTCATGAGGGAGGGGGCGTGTCAACATGATATTCTAGGCAAACCTAGTTAGGGACATAAACCAACTTCTGAAACAATTCCCATCTCAATAGATGGCTCGTAACCCCAGCTACATTCGAAGGTGCTTAATATACTTTCAATGCAAGGGAGAGTATACGTATTGAAATATACATACAAATGTATAAATTCTATGTGCCATATAGAAATCTGGGAGAAAATTAGATTTCCAACAAAATCTATCATTTTTGTTATCAAAAGGACCGTATTAGTTCCAGGAGTGTGTCCGTGCATTCGTATTAGATCTATGATGCATTATGTGCACACAGGAGAGGTCGTGGTGACAAGCATAAAAATTGACATTTTTTGGCTTGTCACCACGAGGCCCATAGCACACCCAGGAAGGTTTGCATGCATCCCAAATTGTGCTGGTAAGTTCACCACAGACACTGGGCAGCCCTTTGTGACCAGCAACGTGATCTCAAATCACCTGAGTTAACACCACAAGGCGTATATATTACACTTATTTTGAAATGTACATACAAATGTATAAATTCTATGTGCCATATAGAAATCTGGGAGAAAATTAGATTTCCAACAAAATCTATCATTTTTGTTATCAAAAGGACCGTATTAGTTCCAGGAGTGTGTCCGTGCATTCGTATTAGATCTATGATGCATTATGTGCACACAGGAGAGGTCGTGGTGACAAGCATAAAAATTGACATTTTTCGGCTTGTCACCACAAGGCCCATAGCACACCCAGGAAGGTTTGCATGCATCCCAAATTGTGTTGATGAGTTTTGGACAGGTACTGGGCAGCCCTTGGTGACCAGCAACATGATGTCAAATCACCTGAGTTATCACCACAAGGCATATTACAATAATAATAATTTTTTCAATGTATGGGAGAGTATAGGAGAGAAAACGTTAAGCACCTTTTTGCATAGCTCATGAGGGAGGGGGCGTGTCAACGAGATATTTCAAACAGAGCTAGTTGGGGACGTGAACTAACTTCTGAAGCAATTCCCATCTCAATAGGTGGCTCATAACTCCAGCTACATTGGAAGGTGCTTAACATTTTTTCAATGTATGGGAGAGTATAGGAGAGAAAACGTTAAGCACCTTTTTGCATAGCTCATGGGGGAGGGGGCGTGTCAACGTGATATTCAAAACAGAGCTAGTTGGGGATGTGAACTAACTTCTGAAGCAATACCCATCTCAATAGGTGGCCTATAACTCCAGCTACATTGGAAGGTGCTTAATATTTTTTTTTCCATGTACGGTGTGGGGGAGTATAGGAGAGAAAACGTTAAGCACCTTTTTGCATAGCTCATGAGGGAGGGGGCGTGTCAACGTGATATTTCAGGCAGACCTAGTTGGGAACGTGAACTAACTTCTTAAACAATTCCCATCTCAATAGGTGGCCTGTAACTCCAGCTACATTGGAAGGTGCTTAACATTTTTCAATGTATGGGAGAGTATAGAAGAGAAAAGGTTAAGCACCTTTTTGCATAGCTCATGGGGGAGGGGGCGTGTCAATGTGATATTTCAGACAGACCTAGCTGTGGACTTGAACTAACTTCTTAAACAATTCCCATCTCAATAGGTGGCCTGTAACTCCAGCTACATTGGAAGGTGCTTAACATTTTTCAATGTATGGGAGAGTATAGAAGAGAAAAGGTTAAGCACCTTTTTGCATAGCTCATGGGGGAGGGGGCGTGTCAATGTGATATTTCAGACAGACCTAGCTGTGGACTTGAACTAACTTCTTAAACAATTCCCATCTCAATAGGTGGCCTGTAACTCCAGCTACATTGGAAGGTGCTTATCATTTTTTCAATGTATGGGAGAGTATAGGAGAGAAAAGGTTAAGCACCTTTTTGCATACCTCATGAGGGAGGGGGCGTGTCAACGTGATATTTTAGGAAGACCTAGTTGGGGATGTGAACTAACTTCTGAAACAACTCCCATCTCAATAGGTGGCCTGTAACTCCAGCTACATTGGAAGGTGCTTAATATTTTTTCCATGTATCAGGGAGTACAGTATAGGAGAGAAAACGTTAAGCACCTTTTTGCATAGCTCATGAGGGAGGGGGTGTGTCAACGTGATATTTTAGGCAGACCTAGTTGGGAACGTGAACTAACTTCTTAAACAATTCCCATCTCAATAGATGGCTCGTAACTCCAGCTACATTGGAAGGTGCTTATCATTTTTTCAATGTATGGGAGAGTATAGAAGAGAAAAGGTTAAGCACCTTTTTGCATAGCTCATGGGGGAGGGGGCGTGTCACCCTGATATTTTCAACAAATCTAGTTGGAGATGTGAACTAAGTTATGAAACACTTCCCATCACTTTGTGTTCTCTGTAACCCTTGTTATTCAAAGTGGTGCTATGGCCAAATTTTGGCCATAGCACCATCCTGCATATCTCGTGGGAGAGGGGGCGTGTCGCCCTGATATTTTCAACAAATCTAGCTGGGGATGTGAGCTAAGTTATAAAACACTTCCCATCACTGTGTGCTCTGTAACCCTTGTTATTCAAGGTGGTGCTATGGCCAAATTTTGGCCATAGCACCACAGTCAATGTATGGGGGAGAATAGGGAAAAAATGCACTTAGCACCATCCTGCATATCTCGTGGGAGATGGGGCATGTCGCCCTGATATTTTCAACAAATCTAGTTGGAGATGTGAACTAAGTTATGAAACACTTCCCATCACTTTGTGTACTCTGTAACCCTTGTTATTAAAGGTGGTGCTATGGCCAAATTTTGGCCATAGCACCACAGTCAATGTATGGGGGAGAATAAGGAAATAATGCACTTAGCACCATCCTGCATATCTCGTGGGAGATGGGGCGTGTCACCCTGATATTTTCAACAAATCTAGTTGGAGATGTGAACTAAGTTATGAAACACTTCCCATCACTTTGTGTTCTCTGTAACCCTTGTTATTCGAGGTGGTGCTATGGCCAAATTTTGGCCATAGCACCATCCTGCATATCTCGTGGGAGAGGGGGCGTGTCGCCCTGATATTTTCAATAAATCTAGTTGGAGATGTGAACTAAGTTATAAAACACTTCCCATCACTTTGTGTTCTCTGTAACCCTTGTTATTCGAGGTGGTGCTATGGCCAAATTGTGGCCATAGCACCACAGTCAATGTATGGGGGAGAATAGGGAAAAAATGCACTTAGCACCATCCTGCATATCTTGTGGGAGATGGGGCGTGTCGCCTTGATATTTTCAACAAATCTAGTTGGAGATGTGAACTAAGTTATGAAACACTTCCCATCACTTTGTGTTCTCTGTAACCCTTGTTATTCGAGGTGGTGCTATGGCCAAATTTTGGCCATAGCACCACAGTCAATGTATGGGGGAGAATAGGGGAAAAAATGCACTTAGCACCATCCTGCATATCTCGTGGGAGATGGGGCGTGTCGCCTTGATATTTTCAACAAATCTAGTTGGAGATGTGAACTAAGTTATGAAACACTTCCCATCACTTTGTGTTCTCTGTAACCCTTGTTATTAAAGGTGGTGCTATGGCCAAATTTTGGCCATAGCACCACAGTCAATGTATGGGGGAGAATAGGGAAAAAATGCACTTAGCACCATCCTGCATATCTCGTGGGAGATGGGGTGTGTCGCCCTGATATTTTCAACAAATCTAGTTGGAGATGTGAACTAAGTTATGAAACACTTCCCATCACTTTGTGTTCTCTGTAACCCTTGTTATTCAAGGTGGTGCTATGGCCACATCTTGGCCATAGCACCACAGTCAATGTATGGGGGAGGATAGGGAAAAATGCACTTAGCACCATTCTGCATATCTCGTGGGAGAGGGGGCGTGTCGCCCTGATATTTTCAACAAATCTAGCTGGGGATGTGAGCTAAGTTATGAAACACTTCCCATCACTTTGTGTTCTCTTTAACCCTTGTTATTTGAGGTGGTGCTATGGCCAAATTTTGGCCATAGCACTATCCTGCATATCTCGTGGGAGAGGGGGTGTGTTGCCCTGATATTTTCAATAAATCTAGTTGGAGATGTGAACTAAGTTATAAAACACTTCCCATCACTTTGTGTACTCTGTAACCCTTGTTATTCAAGGTGGTGCTATGGCCAAGTTTTGGCCATAGCACCACAGTCAATGTATGTAGGCAGACCTAGTTGAGAACGTGAACTAACTTCTTAAACAATTCCCATCTCAATAGGTGGCTCGTAACTCCAGCTACATTGGAAGGTGCTTAACATTTTTCAATGTATGGGAGAGTATAGAAGAGAAAACGGTAAGCACCTTTTTGCATAGCTCATGGGGGAGGGGGCATGTTAACGTGATATTCCAGACACAGCTGACCTAACTTCTGAAACAATTCCCATCTCAATAGGTGGCTCGTAACTCCAGCTACATTGGAAGGTGCTTAATATTTTTTCAATGTATGGGAGAGTATAGGAGAGAAAACGTTAAGCACCTTTTTGCATAGCTCATGAGGGAGGGGGCGTGTCAACGTGATATTTCAGGCAGACCTAGTTGGGAACGTGAACTAACTTCTTAAACAATTCCCATCTCAATAGGTGGCCTGTAACTCCAGCTATATTGGAAGGTGCTTAATATTTTTTCCATGTATGGGGGAGTATAGGAGAGAAAACGTTAAGCACCTTTTTGCATAGCTCATGAGGGAGGGGGGATGTCAACTTGATATTTTAGGCAGACCTAGTTGAGAACGTAAACTAACTTCTTAAACAATTCCCATCTCAATAGGTGGCTCGTAACTCCAGCTACATTGGAAGGTGCTTAACATTTTTCAATGTATGGGAGAGTATAGGAGAGAAAAGGTTAAGCACCTTTTTGCATAGCTCATGGGGGAGGGGGCGCGTCAACGAGATATTTCAGACAGAGCTAGTTGGGAACGTGAACTAACTTCTGAAGCAATTCCCATCTCAATAGGTGGCCTGTAACTCCAGCTACATTGGAAGGTGCTTAACATTTTATCAACGTACGTATGTATGGGAGAGTATAGGAGAGAAAACGTTAAGCACCTTTTTGCATAGCTCATGGGGGAGGGGGCGTGTCAACGTGATATGCCAGACAGAGCTAGTTGGGGACGTGAACTAACTTTTGAAGCAATTCCCATCTCAATATGTGGCCTGTAACTCCAGCTACATTGGAAGGTGCTTAACATTTTATCAATGTATGTATGGGAGAGTATACATAGGAGAGAAAACGTTAAGCACCTTTTTGCATAGCTCATGGGGGAGGGGGCGTGTCAACGTGATATTTCAGACAAACCTAGTTGGGAACGTGAACTAACTTCTGAAACAATTGCCATCTCAATAGGTGGCCTGTAACTCCAGCTACATATACTCTCCCATACATTGAAAAAGCATTAAGCACCTCCGAATGTAGCTAAGGTTACAGGCCACATATGAAGATGGGAATTGTTTCATATGTTAGTACATGCCCCCAGCTAGGTTTGGTGAAAGTATCAGGTTGACGCGCCCACTGTCCCATGAGTAATACAAAAAGGTGCTTAGCGTTTTTTTCTCCTATACTCTCTCATACATTGAAAAAAACATTAAGCACCTCCGAATGTAACTAGGGTTACAGGCCACATATGGAGATGGGAATTGTTTCATATGTTAGTACACGCCCCCAGCTAGGTTTGGTAAAAATATGAAGTTGACACGCCCACTGTCCCATGAGTTATACAAAAAGGTGCTTAGTGTTTTTTTTCTCCTATACTCTCCCATACATTGAAAAAACATTAAGCACCTCCGAATGTAGCTAAGGTTACAGGCCACATATGGAGATGGGAATTGTTTCATATGTTAGTACACACCCCCAGCTAGGTTTGGTGAAAGTATCAGGTTGACGCGCCCACTCTCCCATGCGTTATACAAAAAGGTGCTTAGCGTTCTTTCTCCTATACTTTCCCATACATTGAAAAAGCATTAAGCACCTCCGAATGTAGCTAAGGTTACAGGCCACATATGAAGATGGGAATTGTTTCATATGTTAGTACATGCCCCCAGCTAGGTTTGGTGAAAGTATCAGGTTGACGCGCCCAATCTCCCATAAGTTATACAAAAAGGTGCTTAGCATTTTTTTCTCCTATACTCTCCCATACGTACATTGAAAAAACATTAAGCACCTCCGAATGTGGCTAAGGTTACAGGCCACATATGGAGATGGGAATTGTTTCATATGTTAGTACACACCCCCAGCTAGGTTTGGTGAAAGTATCAGGTTGACGTGCCCACTCTCCCATGCGTTATACAAAAAGGTGCTTAGTGTTCTTTCTCCTATACTTTCCCATACATTGAAAAAACATTAAGCACCTCCGAATGTAGCTAAGGGTACAGGCCACATATGGAGATGGGAATTGTTTCATATGTTAGTACACGCCCCCAGCTAGGTTTGGTGAAAGTATCAGGTTGACACGCCCAATCTCCCATGAGTTATACAAAAAGGTGCTTAGCGTTTTTTTCTCCTATACTCTCCCATACGTACATTGAAAAAACATTAAGCACCTCCGAATGTAGCTAAGGGTACAGGCCACATATGGAGATTGGAATTGTTTCATATGTTAGTACACGCCCCCAGCTAAGATTTGGTGAAAGTATCAGGTTGACACGCCCACTCTCCCATGAGTTATACAAAATGGTGCTTAGCATTTTTTTCTCCCATACTCTCCCATACATTGAAAAAACATTAAGCACCTCCGAATGTAGCTAAGATTACAGGCCACATATGGAGATGGGAATTGTTTCATATGTTAGTACACGCCCCCAGCTAGGTTTGGTAAAAATATGAAGTTGACACGCCCACTGTCCCATGAGTTATACAAAAAGGTGCTTAGTGCTTTTTTCTCCTATACTCTCCCATACATTGAAAAAACATTAAGCACCTCCGAATGTAGCTAAGGTTACAGGCCACATATGGAGATGGGAATTGTTTCATATGTTATTACACACCCCCAGCTAGGTTTGGTGAAAGTATCAGGTTGACGCGCCCACTCTCCCATGCGTTATACAAAAAGGTGCTTAGCGTTCTTTCTCCTATACTTTCCCATACATTGAAAAAGCATTAAGCACCTCCGATTGTAGCTAAGGTTACAGGCCACATATGGAGATGGGAATTGTTTCATATGTTAGTACACGCCCCCAGCTAGGTTTGGTGAAAGTATCAAGTTGACATGCCCACTGTCCCATGAGTTATACAAAAAGGTGCTTAGCCCTTTTTCTCCCATACTCTCCCATACATTGAAAAAACATTAAGCACCTCCGAATGTAGCTAGGGTTACAGGCCACATGTGGAGATGGGAATTGTTTCATATGTTAGAACATGCCCCCAGCTAGGTTTGGTAACAATATGAAGTTGACACGCCCACTCTCCCATGAGTTATACAAAAAGGTGCTTAGCGTTATTTTCTCCTATACTTTCCCATACATTGAAAAACATTAAGCACCTCCGAATGTAGCTAGAGTTACAGGCCACATATGGAGATGGGAATTGTTTCATATGTTAGTACACACCCCCAGCTAGGTTTGGTGAAAGTATCGGGTTGACACGCCCACCCTGCCATGAGTTATACAAAAACGTGCTTAGCGTTTTTTTCTCCTATACTCTCCCATACATTGAAACAACATAAGCACCTAACCATCTCTTTGTGTGTGTTGTAACCCTTGTTATTCAAAGTGGTGCTATGGCCAAATTTTGGCCATAGCACCACCAACAGTCAATGTATGGGAGAGAATAGGAAAAAATACACTTAGCACCATCTTGCATACCTCGTGGGAGAGGAGGCGTGTCAACCTGATAGTTTAGCCATACCTAGCTGGGGATGTGAACTAACTTATGAAACAGTCCCCATCTCCATGCAAGTTTTATAACCCCATTTATTCGAGGTGTTGCTATGGGGCCAAATTTGGTCATAGCACCACATGCACTCAATGCTTTGAAGAATTAGGAGAAACAAGTAATTTGAGTTGAATAATTCGCGGGCTGCTGCCACACACTTGAATTACTTGAGTATTTCTTTTAGGCTTAGAAAAACCTTTGCTGAAGTTATTGGATTCATCGGAACTTGGTTTTTAGGATAACATGGTTACCTACTTGGATTCAAACCCTCTATAGTCAGCTTTAAAGGGACTTTCCACAGAGACTGTGTACTTGGTCATTCCGCAAATGCAGAAAACACTATTTTAGCTGGGAGACCAGTTGCGAGTCCCAAAGCTCCCCCCTACGGTTCTTTGTAGAGTACTGCGACTGACCACCAGGAAGTGAGCTCTTTCTTTCATAGAATAAACGTCACTTGTGACCATGGGGCTCAAACTTTAAACATGGAGCCTGAATATTAAACACCTCTGAATAGGGGTTACAATATGAACTTGACACATGGTAGCTTCATTCATGAACTGAAATTTCCTGATTATAATTTCACAAAATAAACAAAACTTTGCTATAGTTTTCCCATTGCTTAATTATGGTATACCTCAGCCAAATGATGTTAGTGTAATCTCATTTTATATGTTTCACTTTTATGAAAAAATAAAATGCCCCCATTGATAAATGATAATAAATCACTTTATAATTGCAAATACAGTGGAACCTCTACTAAAGGACACTCTCAATAAAGGACACCATAGAAATTACCTCCATACAAAGGACACTTTCTGAGACACAAAAACAGACTTCACTATAGTGCTAATACATTTTCACCTCTGAAAAGTGGACAGTGCAGCCTCTCTAAAGTGGACAAATTAGCTGGTCCAGATGTGTCCTTATAGAGAGGTTCCATTGTATATATTCATAGATACACGGCATCAAAATACAGTGTGCAGTGAATTCATTAACTAGTATTTACACACATTATATACAATACATTTACATACCATAATATATAAATATAATATAATGTATTGTATGCATGCATGAATGCATTAAAATGATTATTATATAACAGTTACAATCTTCTTAATAATTATTAGTACAGACGTTTAAATTGATCAGAATAAATATCGGGTATTTTCTCCCATCCCTCTTTGAATTTAATCATGTTTACTGTGTTTTTCTGAAACAAACAGTATTCGTAGTCAACAAGGTTGGCCCAAAATCCAAGATTCGGTCGAATCAGTGAACGTTTCTTCTTCAAGAAAGAGTGAGCATCAATTAGAGTCATATCCTTGTACTTCATCAGATAGCATAACACAATTGTTGCAGATCTGAGCAGTTGGAACAAGAAATCCTTCAGTACACAGTAGTAGAGGTCCCATTGTACACACACTAGTAGAGGTCCTACTATACACTCACTAGTAGAGGTCCTACTGTACACACACTAGTAGAGGTCCTACTGTACACACACTAGTAGAGGTCCTACTGCACACACACTAGTAGAGGTCCTACTGTACACACACTAGTAGAGGTCCCACATTACACACACTAGTAGAGGTCCTACTGTACACACTAGTAGAGGTCCTACTGCACACACCTGCTGACTCCAGCTCTGCAATGAACTAACACTTTTCTTTGAGAGGAGATGGCTTCATCTAGTTTCGTACAGTAAATGATTGTCACATGCATGCACGCACGCACGTACGCATGCATGCATGCACGCACGCACACACACACACACACACACACACACACACACACACACACACACACACACACACACACACACACACACAACACACACACACACACACACACACTAAAACACATACTAAGGTTAACACATATAATAGACTGTTTGGTTTAATAACTTACACACCTATCAAATCAGCTGCTGTATCGAAGTGTTTACGAAGTTCTTCGGATTCAGTGACAAGATCATCCACTTTAATCCAATGAATGTCTATTCCATCAATATCTTCAGGTCTACTATCTAAAACTGCATCATTGGTGGAAGAGCACACACAGTACATACAGTACATACAGTACACACAGTACATACAGTACACACAGTACATACAGTACATACAGTACACACAGTACATACAGTACATATAGTACACACAATACACACAGTACACACAGTAAATACAGTACACACAGTACACACGGTAAATACAGTACACACAGTACACACAGTACATACAGTACATACAATACATAGTATACAGTACATACAGTACACACAATACACAGTATACACACGCACAGAATAACCACTCCTCTACTCTCACACATCAACCACTGTCACCTCTGATAACAACAGATATCCCAATCCCCTCGAGGTTTTCCTTGTTAACTGGCGCCAACCCAGATAGGTACAACTGGTCAGGGAGCACTTCACTGAAATCTGACAATCTGAGAATTTGAGTACACTATTAATACAAGATTAGCGGTAATTATGTGCGTATACAGTCAAGCCTCTACAACAACACTTTACAAGGATAGTGTCTTCACAATAACATGTCCTGTGGTCACAGATGTATTGACATAGGGTACATCAATAGTACTGGTTATGAGAGCATACTGGTCACAGTGGCAAATGAAGTGAGAGATTAAGGGTGATGTTGTAAAGACGTTCGACTGTATACGTGTCAGCCAGTGTAGCGTTTACATCAACTGTGTGAGCATAGACCCTAGATAGTAAACACGATACTGTATTATAGGAACGGTAAACATCATCACATGGCTAACACGTGTAAGGGTTCCTCGGGCAAATTTAGACAACTGTCGATGAATTACAGTGTTTCGATGACAAACAAAAGGGAATATTAAAAGCGCTGCCTCCATTGGCATTTGACGCACCTGAGGCCATACTTCGCTACTGCGGAGCGGACAGCCATTTTACCACCAATACGTGGCATTTAATACAGCAATATACGCGATCTTTCCAATAAAAATACTCTGACGCGGGACAGTGAGGCTGGATGACGTCATGATGGAACACCCTGACTTCAATTGGTAAAATCAACGTTTTGTCCCTCGAAATACAGGAAATTCGAGATTAAACTGTACATTATTGAACAATAGACCTATTACAAAGAATTTAGACCGTAAGTGTCGATTTTCAGTGGTTTTATCATGTTTTGAACTTACTTCTCTCATTTGCTTGGCACATGGCATACATAACGATATGTTACCTTATATCACCCATTGATTGTTGTTATAACTGGTTTGAATATGTCAAATATTATATAATTCTGTGTTTACTACGCCAAATGACATTGTTATCAATGGTCTACATTGTTTTGTGTATGTTCGTTATGTTGTGGTTCTTAGTCATGTTGTTTTGTTGGAGTGATGATGTTTGTGTTGTTGTGCAGGATCCAGTGGTGGGCGGTTATGCCGCTGGATGAAAGGGGAAATCCCTGGAAACCAGTCCAGTTTCCAGATGAAATTGAAAATGACGATTCGCTGTTTAGAATGAGATTTACCGGA
>OZ026565.1:405000-420000 GCA_964020155.1 Chondrilla cf. caribensis | reverse complement strand
GTCAACCAGTACTGATAGCATGTACCTCTGATAAGAAGTACAGGTTTGGTGTTCCCTTCAAGGTACTTACTGAGCAAGTTGGACTGTACTTATTGTGTGTGTATTGTGCTGTATATACTGTATAATAGCCTGTGCTATTTACAATACTCCAGGGTTTGCTGTTCAGTACATATCTGCATGCATGTTCTACTAAATGTTTTGTGTTTTATACATACATATTGATGTGTACGTGCATTAGCATGTTTTCTCTACTGCAGCTGGACCAGCTGGTGTGCTATCTGGAGGCCTGTCACCATGGTGAACAGCAGCTGAAGGAGAACATTCAGAGACATCTCCACCAAATGAAGGACGAGATGGAAGCCATTGAAAAGGTGTATTTGTACGTGTGTGTGTGTGTGTGTGTGTGTGTGTGTGTGTGTGTGTGTGTGTGTGTGTGTGTGTGTGTGTGTGTGTGTGTGTGTGTGTGTGTGTGTGTGTGTGTGTGTGTGCATGTGCATGAGTGTGTGTGTGCGTGTGTGTGTGTGTACGTATTGCAATTTGTGAGCACCAAAATTTAATATTCATTTTGTTGACCAAACTTGAAACTTATATCTTGCCCTACAGACCACAACAGCTGTGCCATCTCTTCGAAGAAGCAGTAGAAGTAAATCGGAGTATTAGCTGCTGCCAACCCCAACTTTCTTAACAGGAACATTTTAATTGTTGTGTTTTATAAGAAATTTTAATGATTATAATATGATTGGGTATGATTAAAATCATTGCCAGCATTGCATGTGGTGTAGGGATGACACACAGTGATTTGAGGTGAGCCTAAATGAGTCTCACATTTACAGGTCGGCAGTCTGCCCACTTACGCTTCTGGTGTGTATATGTAGATATACCGTGGATCACTATTTTGATCAACAATAGATACTCTTATGTTCGATCCAAGTAGGCCTACTGGTGTAATTCAAACAATATGTACAATTGGCCATGGTATTGATGCATTTCTGATATCTTTTTTTCTCTTTTTTATTTACATCACTTTATATTTAATTACTTGCCAGTCATCCCTTCCAGTTAAATGCTGGTCTGATTTACGCCTATGTCCGAGTTTTTTTCTTTTAGGATACCTCACGTATGACATCAGGGCCGGAGCCAGCTCTTTTTAAGTGGGGAGGCCAGTGAGGCTTCTGATGCTAGATCCTCACTCAATTTTCCAGATAGCTGTAAGCTGGCGAATACCGTGTGTTATAGTGGCGCTGCATTATGCAAAGACGACTATGACGTCACGACAAAATGGAGTTAGTACGATGGTAAGGTAGTTGTTGCAGTCTACTACGTATACAGCGTGGACTGCAACAATGCTCGAGCGGTTCAAGGTATTAACTCAAACTGGTCTTGAAGACAAAAAGTGAGGCGGCTATGGCCGCCCCAGCCGCCCCTATGCATGGTGTATGTTTGCTGTCATAATTATGACGTTATTAGCACTGCGGCATATTAACATCAATAGGCGTTGATACAACGTGTGGGGCTTGATTAGGTATGCGTGTTCATCACGTGAAACTCGTGTATGGTGAAGAGGCGGTCCGCCACGTATAAGGAGTAGTTACATCCCAAATAAGGAAGCGTACCGGAAAAGGGGCTGGCTACGCGAGACTATATAAGGACTGGGGTGTGGTCCAAGTGACAAGACTTCATGAAGATCTTCTTGATGTGAGATTCATATACATTTCGAGACTGACTTCAAGTTATTCAGCAATTTTTATTAAGTTATTAATTTTATAACATTTTTTTGCTTAGAATGAGTTGAAGAATAAAGCGAATTAGAAGGCTATAGCTAGCTACTACATTATTAATAGTAGCTAGCTAGCTAGCTAACTGTTACAAAAATGGAAGAGGAATCGTTCGTTATCGAAGTAATTAAGAGCCTACGGAGCTTCCTACATAACCAACTGAGAGTCGATAATGACTTAATTTTTGGTTTGCAAGCAGCTGCTTTACTCAACGAAAGTGATGTGAGTCGTCTTCGCTCTCTAGTAGACAAGGGCGGTAACGAAGCTCTGTACGATCTGTTGCAATACATGGAGTCGTACTACGATGAGGACATGCTGCAAAAGTTTTGCGTCTTCTTGGATGAGAAATCGAAGCCAGCGAAACCTCGCCTTGGAAAAATTGCGGAACGCATTCGCCAAGAAATGAAGAAGTAAGTAGAAATTCAGTAAAGGGTATAAGGTGGCCGGATTCCTACATTTGTGTGATTTTATTTCAGAATCTTGCTCATATTGGAGAAATTGGATTGTTTGATCCTTTGTATTACTAATTTCCAGTATTTTACTGGTGTCTTGACTGCATATGTAGCTAGCTAGTCAGTACATGACTGAAACAGACACCAACCTATATAGTTTCATCCTATATGATCCCTATGTTATTGTCATATTAGTGGACCTATAAAAAATAACAAAACTAGCTATAGCACCAACTATTGCTACTGATGGCACATCCTCTCTTTTGTAGACATCAGCTGGATCCAGTCCACCCTTCTACTCAGCAAGATGGCTTCCTTGGACCCACAACGAATGGTGAATATGCAGAAAAACATGCAGTGGAATGTGTGTACATATGTATATCCCATAATAATTATCATAGTGAAGACTTAGTTTGTGGAGTAAAATGTCCGATCAATCAAAATTTTAATGCATTCTGTTTTTAATTGTCTGAGACGCGTATTTCAATGTACATATTATATACTTTGTGCTAAAGGGATATAGTCAATCGAACTTCATAAATATTTCATTAAATTAAATAATTGTTGTTCTGAATAATTCTGCAGATTCCAGTTCTGCTAGGTCTGATTCTGAATCAGAACCAGATGAAAACATGACCTGTGAAGAACCTAGCCAGATGATTCCACCTTGTGTCGATGATTATATTAAAATTAAATATTTATTCATTGAGATCTGTAATAAAAAAGGAGTACCTGAATTGAAACAGATCAAGAGGTATTGTAGTGATCTTATTCAAGCCGTTTTTAGAGGCCAACTGAAGTATACCTGTTTGGAGAAATATTTGAATCAGTGCTCCTCCATTGAAGAAATTGCCAATATCTTGTTCTTTGAACTCAGCAAGTGGATGAGTTTCGTGTTTCTTGACAAAGTTATCGAGTTCTTCCTCCCAGATCTTAGGGAGGTTCAGATAAGGCTTCGGGATTACAAGGCACAACTGAGACCTGTTCTTGAAGAGAAGCTGGTCAAGGTAAAAGAACTGAAATCTTCACATCCCAGAAAATGTAAGAGTCAAAAAGGCCTTCTCAAACTGGTGGCCAAGTACAACCTTAATAAAGATGGTATCTGTGTGAAGGATCTTATCACCGAAAGACACTTTTTAGCTGAAAAACTCTCAGTACCTGACCATCTTTTGCAGGTAATCTCTTGGAGCAGTGGATCGCTATGCATCATCTACTTCACCCTGGAAGAATTGGAAGAGCATCTAATCAAACAGATCGAATTAGCGCACACTGTCAGAGTTCTGCAGCGACGATGGATAGTATCAATTACAATTGGCAACAATCAGCCCATCATTATTACATCTCCAACTGTGAAATCCATGCAAACAGCAACTACACCAAAATCTGATTCCGGTAAGTGTAGTGTACAGGGATTATTGTTAATCCACCACAGTGACTTTGATCACCAAACCCTTTATCTACGTATATATTTCTGTGCATGAATATATAATTTAAATGTGGATACACATGTGTACATAAGGATTTGAATAATCTACCACATTTTGCTACACAAGTTGTAGCAGATAAACATGTATTCACTATATGGTTATCAATGATTCCTATGCATACAGTTAATGTGTGTATGTACACATTCACTACGGTAACCATTCTTGACTCCTATTCTAGGTTTTGCTTCAGGAAGTGGTACAAATGTGCCATCTGACGTCAAGACTCCTACTGTGAGCGATGAGCAAACGGTACCGGATTTCACAGCAAGTACTGTTGCCGGAGACAAAGATGATCAAGTGTCTGTTCTGTCACGAATGGTAGGCCATACTGGGATCATGCATGCCCCTAAAACCGAAACCAACTTTGTGCGAACGTTTGTTGACAACAACAGCCTGTCAGAGGATGCCAAGGTGATATTTTGCAAGGAGCAATTCCGATGTCGTAAAGATCCTCGAATTCAGGTTGACATTGGCCACTTGAATGACGTTATCGCAAGAGATAGCCCAATGCATGAAGGGAACCTGTTTATTTCTCCCCCATCCCTTGAAGACAGCACATGGGAGAGGCTCGAGAAAGACGAGGCAACCTTGAATATTATTGTGCTCAAACGTCAGTTGCAGGCATCAAGCCTTCGAATGATGTTTGGTGAGTTCATCCACAAGAACACGCCAGGGAGTATTGTGTTGGCCACCTGTGACAAGGGGTTCTCTGGACACGTACAATCAGCATTGGAACGCGGATGGCAGGTTGACCTTTGGACCTGGGATGGGTACTTCCCAAAACTCAAGAACCATCCCCACTGTGGAAGTCTGCTGAATATTCACTACCTGGATAGAGGTTCAGATTCTATCGTTCTCATTGATGAAGTGTTGAAGCCCAGTCAGTTTACCTTCCGAGATCTCACCAAGAAGCTCTCCGAGTCAGGAGCAATGGTGAGGGTAGCAGCATCGGTTGTGGAACATAGTTCTCTGTGTCGGGCTTTCAGGGAAAGATTGGAAAATGCAGCTCGTTTCCCTGTATTGTGTTACCAAGTCACCAAAATCAATCCAAAAACTGGAATGTCTGAATTTTTGGTTTTGTTTATTTCCACTGAAGGCGATGCTCTGTGTCCTTTGGATCGTCTCGTAATGAAAATTGTTGAACAAGAGATAGTTATCCCAAACCTTCATGGCATCATAACATTCGAAAATTTCAAAAAACAGGAACCATACAGACAAGCACAAATCCTGGAATTACTTCGACACCAATGCAAGTACCCAACAACCACTCACGAAGTTGCTGGTTCTCGGAAGATGTCTACCAGGAAAACAGACCTCTGTAGATTCTATATGTCCTCTAATTGCTATCGCGGCCAATCTTGTCCCTGGCCCCACAGTGAGGACAAGGTGTGGTGTCCACGATGTCGGGAATACGGACACATAATGAATACACCCAGATGCAAGTATTGCGGTGAGAGTCTATTGTATCATTACGTACGTATGTACAAGTTTTCTAGTGTTGTAGATATGTACGTATGTTGTGTGTGTGTTTGTGTGTGCATGTATATGGATGTGTGTGTGTGTGTGTGGGTGCACATTCAGGCATGTGCCTGTGTGTGCATACTTGTGCATGTACGTATGTATATGTATGTATGTGCAGTGCATGTGTGTGTATGTATACGTATGTATGTATGTATACGTGTGCACGTGTGTGTGTGTGTGTGTGCGTGTGTGTGTGTGTGTGTGTGTGTGTGTGTGTGTGTGTGTGTGTGTGTGTGTGTGTGTGTGTGTATTTATGTACATACGTATGTACGTACATATGTTCATGCATATACAGTATATACATATGTGTCATGTGCGCATACAGTGGAAACTCAGAAATGAACTAATTGTCCAGTTACATAGGTTTTTGGATTTGTCTCAGAATGTGTCTGGAGAGTAGGGAATATTGAATTAATACATTTCCACTGTGTTAAGTCTTCTTTCTTCATTATTCCCTATTAAGAATGCATCTTCATACCTACTATATTATCATATTATGTGGATACTGCTTTTCTTGATAGATCTACGTGGACACCCTGTACGCTTGCCACAGCAATTGCCCACTCAAAAGCAGTCGATTTTGACTATTGATACCTGGGGTTATTATTCATATGACGAAATCGCACATTACTCTTTGCAACAGCAACAGCATGACCCTCAGCAGCCACAAAATGAAAAGGATAGAATTTTGGAGATAGGAAAATCCATTTGCTGCAATGATGAGGAGAAAGCGAAACATATCTTCGGAATACATGAGAGACAAAAGGTTTTTATTCAGCATACACGTGTGTGTCCATGTACTGGTGTGTGTGTGTTTGTACGTACATGTGTGTTTGTCTGTGTGTATATTTGTACATACATACATGTGTTTGAGGGTGGGTGTGTATTTGTACAGGCATGTGTGTTTGTCTGTGTGTGTATATTTGTATGTACATGTGTTCGGGAATGGGTGTGTATTTGTACAGGCATGTGTGTTTGTCTGTGTGCATATTTGTACTACGTAAATGTGTGTTTGGGGGTGGATGTGTATTTGTACAGGCATGTGTGTTTGTCTGTGTGTGTACGTATATTTGTACGTATGTGTGTTTGTGTGCACCTTAATGTGTGTATGTATGTAAATGTGTGTGTGTCTGTGTGACTGTGTACTAACTGTATAATGTGTGTTCCTTCTTGTCTTATTTCCAGGCTAAGCAATCCGTGGCCACTAATCCCTGTAAGTTGCATTGACTTCAAAAACGTACAATGTACAATGTTACTGCTATTGTGTTGCTGTATGTGGTCACATGTCATGGGGGTTGAAATTTGGGGATCAAGACCTCACAGAGTTTAATTTTGGCGCAATTCCAATGATAATGTACATACCATGTAGAAAATTACAAACTATTTTAAAAATTTCCTTCTATTCCCCTCTCCCCAGTACGTACATGAATATATATGCGTGCACCAGTATACATGCCATATACTGAATTTGAGTACTATTTCTATAGCTGTGAAATTGTACTATGTACGTATGTTCTCTTCCCACCTATAGGTGCCACTCCAACAGTGCAAGAGCTTCGGGTCATATGTCACTATATATTGAGGGGACAGTCCCACGGGCTTGATTGGAGGCAAATTCCCCTTCAGCTGGGGATTACCAGGGACAAAGTACAGTCGAGTGTTGATGCCTTTCCACACGAACCATTCAGAGCAATCTATTTTGCCTTGGACTATTGGAGGAACGGACAAGGGTCGCAACAACCAACATGGACTTCTTTACTTCGAGCGCTTGTCAATGCCAATTTTCAGAATGTTGCCATGGAAATAGAGGACAAGCTGAAGAAAGGAGAAGCTCTCAAGTAGTGTAACTGTTTGGACATTTTGTAAGACTCAGAGAATTTCAACGTAGGTCAATTTGTAGAAGATTAGAGTCTGAAGATGCATGATTTTATACTTTTAAAATATGCAAATGTAGAAATATTTATTATCATTTTGTATATTATTATACATAATATAATATTGAATGTCATACTTTACGTGTGTGAAGTGTATAAATACATTCATTGAAATTGATTGAAATTATTTATACAATGTGATTGAGATCTTGAGTGGTACACAATAATTAACATATTAACTGCATGGCATGAAAAGTACATTTCAGGGTGGGTAATAACAGTGCCACCCCCTCCCCCCCCACACACACACTCAAATTATACTTGGAGGTCTTTCTTAGGTTCAAAAGAACCTTCACTGATGTTATTATTTTTGGTGGTGCTTCAGTACATGAACTCCAGCCCTTTCTAATGGCTGGCATTTGAAATCAGCCATCTTTTTTTCATGCAATATAAATTATAATATAAATCCATTGTTGCAGTTATATTGGACGAGTGTAACATACCAGAAGTCAAAATGAAAATAATATAAATTAATGATAAATGGTAATTACAAAACAACGTTTTAACAATATATAGATATATGTATAACTTTCTTAAATTATAAAATTAATAGTAATATATTATTTACTCATAAAATCCATGTAGAAAATACACAAATACTTGAAAGAAAATAACAACACTATGCCATCTTTCCCTTATTCTTGAGTCTCTCCTCGATATCCATGGCAACCTCCTGCAGACCTGATTCGACCAGTGTCCCCAACAAGACGGCCCACGTGGCCTGTTTACCAGTCTCACCCTTCATCCAGATCTCCATGGCAACCACACAGGCCCGGAGAGGGTCACCTTGTAGCACCTGCTCACACTCCTTAATCCGGTCATAAGGCACACCCAGGTTGACACACACCTGCTGCCATTTCCCTTGGTGTTCTGCCAAACGTTTTGAGATGTACTTCAGGTGTTCAAGAGTTGGGGTTGCACCTATATTGGTTGGGATCAAGAAAACCACACAGCTCAGTAGTTGACATATTATACAGTACATTAGTAGGTACGTATGGTATATATGTACAATGTGCTTTCATGCAACCACACACACACACACACACACACACACATGTACAGATGTGTACACACACATACGTACACGCACACACACACGCGCGCATGCAAGCACAAACACACAAACACACACACATACGTACACGCACACACACACGCGCGCATGCAAGCACAAACACACAAACACACACACACACACACACACACACACACACACACACACATACACACACACACACACACACACACAGTGAACAAGCTCATGTTCACCATACTATACTTACTGAGAATGTCCCTTCCAGGACCTGTCTTGGTCTACAGTCATCAAACATGAATAAAGACATGGTTAATTTACTACACATTCCATTGCTAATAACAAACATAGCATTGCAGTGTGGATGGGAACAACAAACCTTGGCTTTCTTCTCCACCTTGAATACGAGGTCTTTTGTCTTGTTCCACTGGTTGGAGATAAGCCTCCTCCCATCTGCACCACTGATGTCCATGAAGCTCGCTGACTCTTTCTTGGGTCGGCCAGCTCCAACTGTCAGGGCCTGTCGATTCTGGACTGGTGCTGGGATGGTTTTACCTGCCATAGTGTGTGGATACTGATGGGGACGTGTGTACATATACTGACCTACAAAACGAGACGCACAACCAGTGAGAGGCTGTGTGTGTGTGCGTGCGTGCATGCGTGCGTGCGTGCGTGCGTGTGTGTGTGTGTGTCTGTGTGTGCATATGCGCATGAGAGTGACATATGTAGGTGTGTTGTATGTGTGCATGCATGCATGCATTTGTGTGAACATAACTAAGTATAGAGTCTCACCATGATACTGCAACGCACACTGTGGGGTGTTGAGAAAATGACCTCGGACATTACACTTAGGACACCATGCATCTTGTTCTCCGTGTGCAAAGTCACATCGATAACCACGGCTACACGATGAGCTGTGATAATAAATACACGGGTAGGATTTATTTCTTGAGAAGGCTGGGTAGGCTGGGACGGGGTATGAAGGTGGGGGCCTGGGTGCTGGTGGTCCAGTAGGAATCTGCCGCTGCACTGTCTGTACTGGTCGAACTGGTGTGGTCGGTTTGTCCTTACATCTTCTCTGCAATTCAGTAAGGATCCTTGCATGTCTTTCCGGATAATCTCTCCTGAAAGTAACGAATGAGATAATTGCGTTGAGGTGTTTAACAGCCAGATGCTTTTGTACAAACTTATCGAGTTTGAAGCTGGCATCCCCTTTTGAGGCCATGAAAACTGCCAAGAAATCACTGGTGTCACCCTTAACACCTTCTTTGGTAACAGGGCAGTAGTAGGCGGGAAAACGTGCCTCCCTTTCGAATTCTTGTCGAAATTTCCACGAAAGGCTTTTGCCATTGACCACAGCTGCATTACTGACTCGAATGACACAACCGTGCTTCTCAAGGATTTCTGCAAGTTCTTTGCACCTGAAATCCTCTGGCCGCAGGTCGTCTTCAACGAGTATGACATTCTTTGTTATGCCATCCAGTAGGTGGACTTTGAGAAGGCTGTTGGGGTCTTTACTCCTCTTCACAAAGTCTTCAGGGAACACTTTGCTCCAAGTCCACAGGTCCACTGACCAACACTTCTCAATGGCAACCATTAGGATGCTCTTATACTCCTTGGCACAAGATGCCACCACTAAACATCCAGGCTGTTCAGCTGTGTGGATCTCCTTGAGCATCATGCTTTTGATGTTGGGCTGGCTACCCTCCTTCTCGGCTTTGGGGGTTGGCTTCTGAATTTGAACCTTCAGTTTGTCTTTCTCTGCTTCATCCCACAAGCTGTCCTTCGAAGAGGGACTGGTGCAGAGAAGATTCCCATCATAGATCGAACGACTTTTGGACATTGTACTGTTGAGACGTCCAACATCTATCTGTACTCGAGGATCTTCCCAACAAATGAATTGTTCGCATGTAATGACCTTGGCGTGTTTAGAGAGAGAGTGTGTGTCCACAAAGGTGTGAATAACTGGTAAATGGTCATCTCTCTTAGGCTGGGCTTCTAACTCTCCAAGAGTACACGGCACTTCTGAGTGCACATCCTCTTCTGTCAAAGTCTCCAAGTCACTTGTGAGAGTGGCAGTATCGGACTCTAGGGTTGAGTCTACTGGTGTGCTGGGCGTGGTTGCAGCCAACGGCAACCATGATCCACTCCTGAATAGGCCACTAGCCTCATTCTCTTGATCAGTAGTTGTTTCTAGAGGAAAAAAACAGGAAACACTCAACGTATCACAAACATGGGTTAAAACTTCTGAAATTTCAACTTTGAGAGTTGTCTTCAGTGAGAAGTGTGCAAGTCTCATACTGTATTCTGGCTATGGACAATCCACTGGATTAAACATAATTATATGTTTGTACAGCCACAGCAGCTTCACACACACACACACACACACGAGCTAGGGACTGAGTAATGTGTACTCACTAACCATGTGTGTACCACAAGAAGCATGCTGCCCTGTCCTCAAAGCACCACAACATATTCACAATACTATTACTTATAACTGACCTGTATCAGATGGGCATTCTTTTGGGCCATGACGAGGAAGAGTAGAAACCAGCGGTTCACCCTGCATGTGTGTATATGAAGTACCTTACAGGAAATCGTGCGTTATAGTAGAGGGTGAAGGTATAGTAGTCACAGACACCAGATCAACATACCTACAGGTGACCTATGTAGAATACATACCTATGGCAAAGACACTGGGGGTACACACCTTAATGGTCACACCAAATCTATATTTCTTATAAGAAGGAATTGTTAACAGTACTGGTTGATATAGCACACATAAGCTAGGGACTGAGTGAAGTGTGCTAACCAGGAGTGTGTGCTAACCAGGAGTGTGTACTGACCAGGAGTGTGTACTGACCAGGAGTGTGTACTGACCAGGAGTGTGTACTAACCAGGAGTGTGTACTAACCAGGAGTGTGTACTAACCAGGAGTGTGTACTGACCAGGAGTGTGTACTAACCAGGAGTGTGTGCTAACCAGGAGTGTGTGCTAACCAGGAGTGTGCACTAACCAGGAGTGTGCACTAACCAGGAGAAGTGTGTACTAACCAGGAGAAGTGTGTACTAACCAGGGGTGTGTACTAACCAGGAGCATGTACTAACCAGGAGTATGTACTAACCAGGAGTGTGTATAAGCAGAAGTGTGTACTAACAGGAGTGTGTACTAACCAGGAATATGCACTGTATACACACACAAGTGGTATATACAGTGGAACCTCTCTATAAAGGACACGTTGGGACCATAATTTTAGTCCTTATTACAGAGGTTTCCTCAATTTAGAGGTTATTATATACACTTCAGTACTACACTGGGCCACAGAATGGTGTCCTTATTATAGAGGTTTCCACATTTCAGAGGTTTGTAATAGAGAGGTTCCACTGTAATATAATTCACGAGACTCACCAAATCAACAGGTCTAGATTTGGAGGGGAAATCTACTGTTGTCCTGGTAGCAGTAGTATTGGACGGTACACACTGCTCACTCTGAAGGGGTACATCTCTGACACTTGTAGAACGTTTGCCTTTGACAATCCTGGATTGTCCGCCTGAGTCACTCCCGGAAGACTCGTCCCTGACACTCCTTGAATGCTTGCCCCTCCTTGAAGGTTGGTCGCTGACACTCCTTGAAGGTTGGTCCCTGACACTCCTTGAATGCTTGCCTCTCCTTGAAGGTTGGTTCGAGACACTCCTGGTAGGCTGGTCCCCAACACCCCTGGTAGGCTGGCCCCCGACACTCCTGGTAGGCTGGTCCCCGACACTCCTGGTAGGCTGGTCCCCGACACTCCTGGTAGGCTGGTCCCCGACACTCCTGGTAGGCTGGTCCCCAACACCCCTGGTAGGCTGGTCCCCGACACTCCTGGTAGGCTGGTCCCCGACACTCCTGGTAGGTTGGCCTCCAACACTACTGGTAGGCTGGCCCCCAACACTCCTGGTAGGGTGGTCCCCAACACCCTTGGTAGGCTGGTCCCCGACACTCCTGGTAGGTTGGCCTCCAACACTCCTGGTAGGCTGGCCCCCAACACTCCTGGTAGGGTGGTCCCCGACACCCCTGGTAGGCTGGTCCCCGACACTCCTGGTAGGTTGGCCTCCAACACTACTGGTAGGCTGGCCCCCGACACTCCTGGTAGGTTGGCCTCCAACACTACTGGTAGGTTGGCCCCCGACACTCCTGGTAGGTTGGCCTCCAACACTACTGGTAGGCTGGCCCCCGACACTCCTGGTAGGTTGGCCTCCAACACTACTGGTAGGCTGGCCCCCGACACTCCTGGTAGGCTGGTCCCCGGCACTCCTGGTAGGCTGGTCCCTGGCACTCCTGGTAGGCTGGCCCCCGACACCCCTGGTAGGCTGGCCCCCGACACTCCTGGGAGGGTGGTCCCAGACACTCCTGGTAGGCTGGCCCCCGACACTCCTGGGAGGGTGGTCCCAGACACTCCTGGTAGGCTGGCCCCCGACACTCCTGGGAGGGTGGTCCCAGACACTCCTGGGAGGGTGGTCTCTGGTACTCCTTGAAGGTTGGTCCCCGAAACTCCTGGGAGGGTGGTCGGTGTCACTCCTGGGAGGGTGGTCTGTGTCACTCCCATGTTCAGAGGTCACACCTAGGAAGCCAAATATCCAACACAACAAACATACGTAGTAAAATCTGATTCTGTTCTTATTGCATGCTCTGCATATACACACATTCATATGTAATGAATATGAAAATAATTATATATAACACCTTCCATTTTGTAATGCACATTTCCATTATAAAAGAAATCAGGCATGGGTCCACAAATTTGCAAACCCAAAGAGGCATCAGGTGCAACAGCTGCAAGTTTATTGAACAAATAATTGATTATTGTTATTTGTTTTGTGTTTTGAATGTGTAAACATTCTTTGATCTCCCTTTGATCTTTGGGTTTACAAATTTGTGGACCCAAGCCTGACTCCTTTTATAATGGAAATGTATATTACAAAATGGAAGATGTTATATAAATAGTTGTAACTGATCCAATTAGCATCGAAGGATGTTCTGGGACACATCCATCATTGATCATCCATCATTGTGATCTACATATAAAAACTGTCAAATCATCTGACATTTGTGATGATGGGTTACGTACGCACGGAACTTAACAGTAAGGAATGCTCGAGGTTACAGAACGGGGGTGCATGTGTGGCTTTATCCCCAGTACTTACCGACACCAGAATCAGAATCCTTTGGTCCATGATGGGGAAAAGAAGTGATCGGAGCACCCTATAGTACATGTACACACAAAATAAGAGTATCATAGGAATATTGCATATTCTATGATCTATGAAATATTATGTATGTAAGTATGTATGCATGTATGTACATATGTATACATGTACGTATGTACGTATGTATGCATGTACATATGTATGTATATATGCATGTATGTACTGTATGTTCATACGTATGTATGCATGTACATATGTATCCATGTATGTATATATGCAGGTACATAGTACTACATACGTATGTATATTATATGCATGTACGTACATATGCATGCATGCATGTATGTATGTATGCATATAAGTATGCACACAAATACTACTGCATTGTCAATTTTAGTCAGCTCAAGGAATATTACGGTGAATGTGTACTTTGTGTCTCATTTTTAAAGCAAGATGAAATTCTGCAAGGCCGAAATCACAAAGAGAACAATTAAGAACAATTACGTACATTTCTGATAACCCAAGGGTTGAACCTCAATTAAAAGACTTCTTCAAAAGTATTCAGTTGATGTACATATGCACATATACCACACACCTACCATTATCGTGATGGTAGCCTATATGCTGGTACAATGGAGGAATGAGATAAGGAGGAAATGTACGTGAGAAAATAACATACATATGTACTCACCACTTCAACGATGGGAGGTGTAATTAGAATTGGTGTGTGGGATCCCACTGTGATGCTCAAGATTCCAAATCTAAATAGGTCGTCCTTTGAGTTCTCGATAGCAGTCAGAATGGCTGGTTCCAGTTGACGTATGGTCAGTAGAACAATGCTCACGGAGCCCAGGAAGGTTGTGAGGACCTGAAGCAACTCCTTACGAATCTTCAGCTTGTAGCAGAGAAAATTTCTCGCAGCTAATAGTTCATTGATGGAAATCCCGTGAGGATCAAGGTGATGTTTTACAATAATTCTCAAGAACCCCTCTCTTGAACTACACTCGTCCGGATATTCAGACTGGAGATTTGTCAAAGCTTCCAGCTTTTCTTCAAGGATGAAACGCATCTTCTCTTTGTATCCATCTACTGCGATTCGTACGTCTCTTAACTGGATACGGTAATAATCAAGTACGCTCTCAAGAAAGTCGAAGGTTATCCAAGTACAGAGTCTACGAAAGAGAATATTAGCAAGTTCTTCAATTGTATGACATCGATGTAGATCGTCTTCGACACGGGAGAGTCTCCTTTCATCTTTCATCTCGGCAAAAGCAATGATATCAACACAGTAGGTCTTCATTTCTTGCAGAGAGGGTTCCCTAATGTTGCTGCAGATGCGAACAAACGTATCCTTGAGTCTTTTGTACTCGTTAATCAGGCTCGGAATGAGCGAGCTCTCACGAACAACTGTACACAAGGAAAGAGAGTCCAAGTAATAGTGGTTATAGTAGAGTCTGAATAGGTGGAACCTCCGGAAACACCGGCATTAATTCTATTTTCACGAGTACTATTAGACAAAGTTTCCTAAATTCTCAACAAGAGATCTAGCCTGTACAATCATAGACTCTAGATACCATATAGCGGACTACAGAAGTACTTGTGTGACATACA
>OZ026565.1:377500-400000 GCA_964020155.1 Chondrilla cf. caribensis | reverse complement strand
AAAATGATGGGGAGATCTCAACATGTGGGTAGATTATAGAGGTCCACTCAGTACAGTCTACAATGATGATCTCAACACGTGGGTATATTACAGACTCTGAGATTCAGTACAGTCTACAGTGATGAACTCAGCATGCAGACATTCTAGCACACATGTACACGATAAACAGGTGATGTGCTAGTACCTGATGTCCACAAGGTGGAAATCCAAGGGAAATTTGATTCTAGCTACAGCAGACACATTTCTCATGGATTGGACCAACTCTTCGTAGGCAAATTTCCCGCCAATAACAGGCATGTTCCCGCGGAAGAAGAAGTTGGTCCAGTTTGGTGCAAAAGTAAAGTTGTCCACTCTAAAGAGAAAGAAAAAGACCAGCTATCAGGGTTCCATGAGATTGATTGAGATTAAGAAAACGTTTGTCAATAGGCATTTCCAGCTGTTTCCCCACGTTCTCAGGTAGAACAATAAACATGACAGGAAATGAATGTAGTTAAGCGAGAATACACCCGAAGCAATCTCAGAGAGTCTAAAATAGAAAATTTTCCAACGCACACAGAGATAGGACCTCGTCCCCTCCCTCTCTCTACCCTCTCATTCGGTCGGAGACAATTTGTAAAAGAAGGCCTAGCTGCCTGCGTATCGGGGGAGTGGAGCAAGCTAGGAAAATTTCTAGAAAGGTGGAATCCAGCTAGCGAACAGATTCGATAGAACCTGTAGTGTCTTATAAAAGATCGAGTAAATATAATAGCAAGAAGAGGATCAACTTACAGCTTCGTTCGTTCGGGTTTGAAGTCTTCGCCATAGGAAGTGACGATACAGATGAACAGCAAAGAGGCAACTGTGAGAAGCAGCGGTCGAGAGCTCATGATCCTGGTCGAATCACTCATCGTAGCTTCGAAATGCGTTCCTGCTAAGATCATCGGATCTACAGTAGACCACTACACTTCAATTTGAGTTTCAATATTTCAATTTCAATTGCAAGTTGAGAATGGGAATGGGAATCATAATGATTGCAGCTTTTGAATAGTCGTGCAAACCTAGAGATGACTATGATATCATGGTCTGTGATGCAAAAGTCATTATATTATAGCAGTTGTCATGTGCATCTCGTATTGTTTCTTTCCTGGTAGGCTGCAAACAAGTATTCGGAAACTATGAAGGTTTCAAATTGCTAGCTAAATTGAAGATATTATATTTCGATCCACACAAATGGATTACTAATGAATAATTATTTGAATCACTACATTCAATCATACAACTGAATTCAAGTAAACTACATGAGCTGGTAACAGTAATAATCAAGTAAGCAACAAATACACTTGGATTAATATAAAATTAATGACTACAAAGTGTATGAAATCTCAGTCTGAACATAATGTAAAAGAAAGTCACACCAATACTGACAGTATATGAACAATACTAACTAGTTCTACATGCCTACTATCTACTGTGTTGTTCTACTGCACTAGTGTTCGCTATTACTGACAATAGTAGTCTGTCTAATGCGGTTGTCTACCAGCATCAGTCGTAGACTAGAGGATGATAAAGCACAATATTATTATAATGGGAATAGCTAATACCACCAACAATAATATTCCAACTGTTACAATTATCCCTATCCACATCATAGTCATGAATACAAAGTATAAAATGGCAACAAAGATAATGACAGCTGATCCCACCAACAAAAATATTCCAACAATTATCCCTATCCACATCATGGTAACAAGTGGTCCCGGAAATCCAATCCAGCAAATGAGAATAACGGGAAGGACGACGAGAACCATCACATCAGTGGACAAGGATTGGGTGAAGACACTGAAGGCATCGAACGCGAAGAAACAGCTAACTCCAAACTGTGGAGAATAGCGGCAAGTGAGAAACCCAATGTGGAAATAGAACAAAACAAGGTGAATGACGCCCAGGATGACAGTGGGAATGGATGTACATATTGCATTGTTTTTCGCCTTCATGTCTTTATAAAGACCATAGATGATGTCCTTTTGCACCTTTTTTCTCTTTTGTCGTATTTCGTCTTTCTTCCTCTTAAGGTCTTCTCCAGTAAACTTACACTTTTGATTGCGTACATCAATGAATGCAGCAAGAATTTCCAAAAATGGATGAGGGTTGACCACCCTTTCAACCTCTTCTTTCTCAGATTCCTCAACAGCTCTCTCAAATTTGTATATCCCGCTGGCATGGAGAAGCTGGCAGTACTCCACAAAGAATGGGATGTTGCTGACAAAGAGAAGAATATAGCTGAGGATGGGCAGCAACATGGACACATAGAAGATGTTGTAGATAGTGTAGCTGTTGACAGTGGCGGGTTGGAAAGAGGGGACAGAGCAGCCTCCGAGGGGGCCAAACTCAAAGACTGTGGGGAGAGTTGAATTGAATGCTGTCCCGTTGATAACAGTTCTTCCAGCAGTGTTTCTAGCCTCTTCTTCCGAGATACAATGGTCTCGAATGATCTTCCATGCCAGAGCAAGCATGCAGTAAACCTGAAGTAGAGACAGGAGGAAGGCATGGACCACAAGGCGCCCCTGGAATCCAAAAAATCGCTGACAACAGTTTCTCTTTAGTTTCTCTTCTGGAATCTTGGCAATATCTTTGTCAAATTTATTAATATTCATTGCAATGTAGCTGACACGCTTGATGTGACTTGCAAGGAAGATAAGACATGAAGCAATAATCTTTATTATATCTGTCACTTCAGTCCACTCTGTAACGATGTAGAAGACACGGTACTGTTGCCTTCCAATGAATGTGTACAAGGACAGTACAATAATGACGGTCGATATGCTTTCGTCTAGCACTGTGAGAAACATCTCCGAGAAATTCCCAATAATTGTAGCCCATTTCCCTCTATTGAGTCCTTGCAGCTGAGTGCTGCAACAGCCACAGCACCTACTCCCCTTCATTCTGTCCTCTAGGGTATCTGTTATATGCTTGGTTGCTTCAGTACTCTTTCCACAGCAAATGCAATCCTTACCACAGCAGGTCAGCCTGATGTGGTCCCTTGTGCACAAAGCCTTCACACAACCGAAAAGACGATTCCAACATTGAATGGTTTCTTCACATCTTCGTCCGAAGAATACAAGCAAAGCAATTAAAGAAACCGTGGTCCCAACAAATGAAAAAAATGCCGTAAGAGTGTCAAAGAGAAATTGACTTTTCTGTGCGGATTTGTAGATCTTCGAAAAAAAATGGAGAAAGCTAAACAGGAGAATGATGAAATAGAACAGCAGCATCAAAGCCTTCACTATGAGAGTGATGTTTGGATGCTTCTTGTCGTCCCACTGAATGGCTGCTGTGGTTGGGCCTTCTATTAACGATGCCACTTTGATCTTGTTGAACTGGTAGCCTATCACACACTTGCAAGAGGACCCACCACAGTTGCAGGAACAGGAACCGTTGCAGGCATAGTCACCTTCAGGGAGTTCCGCATCCTTCTCCATGTGGTAAAAAAATAGATGGAACACATTGGCACCACCAACTTTCTTCACTGCAGTCTCCGCATCTTTAGGAGTTATTTTTGATGTGCGAGGTACATCATCGGTTGCTTTTTCATAGGTTGGAGGAGATCCTACAGTTTCCTGTGCTCTTTTTGTAATCTTGGCTTCTTCCTGTTTATCTACCTCATTTTGAACTCCTTTCTTTTCCTCTTCCTGAGTTTTAGATTTCTGTTCCTCTTTCTCCTGAGCTCTAGCTTCTTCCTTCTTCCCTTCCTCAGTTTTAACTTCCTGTTTCTCTTTCTCTTGAGCTCTAGTATCTTCCTTTTCCTCTTCCTGAGTTTTAACTTCCTGTTTCTCTTTCTCTTGAGCTCTAGCGTCTTCCTTTTCCTCTTCCTCAGTTTTAACTTCCTGTTTCTCTTTCTTTTGAGCTCTAGCGTCTTCCTTTTCCTCTTCCTGAGTTTTAACAACACCTCTACCGTGGACTTCAATGCCCACGCTGTCTTTGACTTGTGAAAAGTCTTCTTTCGGTTTCTCCCCAGCTGATTCTACCTGGGCTATAATGCTTCTGCCAGGAAGATCCATACCTGCTTTGTCTCCATTGGCTTGTTTAACTAGTGCAGTGTCTTCTTTTGGTTTCTCCCCAGTGAAGTTTACTCGGGCTACATTGCTTCTGTCAGAGACATCAATGCCTACGCTGTCTCCTTTCTTCTCCAGGACCTCCTCTTCTTCCAGCTTCTCAGCAACAATATTCTTGTCAATGATGACAAGTTGTCTGTCCACATCGTCCACTTGATTCCCCATGACATCAGTTACACTTGAGTCTGATAAGAGCCCTTCCTCATCTCCGGGAGTTGACATTCTGAATCAACACAGTATTCAATTCAATTCTACAAAATTACAACCAATATATTCTGTATATAGCAATGGGTAAAAATGTTGGATTACAACAGAGTCTAGTTCAAATGGGTACACTGGTTCAAACAATCTCTTTCCTAGATTTATAATACTAATCTCTCATGAGTAAAATTTCTGAAAAATAAGAATGTATTTCAGTGTTCCCAGAGGGTTTATCCATGCAGACTCCACTGTAGTGTGCGTGCGTGTGTGTGTACGTGTGTGTGTGTGTGTGTGTGTGTGTGTGTGTGTGTGTGTGTGTGTGTGTGTGTGTGTGTGTGCAGTGTGTGTGTGTGTGTGTGTGTGTGTGTGTGTGTGTGTGCGTGTGTGTGTGTGTGTGTGTGCATGTGTGTGCATGTGTGTATGTGTGTGTGTGTGTGTGTGTGTGTGTGTGTGTGTGTGTATGTGTGTGTGTGTGTGTATGTGTGTGTGTGTGTGTGTGTGTGTGTGTGTGTGTGTGTGTGTGTGTGTGTGTGTGTGTGTGTGTGTGTGTGTGTGTGTGCGTGCGTGCGCACGTGTGCATGTGTGTGTGCGCGTGTGTGTGCATGTGTGGCATAACACCCAAAGTGACTTGTAGAGGACACAATTACCTAGATATGCAGAGTCATTTATCAACACCAATCACTTGTGTTACAATACAAATAAACTAGACCCTGGTTTGTAGGAATGCCAACATTATACTGCGAGGAGGCGGGACCTAACACGACAAGTGTGACCATATTTGGTCACAATATTTGCTGTAGCAACGGGAGGGGCTTTGGGAATGGAAATGCTACACTTGAATGCCCTGGGTATACTTGTACGTATGTTAAAGCAATCTTTTACCTAGTCTAAGAATTTTAATATTATCTTTGCTGGTACAATTTCTGATAAAAGGAATGTATTTCAGTGTTCCTAGGGGTTTGACTTATCCAGACTCCACTGTAGTGCGTGTGTGTGTGTGTGTGTGTGTGTGTGTGTGTGTGTGTGTGTGTGTGTGTGTGTGTGTGTGTGGCACAACACCCACAAGAAAATTCCATGTAAATGCACATTGATACGTAGAATAGTAATTTTTTGAATCTTTGAGGGTAACGTTACATGAATCAGTAATTCTCTCAAACTGTTGGGGTAAAAGGCTGCATAATAAGTGCTAACAACACTCATCACTCAAAGCTAAGCGGAGCAAAGTTGGGACCAGGCAGCTTCACAATCAATGTCACATTTTATTACATTCCCGTTTCCCTATAGGTAGCTGAATCACAATTAAAGCCATCTTAGACTAAGAAGTTTGGAAACTCAAAAGCACTTCTAGATAAAACCTGGAAAAATGGTTCTGAATACAACCCAGAATCGAACTTTACGCTAAAACTGTACGTAGTTTAAAGTGGAATTTATTACAAGCTCAGCCTCCACTGCACTTAGTATTGAGTGCTGAGTAGACATAATACCTTGCTGTGCAAGCAAGAACTCCTCAGTAAACTCACCTATTATATAGTGTGAATTTTCAGAATCTGCAAACAAAGTTAGAGTTGCTATAGGGCAGGTCCAAAACTGACTAGCCTGGCTGCTGGAGAATGAATCCTCTGAATGTGGTACAGGTGTCTCAGGTGGTCACTTAAAGGTGAAATTAATGATATTCACAAACTGCACTTCTTGGAAGTTGGACTCAGTAAGCAATATTAATGATAACATGTTCTGAAGTATGTCGTTAAATTCTGTTTTAAGAGTTCTCAACTATTTACTGTTTCACTGTAATTTTATGGAAACTGTTTTGAAAATTAACAGTAAACACACAACTCTTGGGTATGTATAACAAGTAATTCGAGTTCGAAAACACGTGGGGCTCCCACCCCGCACTCGAATTACTTGGAGGTCTTTCTTAGGTTCAGAAGAACCTTCGCTGAAGTTATTACACTCGGTGAAGCTTCAGCACACGAATTCCAGCCCAATTTCTAATTAAATGACTTATATTCTCAAGTCATACAACAGTTTAGTTAAACAAATTGTCTGCTTAGTTATCCTTCCCTCAGATAAGAGATGCCTCGTCTATGTATGGATGACTATAATAAACTGTTTCAATGGTATTCATATATGCTCATATTACACCTGTACATCTTAAAAAATCAGTGATGGGCCCAGGAGAGGTTCCATGAAATCCACCTTCGAGACTCACTGTTCTTTAATCAGGTTATATATTCAACACCCTAAGGTGAACAATGACTCTTTTACAATATGATACCAGCGCTGTGTCGTGGAGTGCCCTTTGTAAATCCCGGATCCACCACTGTGACTATAACACACCAGTTACCTGCACTGAAGTATGTAACTTCCTCACACTTCGATATACTTGTAGACAGACCCCTACACTGGTGGATACACCCCATATGCTGGTACATAGACACACCCATACACACATATGAACACACGTCTCTTCCTTGGATATGGTTGTCAATACTCAATGCCTCAGAAAACGTCATATTGAGGAACTTCATGTAGTAGGCACCACTGACCTGGGAGGGTTGGAATGACAGACTTCATGATATGTTTGTGTGTGTGTGTGTGTGTGTGTGTGTGTGTGTGTGTGTGTGTGTGTGTGTGTGTGTGTGCATGTGTGTGTTTGGTTGATGCACACCTAAAAACTTACTTCTCCTGTTCTGTCTGTGCCAGCCTATTGCCAAGGAATGGGAGGTTATATGAAACTTATCCTACTGATACACATACACATGATGAACATACACAATCATACTGATAAATGAAACACACATACATGCACATATACACACCGACGCAATTTGGTGTGAAAACAATGGTTGGTTGTAAGGCGATATCCGTTGATTTCAACATTTGAAATTAAAAATGTGTCTAAGATTTTGCAAATAATGGGAGAGATGGGACCTTTTGAGACCACAATAAGACAGTTATTGCATAGCAAAGGAGAATGGCATAAATGGGCAAAGTTTATGTAGTATAGAGAGTCTATGGTTTTAGTATATCACCCTCATCCCTGGTTTGAAGTGAGCTGAGCATTTTCCCCATCTTATCCACCCCAGTACGGTCGTCTGCCTGCCTGTGTGAGCCCGTCCACCAGTGCTACCAGTTGGCCAGTTAGGGTAGTTGGCAATGTTGTGAGCATGTTCACCCCAATCCCCACTGAGGAGGTCACACACGTCTCTATAAGAACTCACAAATAACAATATTTGTGAAGGATCTTAGATTCACGTTACTCTTGAGGAAATCCAGGACCTCTTTGATAAAAACTTCGAAAAGTTCAAATAACTAAAACAAGCAAGACTATCATTAAGCATATAGTAAGTAAACCTACATTTTATCCAGGTTTGCCGGAAGGGAGATCTCAACATGTGGGTAGATTTTAGAGGTTCACTCAGTACAGTCTACAATGATGGGGAGATCTCAACATGTACCCTCTTATTTAGCCGGAGACAATTTGTAAAAGAAGGCCTAGCTGCCTGTGTATCGGGGGAGTGGAGCAAGCTATGAAAATTTCTAGAAAGGTGGAATCCAGCTTACAGCTTCGTTCGTTTGGGTTTAAAGTCTTCGCCACCATAGGAAGCGACGATTAAGATGAACAACAAAGAGACAACAGTGAGAAGCAGCGGTCGAGAGCTCATGATCTTGGTCGAATCATCAAAATTGTATAAGCCTCGCCTTGAAGTGCGTTCCTGCTATAATATTATGAGTACTACATTTCAATTTGTGATTTGAAAATGGGAATGGGAATCAAAGTGATTGCAGCTTTTGTATACGTATATTATTGTCGTACAAACCTAGAGATGACTATGATAATATCTGTGATGCAGAAGTCATCATCAAGCAGTTTTCATGTGTATCTCGTATTGTTTCCTTCCTGGTAGGCTGGAAACATGTAATTGAGGACTATAAAAGTTTCAAACTGATAAATTGAAGATTTTATACATTAACATGCATAAATGGATTACTAACGAATTTGTCTCACTACATGCAATCATACAACTCAATTCAAGTAAAGTACATGAGTAACAATAATAAATGAGTGTATAACAAATACACTTGGATTAATATAAATGTCTACATGCATGAATTCTCAGTCTGAACACAATGTACACTAATAATCTATAATCGATAATCACATCAATACTTACAGAATGAACAATGTAAAGCAAGTTTTACATGTTATCCACTACTGTTCTGTTCTACTACACTAGTGTTTGCTAATACTGACAATAGTAGTCTGCCTGATATGTTTGGCTAGCAGTGTTAGTGCATTGGATTAATTCAACAATGTCAGTTATTACTATTCCCTTGAATTCTTCCCACGACTAAGAGGACAACAATGAAGGGTCCAATTGTCACCAACACCATAATTGTTGTACTAATTATCCCTATCCACATCATAGCAACAAACGGTCCCGGAAATCCAATCAAGAAAAAGAGAAGAATGAGGGGGACGTAGACAACTATTTTGTCATTGGTCAAGGATTGGGTGAAGACACTGAAGTTATCAAGTGTGGAGAAACAAGCAACTCCAAACTGTGGAGAGTATCGGCAAGAGAGAAACAAAAAGTGGAGAAAGAACAGAAACAAGTGAACGAAACCCGGGATGACAATGGGGAAGAATGTCATGACTGCACCTATTTTCTTCTGCATGTCATTATAAGGACCATCAATGATGTCTTTTTCAACATTATCTCTTTCTTGTGCTAATTCGTCTTTCTTCCTCTTAAGTTCCTCTTCATTAAAGTTATAATTTGGATTGAGTACTTTGAAGAATATAACAAAGATTTCCAAAAGATAATGAGTAGTAACCCCCTTTTCTACCTCTTCCATTTTGGATTCATCGATGGCTGTCTCAAATTTGTATATCCCGCTGGCATGGAGAAGTTGGGAGTACTCCACAAAGAACGGGATATTACTGACAAAGAGAATAAGATAGCTCAGGATGGGTAGCAACACGGACACATAGATGATGTTGTAGATAGTGTAGTTGTTAACAGTGGCGGGTTGGAGAGAGGGGACAGAGCAGCCTCTGAGGGAGCCAAATTCAAAGGCTGTGGGGAGAGTTGAAGTGAATACTGTCCCGTTGATGACAATTATTTCAGTTATGGTTTCAACCTCTTCTTCCGAGATACAGTGGTCTCGAATGATCTTCCACGCCAGAGCAAGTATGCAGTAAACCTGAAGTAGAGACAGGAGGAAGGCATGGACCACAAGGCGCCCCTGGAATCCAAACAATCGCTGACAAAAGTTTCTCTTTAGTTTCTCTTCTGGAAGCTTGGCAATATCTTTGTCAAAATCATAAATATTCTTTGCAATGAAGCTGACGCGCTTGATGTGGCTTGCAAGGAAGATAAGAAATGAGGCAATAATCCTTATTATATCCCACACTTCAGTCCACTCTGTAACGATGTAGAAGACACGGTATTGCTGCCTTCCAATGAGTGTGTACAAGGACAGTACAATAATGACGGTCGATATGATTTCATCCAGCACTGTAAGAAACATCTCAGAGAAATTCCCAGCAATTGTAGCCCATTTCCCCCTGTTGAGTCTTTGCAGCTGAGTGCTGCAACAGCCATAGCACCTACTGCCCTTCATTCTGTCCTCCAGGGTATCTGTCATGTGTTCGTTTGTTTTCATTCTGTCCTCCAGGGTATCTGTCTTGCGTTCGTTTGTTTTCATTCTGTCCTCCAGGGTATCTGTCATGTGTTCGTTTGTTTTCATTCTGTCCTCCAGGGTATCTGTCATGTGTTCGTTTGTTTTCATTCTGTCCTCCATGGTATCTGTCGTGTGTTCATTCGTTATAGTACTCTTGCCACAGCAAATGCAATCCTCGCAACAGCAGGTCAGCCTGATACGGGTTGTTGTGCACAAAGTCTTCACACAACCGAGAAGACGATCCCAACATTGAATGGTGTCTCCACATCTTCGTCCAAAGAATACAAGTAAAGCAATGAAAGAAACCATGGTCCCAACAAATGAAAGAAATGTAGAAAGAACGTCAAAAAGAAGTTGACTTTCTGGTGTGGATTCGTGGATCTTTGACAAATAAGTAGGAAGGTTAGACACGAGAGTAATGGAATAGAACAGCAGCATCAAAGCCTTCACTATGAGAGTGATGTTTGGATGCTTCTTGCCGTCCCACTGAATGGCTGCTGTGGTTGGACCCTCTTTTAATGATGCCACTTTGATCTTGTTGAACTGGTAGCCTATCACACACTTGCCTTGGGATCCGCCACAGTTGCAGGGACAGGAACCGTTGCAGGCATATTCACCTTCAGGGAGTTCTGCATCCTTCTCCATATGGTGAAGAAACAAATGTAAGACATTGCCACCATTTTCTTTCAGTGCATTCTTCACATCTGCAGAAGTTATTTTTGGCTTTGAAGGTATACTATTAGCTTCTTCTTCATTGGTTGGAGGCGATTCTAAGGTCTCCTGTTGTACTTCTGTAATCCCGGCTTCTTCCTCTTCCTCTTTTAGCGGTTTCTGCTTACTAGGGGGATCTACACTTGTACTGAAGACACCAATGTCTACTACGTCTTTATTAGCTTCTTCATTTTGTGTAGTGTCTTCTTCTGGTTTCTTCGTAGTGGAGTGCCCCAGGGCTTGTCTAAGAGCAGTTCCACCAGGTTGTTTCATATCAGAGCGAGCACATACCTTAACTTGTGAAGTGATATCGATTTTTCCAAGATCATCAATGCGTTCTTTATGTCCGTTGGCTTCTTTAACTGGCACAGGGTCTACTTCTGTTTTTTCCTGAGAGACATCAAGGCCAATGCTGTCTGATAAGAGCCTTTCCTTGAGAGTTGACATTCTGAATGAACACAGTGTCTGATTCAATTCTACAAAATTACAACAATTAAATAATTGCTTGCTGATTGTACTTGAATTTTGTATATATAAATGCCAAACATCTGGGAACACTAAAATAACCTGTTTATAGGAAATTCTACTTATAATTATGTTATAATCAGAGAACATTGATTGTTGGGGCAAGCATATCCATTGGATTTCTTAACTCACTAAGCAAGTTTGAATCAATAAGTTAAACATACTCAACCATTACGGGTAAATTTATACGAATGAGTAATTCTCTCGTACTGTTGGGGTAAAAGTCTGAATAATAAGTGCTAACAACGCCCATCACTCAAAGCAAGTAGGGACGAGGCAGCTTCAGTACCAAATGTCACATTTTATTACATTCCAATTTCTCTATATGTACCTAAATCACAATTAATCCATCCAAGATCGATGTTTTGAAACTTAATTTAATATAGCATTAAATGACCTGTAAAACTGCTCCCAAATCCAACCCACATGCAATGAAGTGAACTTTACACCATAACTGGAGCCTAAACTTTGTACAAGCTCAGCCTCTATAGCCCTCAATGCTGAGTTTACATAATAGGTTGCTGTGCAAGCAAGAACTCCTCAGTAAACTCACCTATTTCAAGTATGAATTTTCAGAATCTGCAAACAAACGGAGTTGATATAGGAAAGTCCAAAACTGACTAGCCTGGCTGCTGGAGGTACTCTGAATCCAAACTTCAAATAAATCCTCTGAATGCTGTGCACGAGTTTAGGGCGGTCACTTATAAGATTGAAATTAATGATATTCATGAACTGCAGTTCTTGGAAGTTGGACTCGTAAACAATGTTGATGATATTCATGAGCCATGGTTCTTGGAATAAGGAATGTAGCAATAAATGAATTACATTTACACCAATTCCCAGAACAGTTTAGTGAGGCAAATAGTCCAAGATTAGTTATCTTACATTCTTTTCAGATAATAAATGCATCATCTATGCATGGATGATTATAAACTGTTTCAATGGACCAGGTATTGATATGCTCATACCAGTCCTGTATCATTTGTGATGGGCCCAGAAGAAGTTCCATGGAATCCACCTTTGAGACTCACTGTTCTTCAATCAGGTTATAATATTCAACAGCCTAAGGTGAGCAATTACTCTTTTACAATACGATACCAGCACTGTGTGGAGTGCCCTTTGTAAATCCCGGATCCACCACTGTGACCATATCACATCAGTTACCTACACTACAGCATGCAACAGCCTCACACTCATTATGCTTCTCTATGTCGGGTCTATAACATCCATTTTAATATATTGGGTAGTTGACTTATTCACATCAATCACATTATTTCCACATACATATAATTAATATCTGACAATGAGAGATTTTGGAGTATTTAACATAACTGCTGTCTTGATCTCCAGCCGATTACATCTAAAAACTAAGAGCTTGTAACCGAGTGAGTTATTGGTTGCAAACTCATCACTTGACACACACGCACGCACGCATACGCACACGCACATGCAACAAGCCATGCTAACGATTCCGCTTGTCTACATCTGAAAGCGGATTCATGAATCGAGAGTGAGAGTGGGAACGTTGGACCTGCTAGACCAAAATGGCCACTTCTGGATGGCTATTATTTGTACCAAAGATATGGCCATTTTTCAGCAAATCACCAAGTACGGAGAGATTCTTACGTTGCACTTCGTCATTCTCAAGGATTTTTGCGCCATGTAGGAGGGAATTTACGTGTTGTGAATCGCATGCGACTCGTCATTGTCGGGTCAATGTTATGCCTTCCAGTACTCTTACGTGTAGTAGAGCTCTGATGATGTCCCATCATGTTCGGAGCTACTCGCGGGCAACTAGCAATTCTATCAAAAGGAAGAAACCCATGAATCGAATAAAACAGGGGAAAATTCGCGTTATTGACGAAGATGGCGGGAATTTGGGAGAAATGGCGTCCAGCATTGCAATTCAATTGGCTGAAAGCAAAGGATGTAAACTACACCAGGTCCACTCCGGTGCTAGAGGTGATCTCCCGGTTTACAAGATAATGTCACAGAAAGCAATATTTGATACTGAAAAGAGAAAGAAGGAACAAGCAAAGCTCACACGAAAGCTCTCTGTGAAGGAAGTTCAAATCACCACGGTGATAAATGACCATGATTTTGATACCAAATTAAACCATGCTAAGGAATTACTGAGGAAGGGACATGGCATACAGTTGTGTTTGGTACCCAAGAGAGATCGTTTGTCGAATACACGGGTTGATTATCCAGCTGTTCAACAGTCTCTGTTGGAACGTTTTTTGAGTGGCATCCATGGCTATGGTAAGCTGGGAACATCGAAAGAACAGATAACAGCGAGGGGCGTGAGGAGGTTGCAGATTGTTGTGGACCACACCACTGCAGGAGAAACTCTTGACGTCAGAGAACCTAGTTCCGGTCCAACTGATGATGTTAACTCATCAGAAACAGCATAATTTGCCTATAATATAATAATGAAAAGTCTGCAAAGGCTATTATACATATGTACGTATGTATAATGATATTTATGATGATGTGTATGCATGTAAGTATAGTCTGTAATATTATATTGTATTTAAGAATTTTTTGATTTGGTGTCATCACATATGTACGTACCGTATAGTGGGGATTTTTCACAGATGGCTCCAAAAATGAAAATTTGAAGATAAAATTTTTGCAGATGTTAGGCCAGCCGCAAAATCTGCGAAAATTTCCCGCTATACAGTATACATACAGCGATGACAGTCGTGTCTGATGTGTGGTTAGACCTGCGCAGAAAGTTGTGTCATCACATGAAAGCCCTTTAATTGTAAGACTGGTATTGGGTCAAGATTTTGGACTGAAATAGTGTGAAATGAACGCCAAGAACCAATATGAAGTGATATATAGTGAAACCTTGCTAATCCGACACCTCTACAATCCAACATTCTCTCTAATCCGACCAGTATACGAGGTACAGTCACCATACGTAAGTATGGTAAGAGGCACTCCATAATCCAACAACCTCCTAATCCAAAATTATTCTCAGGTCCCACTGAGTGTCAGATTGGAGAAGTTTCACTGTATTTAATTCCCACCACATCAATGCCTTATTATGTTTGCACAACATTAATACAAGACAAATTGAATCAATGATTCACTTGATGTGATAATTCCCACAGACTCAATCTACCAGTTGCATGAGTCAAGGCATTATTGCAACTTGGTAAATACCTAAGGCAAGCCTGGGAACCAAAACAACGATGTGAATATATTATGTATGCACCAGCGATCACTTTAGACCCAGTAAAATGAAAGTGACATTTTTGACAACAAGAGAACGAAAATTTTTGGTAAAAATTGTTAATGAGTTGCCTTTCTTGAGGAGGAAGATCTAGAAGTTTCACTCTTCTTTCCTTTCTTCTCTCTCTTCCTCAAACCATCGATATTAGCTTTCAGTAGATTAGCGTACGCCTGTGGGAAGGGATTGGATGCAGTGGTTGTCATGACGACGAACTACACTGTTCCACACGAGTTGTTATGACGACCCATAAATCACTCACATGTACTTGAACACATACACTTACTAGTTGAAATCTGTTCACATCACGAGGGCTCACCTGGAGTGGAAAACAACACAAAGTGTCACTAGCACCACCATTCACCACTGCCACACACACCATAAGTCGCTACTGTCACCACCACTCACCACTGTCACCTACCCCCCACCACCACCACTCACCACTGTCACCTACCCCACCACCACTCACCACTGTCACCTACCCCCACCACCACTCACCACTGTCACCTACCCCCACCACCACTCACCACTGTCACCTACCAACCCCCCACCACTCACCACTATCACCTACCCCCACCACCACTCACCACTGTCACCTACCCCCACAACCACTCACCACTGTACTAATCTTCCTATTCCCACTAGTGGCCCGGATCAGACAGAGATGTTCTCCAGTTTCCATCTGTTTCCCCGACTGACGAGGTTTGGGACGATCCCTGCCATCATCTGTTGGGTACAAGTCGTAAAGCGTCAATACACTTCAAGTTCACGTTTAATAAATCTCATCCAATACCATGTGGGGATAATAACGATTATAACCGACACAAATCGAACTCACATTTCTTCATGGTGACATATACAGTTCCCGAACCTTTAGACCTTTGAAACAGTCGTGTAAGCTCTGTCAGAAACTGTGAAAGTGACAGTATTCACGTATGCAACCCCTCAACGTGTGGCTGAGGCAGGACACACCATACAGTGGATTTCCACGTGTACTCACCGCGTCGTTCTCCAACACCACCATTTTCCTTTATTGCGCAATGTTTCGAGCAGTAGTATGCGCTCACGTGATGTAAAATTTCCGCCGTCAACCGCGAAACAGACAATCTAGTCAAGTCTTGCAGAGTGGAAGCCTCGCCTTGTCGAATGATTTCCTCCATATTCCCGCGAACGATAAGCCACAATTAACGAACTTTTGTATTCAAATTATTTCATCAAATTTGTAAGCATTACTTTAAAATCAAAATTATAAGATTATTAAGTAAGAAGGTTATTCAATTCTATGTTGGGTGTACAAATTAATGCAAGCGATAATAATAATAATATAATGTGAAAATCTTACAATAAACGTATACAGTGAACACTCAAAAGATACAGGTGTTCGCAAAAGTAACAGAGTATGTACGTTTTGACAACATGCATGTATCTGTACAATCAACACTATCCATACAAATATGTGCATAGCATGTACAGGCACTGATATGGCTACTTTCAAGGTTTTCTGTTACAACTAGTGATAATAACGAGTTGTCCTAGTACTGCTGTTACCACAGGCTCCAAGAATAAAGATTAAAGCAACAGCCAAAACAATTAATAAAATGACTGATCCAATCAACATCAGTATTCCAATGATTACAAAGATCCAGAGCATGGTGATGAAAGGCCCTGGGAATCCTGTCAGGAAAAAGAGAATCAGAAGAGGAGTTATAAGCAGAGCTTCGTCAACTGTCAAGGATCCAGTAAAGGCACCAAAGCTGTCAAAACTGGAGGAACATTCCAGACTGTTTGTTGCTAAAGAGTAACGGCAGCTCAGGAAACCAATGTTCATTAAGAAAAGGCCAACGTGAATGACACCCAAGGCAAAGGTTGGAAGAGAGAATATTGTTGATTCGAGCTTCCTGCTGGACTTCTTGTAATAACCCAACATGTCCTTCTGCACAGCCTTCCTTAATTCAGCTACTTCCTCTTTCTTCGTCGCCTTATTGAATTTCACCTCGATAATCTCAAAGAAAATGGAGAAAAACTTATGGATTCCACTCTCCATGCCAAGTTCACCTCCTGGTGAGGCCTTGTTCAGCATCTTCTCCACTTTGTACAGTCCACTGGCATGCAGGCGTTGTGTGTACTCAACAAACAATGGTAGGTTGCTGATGAACAGTATCAAGTAACTTAGTATGGGAAAAATGATGATAATGTAGATGATGTTGATAACAGTGAAATAGTTGATGGTGTTAGGTCGGAGATCAGGCACGTAACATCTTGCAAGTGGGCCCACATACACTCCTGTATTGTTGGTCAGTATTCCCAATTGCAGCGCTTCTGACTGGGATAAGCAATGGTCACGAATGATCTTCCATGAAAGGACCACCAAAAACCACACCTGAAGGAGTCCTGAAGCTACAACATGAAGGATAATCCCGTGCTGAAAACTGAAGATTTTCTCCATTCGGCTCCTTTTAATGTCTTCATCCGGGATGCTGTCGATGTCCTTATCGAGGCTCTTGACATTCACACAAATTCCATGAATCCAACTGATATGGGAAAATATGATGACAACAGCAGGTAGAAAATAAGCAAAAAAAAAATCTGCCCTATCTCCATGAGTGAAAAGATGGAAGTTAAACCTCTCATTCCCAAAGAATGCATACAGTGTAAATATGAATGTCACAGTTCCAAAAATTTTATCCACAATTGTAAGTACGCTATCAAGCAAATTCCCCATAATCAGTTTGCTGCTGCTTCCTTTTGAAGTCTTAAGCTGCATCATGGTACTCTGCCACTCATCACATATAGGGCAACTATAAATACAAGTCGAATGATCATCAGTAGGCTTCTCTGCAGTGTCTCCTTTCTCCTTCGTCTTAGCGGAGTCCTTGTCCTCTCCCCTCCTTCTCTCTTCTCCCCTCTTCCGGGAGTCCTCTTCCTCTCCGCTCTTGCTCTTTCCTTGATTCCTCTCAGCAGAGCCCTTATCCTTTCCACTTTCATCATCTTCCTTCTGTTTGGTACAGCAACGAAACATGCACTTACACAGTGTACAAAGCACACTTGTGCACAAGCAACAACACGCATACCATGTTATACAAAATGTTTTTCTTCTGCGAAAGAAAAAGACAAGCACGCGTGCCAGTGAAATCGAAAATCCAAGGATGGAGAAAATGGCAGAGAGTACAACAAACATGATGAATCCACCACCTAGCGACTTTCGAATGCCAATACCTAGTTTAACACAATTGTAGATCAGCATACAAAAGTAAATAATTGCTAGACCAGATCTCCATATAAATCTCAAGTGGATATTCTTTAATCCTGTTACCCATTGTTTAAGTGCCGTTAAAAAACCGTCCTTCAGTGACATCCATTTGATCTTGTTGCACATGTAACCACAAGCGCAATTCTTGTACAAGCAGGAACAGCATGGACAGCTCTGAGGGTTTGAATCCGATTCCTTGGGAGCTCTGTGACTGGATTTTAAAGCGGATGTCAACAAGTGCAGGGCTCCAATCCTGGGTGCCATATCACCCAATTCTATTGCAATGCTCTGCAGCAAGGTAATCAATTGCATTAACCTAACTGTGTCTGATGGTTCTATTGGAGTGTGTTGTGAAGGGTCCCGTTTTGGCGGAGGGGGCTGTGGAGGGGCTGATGGTTCTATTGGAGTGTGTTGTGGAGGGTCCTGTTTTGGCGGAGGGGGCTGTAAAGGGGCTGATGGTTCTATTGGAGTGTGTTGTAAAGGGTCCCGTTTTGGCAGAGGGGGCTGTGGAGGGGCTGATGGTTCTATTGGAGTGTGTTGTGGAGGGTCCTGTTTTGGTGAAGGGTGTTGTGGAGAGTCTGATGTTTCTAGTGGAGTTTGTTGTGGAGGGTCCAATGGTGTTAGCAGTGGAGGTTCAGATGGTGTAGGAGGTCCATCATGTTCATTATTTTCAGTGGTGTCAGTGGTTATGGTTTTTGGTAGCATGTCTCCCACAACATTTCCTCCTGGCACATGGAGTGCTTCATCTGCTTCATCCTTGGGAGGAAGAATGTGAGAGCGCTTCCTCCTTTCAGAATTTTTAGCTTCACTATCATCTAATTATGAGTGAAAGGAAAGAAAATTTAAAACAATGTATCAATTACAATTGTACTCTGCTGGGATACTATGACTGGGTGCCTTGTGAAGTAGCCTCTGGCTAAAGGCCTTCCCAGTTTAAATAAGTCTACATACCATACCATACCATACTATGACTGGGTGGTATACTCACTTGGTTTGGGTCCAGAGGGATTATGTGGTTCATCTCCCTTGTTGGCTGGAGGGAACACTTCCTTTTGGTTGTTAAGATTGTTGTTGTCTTGGTTGTGGGGGAGGGGACTTTGAGAGGAAACTGGCAAAGTGGGCTCTTGTTCAACTTCATTTTCCACCAAGGGTTCACAGTCGGACCTCATGGTCCCAAAGGTCTTACTCAAAGCGGAAGCTTTTCCTTCTGGTAAGTAACCTCCGATTCCTGCTTGCATTCTGGAAATTGGAGCATATGAAGAAGAGGTTTTCTGCGGGTTCTTTTTGTGGGGATGGCTTTTGCTGGTGACATTTTGTTTGGTAAAACTCCATTTCCCCCTCTTTGTACTTTTTTCTTCTTCATCTTCAGGAAAGGAATCTTTAATGATGTCCACAGTTACGTCATCAGAGCTGAACCCAGAATCAGACACTAACTTTGTCCTGTCCCCAGCTTTAATGATGTCCACAGTTACGTCATCAGAGCTGAACCCAGAATCAGACACTAACTTTGTCCTGTCCCCAGCAGTTGTCATATTTCAGCACAATTCTAAAATGAATCTATCGAGGAGTAAATTCAAAGTCAAACATAGAAATTTGGTCTCTACAATCCAGTGGAACAGATACTGTACGTATATATTGTTGTATGCATCCTCTATTATTGTGTCTACAGTTGCACTAACTTTACAAATTACACAATGCAGACCACCAGGGCATCCATATATGTGCAGCGTGAACACGAGTTGAAACCAGTTTGTGTTTGATCATATGTACTCGGAAAACATATCTGCCTGTGGATTAGCTGACACAGCAAATATTATGATAATTGTGTACTGGAAACATTCAAATAATTGCCCTTCAGCGTGGCTCTAGTGTGTGTGTGTGTGTGTGTGTGTGTGTGTGTGTGTGTGTGTTGTGTGTGTTGTGAATGCACTCACTTTTAAGGATTCAATATAGAAAAAGGTTAACTGGATAAATGGCTCCCACGTAGAGCCTATAATCTCGAAGGTGACTCGGTCCTTCCCACCAGCAATTCACAATCCTTGAAGTAGTGAGTTGTCCACTGTCCAAATCCTTAAAAGGGAATTAAGTTAATGGTATTCACGAGCCCCTATTCCTGGAACATTGTGCGAATGAATATCGTTATCTCTAGAGGTACCCCAAGGTTGACCTTTCTCATTTCACCCATGGTTACGTGACAGCAAAATCTCACAGAATAGACCAAAAACATTTTTTGGAGTTTTGCTCCCGAATATACCTCCAAATTTTTAAAATTTCCATATATATAGTAATAATTATTTTTGATAGAATGATTATCAAGCAGATATACACTTGGGTGTATGTACTTACATGCAGCTGTATGTGACATGGCCACAGTATGCAAGTAAATCAGTGTACATGCTGCCTATGCACAGTTGTGTAGTGAGATACAGAGCATGTATAGTGTGTGGGTTCCAACTACTGAGTGTATGTTATAGCGAAGTCTAGCTAAATTACTCCAGCCCCCATATGCATAGGGACACTTGTCACATTAATTCCACTGATTGGAGGTGATAGTTGAAACAAGTGATTGCTCAAACTAGCGTACCCATTTGAGCTAAGTGAGTTGGTACTTAGCTGGTCTCCACTACATGGTACACTACTAGAAGTACAAACAGCATACTAGCTCTAGCTAGACATATTATATTATTATATTATATCATATTATCTTATATTATTATTATTATTAGTATATATATATTAGCCGTATTATATGGCAGCTGAATTTTAATATTTCTGTAGTAAAGCTTGTGCATAGTAATGTAACAATATTATAGGCGTATTAATACACTGTAATGTAATGTATATGATAGATGGGTATGTAATGAATGTCATTAAAGTGATTCCAGGAATGAGATTTAAGTGTATTCATGGGACCTACCTCCCAGCCTGTCTCATTTTAATGACATTCATTACTTGTTCTTAAAAGACCTGGACAATCAAATCAATCCCCAAGTGAATCCGAATTCAACAATCTCCCATGTCTTACAGTACATACACATCACATTGGCAATACACAAAGGTACCCATGTCTTACAGTACATACACATCACCATTGGCAATACACAAAGGTACCCATGTCCTACAGTGCATACACATCACATTGGCAATACACAAAGGTACCCATGTCCTACAGTACATACACATCACATTGGCAATACACAAAGGTACCCATGTCCTACAGTACATACACATCACATTGGCAATACACAAAGGTACAGTATGTGATACAGTGGAACCTCTCTATTAAGGACACTTTGGGACCTTAAGTTTAGTCCCTATTAAGGGGGTTCCTCAATTCAGAGGTCACTTAATACACTACAGTACTAGACTGGGACACAGAATGGTGTCCTTATTATAGAGGCTTCCACATTTCATAGGTTTGTAGTAAAGAGGTCCGACTATACTACTGTTGAATATCATGCCTCAGAACGTGGTTATCTGTGATAATTATCAATAAAATTGATAAACAAACAATGTAAAATAACACCCTAAGTGAAGTTTACATATCTCACTGCACTGTCCCATGAGGTGGAGTCACACACAGGGAGAGAATGGGCGGAGTGAGAGGACACATGAAGTATGCTGACATGCTTGTATTGTACTGACATTAGTGACTTTACAAGTGAAAACTACCCCCAAACATTCTAATCATGTCAGCGTTCTTGTCTTTATCATTTCCTCTAGTTTCTCCGACCAGCGCACTTGCCCGGTTTCATGCAGTGCCTGGACGACAGACCTCCAGGTGGGCTTCACCAGCCGTATCTTCCCGTGGAGCCAGGGCTTGAGGACCTGGAGGTAGGCCACCTCGGAGTGTCCCATCTGCTGTGCTGTCCCCACCTGTTCGATAGACACCCCAAGGTGGATGCAAAATTTTGCTCGATCAACTCCAAGAGGCTCAAGTACATACTTTAATAAGTGGTGTTGGGATGGGGTTGAATCTACATACATGAGCAAAAAGGTACACACATAGGTAAGTTCATTTGGGGAGATCTGACCATGTGGGTAGATTATGGAGGTTCACTCAGTACAGTCTACAATGATGGAGAGATCTCAACATGTGGGTAGATTATGGAGGTTCACTCTGTACAGTCTACAATGATGGGGGGATCTCAACATGTGGGTAGATTATAGAGGTTCACTCAATACAGTCTACAATGATGGGGAGATCTCAACATGTGGGTAGATTATAGAGGTTCACTCAGTACAGTCTACAATGATGGGAAGATCTCAACATGTGGTTGATTATAGAGGTTCACTCAGTACAGTCTACAATGATGGGGTGATCTCAACATGTGGGTAGATTATAGAGGTTCACTCAGTACAGTCTACAATGATGGGGTGATCTCAACATGTGGGTAGATTATAGAGGTTCACTCAGTACAGTCTACAATGATGGGGAGATCTCAACATGTGGGTAGATTATAGAGGCTTGGTCTTTCCCCATTCACTCACCTAGTGAATACTCCTCTTCTTTCAGCGAATCCAGACTCAATACACTGTTCCTTTGCTGTTTTGGTGTTGATGTTGCCGTGGTGATCTCCATGACTACTTTGCTCTCCTCTTCTTCCCCAGGGATAGTGACGGTTATGCTGCTGTACATACCTTTCATAGTGTCAAAAGTGACACGCATAGGGTATTCCCCCTTTTCAACCCTTTGCTGAAGTTTACTTGGGCTGTCATTGATGTCATCAACATCTTCCCGCCAAATCTGAGAATATACAACATAAGTAACACACATACACACACACAGACACACA
>OZ026565.1:352500-372500 GCA_964020155.1 Chondrilla cf. caribensis | reverse complement strand
CAAAACACACACACATACACACACACACACACACACACACAGGGGTCATTCACATTTGACAGGTCTTTCGCTACTTCACAGGTACTTGGACGATACTTGGGTTTCTGCTGAAGGCACTTCCTCACAATCTCGCAATATTCACGATGTTTTCGGTACAAGATATTCAAATCATCTTCCCTTCGAATCGTTTCTTCTTTCGTTCCAACCTTATATTTCGGGTTCGGAATGGAATCTGTCAAGATTTGCATCATCAAAATCGCAAAGGAGAATACATCATGCTTTTCATCAACAGCCTTCGATTTGAGCATCTCGGGTGATAGATACAGCTCTTCCAATTGTGTGTAAGGATATTTAGCCTTCCTGTACAATCGCCTCCACTTGCCACGATGGATCCAAGCTCTGGAGAGATCTGTGAGTTTTGCACGACCCTCACTACTCACAAATACGTTCTCTGGCACTACAGCACCATGGAGAAGTCGAGGACTGCTGTTGTGCAAGAAGGACAGACCATTGCAAAGATCTATGCAGAGATGTCGTCGCTTCAGCTTGGAGCACTCTGGTGTACGAAGAAAAGGAAGGAGCTTCTCGTAGAGAGAGTCGAAAACAAGGATGTGTCTGTCTTGGGTCCAAAACCAGCCGTACAAGTGGGCAAAACCATCAGAACGTGTATCTGCTTCTTGACGGTGGAATTTTCTCAGCTCTGACATCTGCCGCAGTTCCTCCACCATGTTCATGGTGATCTCGTCGTCCCTCACCTTGATGAAGGAGTGGCATTTCTGGTCGATGTGGCAATTTCTGTGAAAACGGTGGGACTTCCCCCCGAATTTACCACACAAGAGGTCGCCTTCTTCCTCCTCCCCCACAGGTACGATATTGCACTGCAACTTCACCACCAGACTACTAAACTCAGCTACAGGGTTGGCATCAACATCCTCATTGTCCGATCCACACTGAGCTGTTCCCTGCAACTAAGAGCAGAAAGAGAAGTTGATTTCACTGAAAACTGTGCAACAGGATGTTGATGTCACCGCATACACAATGCATGGGATGACTGAGAGACAAAGGTTGTACTAACTCATGCATACCCTATGCATGTGTTGAGCAATACAGGGATGCTATTTAACAATACACCACACATGTTGAGCAATACGGTGATACTATTGAGCAATACACCCACATGTTGAGCAATACAGTGGTATTATTATGCAATACAATGTAAATATGGACAATACACAACATAGACAACAATCGTACTTTAAATTCCTTTGGAGAGTAGATTGTTGGGGTATTTTAGAAATGTGTATTACTGCATGCCTACCCGTATCACGTTTGCTGGGCTGGTATGTCAGCCATTTAAAATCCACTTCGAGAACAATGAGCTATGCGAAGGGCTAATTCAACTTATAGTACTTCCGCCTGATTAGGACTACGACAATTGCTAACAACAAAGGGGTAGTGAACCATATCGGAGGTACATACTCACCACTGTACTAGTAGTGTCAGCCTGCGTTGGGATATCCATGTTCGACCACTCGGGCCGCGGTGTGTCGGTATGGCCAGACAGGGAAGCACGGAACGACTACTTCTTCGAGTCTTTTACTCAGCGATAGGGCAATGGAGCAAACCGGTGAGGCTACAATTGAGAGGGGGGAAGTTGTCTCACAACATTTAACGGCAATTAAACGAGTCTCTCTATTATCTAAAGGGACTTTTTTGCAATCAATTTCCTGTCTAGGGGTTAATGGACAGCTCACACCGCGTGCCGTCACGTCAGACGGGCAGTGTTCGAGCCTTCGACCTCAACTTTTATATTTTTTTTTCTCAGCAAAACACCATTGATGCGACTGTACACCCCATGCAGCACCGTATTGCGAAGAATAACTGTTTCGGAGAGATGTACATAGCTGCAGTGCGTGGGGCTACAGACAAAGCCTATATAACACTAAACCTGTCCTTTTTGGATGTAACCCCCCACCCTCCCCCCCGAGTCTTAATGTGTTCCATTGCTGCTTCACATCATTCCATTATATGTTCATTGTACATGCACAAAAATCAATTCTGTCTACATACTGTACTGCATCGTCATTTATTGCTTTTATATATTATTATTATTATTATTATTATTATTGTTATTAAAGTGCATTGTAGGACAGTTGTCCAAAATAGCACTAAATAAGAATTCCAAAAGTTATTTAGTACCTATTTACTAAATTTTAATAGCTCCTTTCTTTTATATATGGCAAAAATGATACATTTCAACAATTACAGTTATGAGTAATGATATTATTTAATATTTCTGTCATCATTGTTCATTAAACTCATTACAATCATAAATTTCATAGATATATAATATATATTGGCATAAATAAAAAGGTTACATGGAGAATATACAATGTGGTGATTTATAATGGAACTTAACACAATTCAAAAAGTGAAAAAAAGGTTAATAAAGTAGACAAATGAGATAGGGGAAAAGGGACATTTATGAACACGCATCCATTGTGGAGCACAGCTTATGGTCTCTCACACTACAGACTTTGCAGATGTACTCCATCTTGCTGCACCGCTTGCCCTCTCCTGATTCACCTCTGGGGCACACTCCATCGGTTAGAGCCGGAACAAAGAAATTGACAAAGAATGTGGCGTGGTCTTCCAGCGTTTGTTTCGGCTTCACACTCAATGTTTTAATGTAGAGAAAAGCCGCCAAAGCAGAATACAGAGGGTCGTCCAAATCACCATACTGGACAGATGTCCACGTGATGTTCGTTCTCTTAGGCATAGATAAATCTCCCATCGCATAACGCCTCTTGGTTAGATTGAAAGTCTCTTCCGACAAGTACCATAACCCCCCACTGTGGGGGGGAGGAATCACAAACTCCTCACCCTCGCCCAATGCAAGCACAGTGGCAGTGGCGGCTAAGAACCTTCTCGTGTCACTTCCAATTCCCAAATTCCTCAAAAACTTTTTCACACTCTGATACGACTTCACTTCTGCGGTCCTGACTCTGGGTTGATGTGTAGTATTGCTGGTTGCTACGGCTGGTCCTCTGGTTGCTATGGTTACCTGAAGTTCATGAACAAATGATATATAGGTTGACAAATGATGCATCACAAATACTACAAAAGTAGCGTAAACATCAATCACATTTACCTATTGACACACCTCAGCCACATTAGTACATGCAAATTAACATTGACACTTGTATAATGGCCTACAGTAAGTTGTGTTGGATTCTGATCTGACACGAATTGCTTGTTCTTGGAATTCCTACAAATCTGCCCCTATGTTGTCATGCACATGCACACAGTCACCACACCCACACAGGCATGCACCACGTACACAAATACATGTATGCATGCATGCACACGTACACACATGCACACACGAACACACACACACACACACACACACACACACACACACACACACACACACACACATACACGCACACACACACACACACACACACACACACACACACACAACACACCGTTCTAGTGCATTCCCGTTCATCGCTGGTCCAGCCCACTCTGGTGAGTCCTCCAGTTGCTGGTGGGCACTGTTCCAAAGTACCGCACCGTCCAGTGGAGCCGCACCATCCACAGCCACTACCCTCTTGTGCAGTGCAAGTGGCACAGGTGGTGAATTGGGAACACTGACTCAATGGAAATTTGAAAACCTGCAAATCACACAAATGAAAGATGTAATGTATTGATCAGAACTTGAAATGAGTATAATCAGTACATTAGTCTCTGTATGCGTGTATGTGTATGTGTGAGTGTGTATGTGTGTATACATGCATGTGTGTGTACGTGTTTGTGTGTGTGTGTGTGTGTGTGTGTGTGTGTGTGTGTGTGTGTGTGTACATGTGTGTGTATGTGTGTGTATGTACGTGTGTGTACGTGTTTGCACGTGTGTGTACATGTGTGCATACATGTGTGTGTGTGTGTATGTGTGTGTGTGTGTGTGTGTGTGTGTGTGTGTGTGTGTGTGTGTGTGTATGTGCGTGTACATGTGTGCATACATGTGTGCGTGTGTACGTGTATGTACATGTGTGTATACATGCATGCGTGTGTGTATACGTGTGTATAATGTATACGTGTTTGTGTGTGTGTGTACATGTGTGTGTACATGTGTGCGTACATGTGCGTGTACAGTTCATTGTTACCGGGATCAAAGGATTTAACACACACACTTAAGCTGTACTCACATTCAATGATGTCAGCACATAAAGGGTTGAGCTTGTGACATCGACCTTCAACTGTACAGCACACCCAGCAACTTCCCATTCCCGTTCAATCATTCCACTTCCAGACACATACTATGGGAATCAAAATAGACATTGAATTCAAAACCATCGTCTATAACTACAAGTTACATAGTTCATCCCATGTAATTAAGCTTGAGGTGTGGAAGTTATAGTTGCCACCTAATTGCAAGTATGACAGTTGAATTGAAAGACAAAACCTAATATTAGAATATTAGGATTAGAAAATAGGATGATTAAGCTTCAGTTTCTATATAGAAACTGAAGCTTAATCATCCTATTTTCATGGACGTACTAGCAAGTGGTTCACAACTAATTTCTCTCCAATTAACCAAGGTATGTTGTACAAAGTTCATAATGAGTTCTTTGACGTTACAGAGGTGATAATAGGTTAATTGACACCATTCTGCGTACTCTGCTGGTACATCGTGGGGTTATCATAATTATGCCCCAAGGATAAACACCCAGTTGCCATAGCAATTAGAGACAAATGGATCTGGAATTAGACATTATTTTTCTTTGTGATCAGTAAACAGCTTGTACATAATATAAATACCGTGTATGTACATGTACACATTTGCACATGCACACACATAGTATATACACACACACACACCCTTACACATAGACATACATGTACACGTACATGGACACACACACACACACACACACACACACACACACACCCTTACACAAACATACATGTAAACACACACACACACACACACACACAACCAACCTCTTTTACTTTGCCATTTGGCATGCCCATGAAAATTGAAATGTTTCCATACTTATTCCAATTGGCAGAAATTGAACTTGGAATGTGACTTGTGGTCACAATTGGGTCACTATGTAGATCATCAGGGACAGCCAACATTCCTGGGCCTGTCTTGAGATTAGGTATGGGTGAGCATGTAAGTTCACACTCTGAGATCTGCAAATTGGAATGGGAATGGTATATTGAAATAATGTTGGTATAAGATTCTGTAAGGCAGACATGTACACAGGTAGTGTACGCCCAACATGCACACATGTACATGCATTGTACACCCAACACGCACACATGTACATGCATTGTACACCAGATATGCACACATGTACAGGCATTGTACACCCAACACGCACACATGTACATGCATTGTACACCCAACATGCACACATGTACATGCATTGTACACCCAATTACAACATGCACACATGTACAAACATACTCACACCAGGTTCCTTGCACTCCCCAGATAAGTAGTCCCACACCACCGGATACGACCGCTCCGAGGTAGCTTTACAGGACTCAAACACCCTTCTCGTCATCCGCTCAATGTCAGATAGAGAATAGGAACAAATTCGTGTTTCCTTGTCTTCACCGTCGCTGCGAACAGCAACTATCAACACTGAAGAAGCATTTGAAAGGGGTGGTGACTTCAAGTAGGTAGCATTCATCAATGTGTGGCTATAAGCCGTGTAGGAATAGCGCCGCCCACATGTCAGGTTCACCTCATACCAGCCGCCATTTTTGCCCCCGCACGTGCGGATCACGCGAACCTCGTTGTAACCGTCGTTGATGTCCCTCACCACCATGTACTGAGAACTTCCGTGCACGAACCCGTATACCCACGTACGACTGAAATCGTTCTTGTCAATATCAATCCCGTATTCGTGGTCGACCACGTATTTCGAGTCTCTTACAACAATCTTCTGGTATTTGCGATCGTTGCGGTTCCCTCTGCTTAGGTGGCTGCCAGCTCTCTTCAGCAAGAACAGTTCGTCGTCTCCTCCTTCGAACGCCAAATCCACCCGATCTCCGCTTCCAGCTACCTCCTCCAATCTGCTGGAGAGATCGCTAGTGTTGAAAGCTGCAGTGGTCCCGTTGTTCCAGGATACAACCAGGTCGGACCCGTCCCTCGTGAGCACGGCAGCGACCGGATAGCTCCCATTGTCGGGGAGTAATCGATCTTGTATTGTCTGGAGATCGGGTGACAGGGAGTACACTCCTTTCCTCTCGTCTCGTACGAACACGCCCCCGTCTTTCCTAATCACAAAACCGAGATGCCGAACGTAAGGACCCGTTCTGTTAATGCTAGTTGCAGCACTTTCAACAGTGAAGGGCCCCTCCTCACCGTGATGCACTCCTCGTGCCACACTTCTACGTCTTACAGCTACAGAGCGAGCCGCGACACCAGTCAAGGTTAACACTAGCATTACAGCAATGGATGGATATCTTCGGGGCAGCATTGTCAATCGATATCTTCTAAGCAAAGACTACAGTTTACCTGCAGATTTAGAAGACTCGCTCTTATATAGGGTCGATCGCGTGCAGCCCTCACGATCGCGCCACTAGTAAGTTGCGTAATCCCGAACCGCTACAATGACGTCACAATTGAATAAATCGAGAAATAAAAAAATGAATAATAATTCTTCGTTTGCTAAGAAATTCCTGAATTTTAACATAATTTCCTAGTAATTCAGTAGAGCCTTTTTTCGAACCTGCAGTGCGTGTGTGAGATAAAGGTAGATAAATCAAATATGGTCGCCATACAAATGTAATCACAAAAATGATAACAAGCAATGAATTGACTAAATCTCCACGTTGAGCCTGGTCTGATGCCTGAGGCTACAACTGAAGACATTGATTTGAATGGATTCATTGTCGTGCTAATGGGAAGCTCTGTTCTATATGAGGAGGCCAATTCTAGCCAGAAATGGCTCAAACGACAATACTCTCTGAAGAATAAGACGGTGAACACACTCAACACAGAGGTAAGCCTATACAGGAAAGAATAATAGTGTGTGGTGATTGAACACCCTGGTTCAATACATACTTCTGGTTAACGCACACACTTCACTCATTCGGTAGGTTGTGCTCACTATATGTGTGTTAAACAGTACTGATGGCCAATTATAGTTGGTTTACCACAGCTGGTCCCAAGTCCAGCGGAGCCCGGCATAAATACACAAATGCAACACTTCATCAAGCCCGTTACCACAAGTCTGGTGCCATTAACACTTTGGCCACAAGAACACAACCATATCATTGAGACCTCAGCTTTGTACGAACAATAACATAATACTATTACAAGTGTTACACACACACACACAACATATACATGCACACGCATACATATACACATGCACGGACATCTGTACACACCCACCCACACGTGTACACACACACACACACACACACACATGCACACACGCGCGCGCACACACAACACACACGCACACACACACACACACACACACACACACACGTGTACTTGTATGTGATACAGAGACAGACAGGAACACAAACGTCAATAATGGTTTATCTAGCACAGGAATTTTCCTTGGTCTAGACAAGTAGGAGATTATGTTGCCAGGCAACCACATTTTCCAATTCACAAATTTGTAATTAGACCATTTACAACATAAATGAAGCCATACATACAGGATGATCAATCAATTGTCAACGTCTAACTGATACACGTTATAGACTAGATTAGGAGAAAATGGCCGCCACATTGTCACAAGGAGAAAATGGAATGTTCAGAGGGACAGATAGAGAAGACTGCCTATTAGCAATGTGCAAAACAGGCTAACTGTTCCACCGATGGGCCCCATACAAGGAGATGAGGGAAATGAATTCCACAAGGAAGTTATGTTATGCCATGAGACCTATTTGAACACACGGGAAGATCTCAACATGTGGGTAGATTATAGAGGTTCACTCAGTACAGTCTACAATGACGGGGAAGTCTCAACATGTGGGTAGATTATAGAGGCCCACTCAGTACAGTCTACAATGATGGGGAGATCTCAACATGTGTGTAGATTATAGAGGTTCACTCAGTACAGTCTACAATGATGGGGAGATCTCAACATGTGGGTAGATTATAGAGGTTCACTCAGTACAGTCTACAGTGATGGGGAGATCTCAACATGTGGGTAGATTATAGAGGTTCACTCAGTACAGTCTACAATGATGGGGAGATCTCAACATGTGGGTAGATTATAGAGGTTCACTCAGTACAGTCTACAGTGATGGGGAGATCTCAACATGTGGGTAGATTATAGAGGTTCACTCAGTACAGTATACAGTGATGGGGAGATCTCAACATGTGGGTGGATTATAGAGGTCCACTCAGTACAGTCTACAATGATGGGGAGATCTCAACATGTGGGTGGATTATAGAGGTCCACTCAGTACAGTCCCAATAATGAAGCTCTCAACATAAAGGCATGAATCTCCACGACCACAGGTCACTACAGTCCACTGATAACACCTGTAGCAGCTGCAGAAGCACACCAATCCTATTAAACCACTCAGCAGATATCAGCCCACTGCTGTCAGAGTTCCCGATCGCTCTGACCTCACCAAGCACAAAAACAACATAATTCCTAAGCCTCAAACATGAATCCATCCCTGTTGAATTAGATTACACAAAAGGTCACATCAAATGGCTTCTTGCCCTTTCATGACACGTACAGTTGATCCATGGTTTCACAGTGAAAATGCCGCTTCCGACTGAATCACACATTCGAATTTTCTTCCATGAAATCGTACACACTACGCTTGCATATACGCAAATTTCGAATTATTTCATGTCGGTGACACGTGTCCGAATTGAATATGTGGACACCATGTGAAGCTGTACAAATAACATAGGTAATTACCTACGTTTGCACAATGGATATTAACAGTAAACAAGCCAGCCAGAACTATGTCAAAATATACCGCGTAGTGATTCTCGGGAATGTCAAACAGTTGGGAAGACGCAGGACAGTCGAGGACATTGTGGACTTCTTGTTGCCGCTGATGCACACACGAAAGACAACAACAACAAAAAATTAGAGAAAATTGATAACGAAGCTGACTCATGGTGTATTGAGGGAAAGATGAAAAGGTGTTGTCTGAATCGAATCACAGTGGAGAACAATGAAGTTGTAAGTGAAAGGCACCAGCGCAGCAGACAGGTGAAATGTGAGCTGACACGAAATACCCGACGCACGCCCACGTTTTCAGGCTACTACTAAACTTTCCCAACACCTTTCAGAGAGGAAGTGGGCTATTACCGGCAGCTGTTTCAGTTTTTCAGAGATTCCACTACGGCGAAACAATGAACTATGTCCAATAACTCACACACCACACAGTATTCAGATGTAGTATAATTATAGTGTATGTACTGTGTGTACTTTATGTATTGTGTGTACTGTATGTACTGTGTGTATTGTACGTACTGTGCGTATTTCAACTAGGACATAACACACACACACACACACACACACACGCGCGCGCGCGCGCGCGCACACACACACACACACTAACACTCAACATTACCTGTGTACCTATTGCAGCACCCTCTCAAGCCCAACACACTCCAATAACAACAACATCAAAGTAGGCAGCTCCGGCATGGAGCATCTACATGTCTAATGGAAGCCATTTGAAAATATCGGATACTAATAATACAGACTGTCTCGAAGGGTTCTCTGAAGGGACCACATACAACATGTGGGCAGAGGTGCAACATGCATACATGCTCTATCTACGTACATGCATCCAATATGAAAAGATATGTGCAAAGTGCACAATACAGTAGTAGAAAATAACACATGGTTTTTTACGTTCCTGGTGAGCGGACTCACACACACACACACACACACACACACACACACACACACACACAACAAGAGCATATACACATGCATGTACACACGTGTACACACACACACACACACACACACACACACACACACACACACACACACACACAACAAGTGTACATACACGTGCATTTACACACGTGTACACACACACACAGGTATCCAAAATACGATTAAACGTGATTTGTGACAATAGAATTGATATCGAATCACAGGTGATGATAGAAAAGATGGGATGCCTCAAGCTTGTACACCTGCAGACAAAAGTGAGAGTCAGACATCGGATACATTGGGATCCAAAGTCAAGCTAAGGAGACAGCTTCAACACGAATGAGACGTCAGATAAGTGACAGATAATCAGATACATTGAGTACCAAATTGAGCAGACTTGCTGTGGAGACAGCTTTCGAACACTAATGTACCTGCCAATAGATCAGGTATCCAAAACAATAACAGGAAGTGAGGGTAACAGGAAGAGGGGGTAACAGGAAGAGAGGGTAAAAGGAAAAGGGGGTAACAGGAAAAGAGGGTAACAGGAAGAGGGGGTAACAGGAGGAGGGGGTAACAAGAAGAGAGGGTAACAGGAAGAGAGGGTAACAGGAAGAGAGGGTAACAGGAAGAGAGGGTAACAGGAAGAGGGGGTAACAGGAGGAGGGGGTAACAGGAAGAGAGGGTAACAGGAAGAGAGGGTAACAGGAAGAGGGGGTCACAGGATGAGAGGGTGACAGGAAGATAGGGTAATACAAATACAGAACAAAGAGGTACACACAAATGACAGAGAATTTACAAACTGAATTGAAGATTTTATGAAATTAATACCAAGAGGAATTCTTTAATATTAGATTGCATCATCTTGCCCAGGAGGAAAGAGTTACCATGGTTTCACTAATTTGAACAGGATATTGTATAATTACTATGGTTAAGGCAGACATTAACCCTCAAATTAGGTAAAATACCTATACCATGACATACGCAACACATGCACAAACATACACACACACACACACACACACACACACACACACACACACACACACACATGAAGACTGGCATCAGCTTAGTAAGAACTGACAATCAACAATACATAACAAATCTCAACAGCAACAACAACAAAATAGTAAACAATACACAGTACACATGTAAACACTCACGAGTGAAGTGAGTGTATTCCTCCCTCAACAATGGCTGACTGAGTTCTTTTTTCAAATCGCACTTGACCGCAATCCACCATCTCCCTGTGGTAGAGAGAGCAGGCAATGAGTGTATGTAGGTATGGGATATACAGGAATATGTTCACTAGGTGTGTGTGTGTGTGTGTGTGTGTGTGTGTGTGTGTGTGTGTGTGTGTGTGTGGTGTGTGTGTGTGTGTGTGGTGTGTGTGTGTGTGTGTGTGGTGTGTGTGTGTGTGTGGTGTGTGTGTGTGTGTGTGTGTGTGTGTGTGTGTGTGTGTGTGTGTGTGTGTGTGTGTACTGTAAATGTTTATACACACAGACACTCACACACAACAAATACAGGCACACACACACACACACACACACACACACACACACACACACACACACACACACACACACAGGAAGACACGTGCACAGGCACACACCTCGCCATTATAAAGGAATGCAAAAGGTTAACCACTCTAACTCTTCTGATTACATAGCTTAAGGTATTCAGCTGACTGAAAATAATTGATTTCTTTGGAATTATTAAGATTGTGCTGTCCGAGACTACGCACATTAGAGAGCAATGTACCAGATGCCGCAAGGGCATGGTTGCTAGGCAACACATTCAAACAATTAGCACAATTCCAGTTCTCGCAGGAACCCCATTGGTAGTTCTCGCACTCAATACATCCCATATATGAAGTGTGCCAGCCTGTACGGATGGATGGTGAGTACAGTACAACATGATTAGTAAGTACCCTGGGTAGCACACACTCCTGGTTAGTACACACTCCTGGTTAGCACACACTCCTGGTTAGTACACACTCCTGGTTAGTACACACTCCCGGTTAGCACACACTCCCGGTTAGCACACACTCCCGGTTAGTACACACTCCAGGTTAGCACACACCCCTGGTCGGTACACACTCCTGGTTAGCACACACCCCTGGTCGGTACATACATTGTTTTGATGGTTTTCAGTTGTATCGTATTTTGACATTTTTCCAACGTTGTGATCAATTTACAAGATTTCCTGTTCAACTGAAATGAAAATCGATTATACCAATTACCATTGACAAAATTCCAGGCAAACCCACAGTCGCAGTTAGAGAGGCTTCCATGTAACACTACCCTACACCGCTAAATCTATATGGTTCCGAAAAAAATTCCTTCGGACCGAACATGACACTGCTAACGTTTGCGCTGAAGTGCTGAAGGCTTCTCCAACGAGAATTTCAATCTCCGAAGGATTTTATACAATGACAGACACGCCAAGTAGCCACATTTCATCGTTCCAGTCCAAAAGCATGAAATAACAGGACGTAAAGTAAACAAAGACCAATCATCATTCATCGAATTCGACATCAAAAGATTGGCTGAATAGGTGAAAGTGGCTGTTCCGTAATCAAAACACACACTGGCACCAAGCGGTGAAGTCAGACTCCGGGGACAGACCAACACATTAAATCTTCAGACCATTCAGACGAAGAAGACACACAACCACACACCACACAGACACTCAAACCATGATGTGACCAACGTAAGGAGCTCTTAAATGTTCACGGAACTAATTGGAGGACGAGCTTGCTGATGAACAATCTCCATGGAAACTGACTCCTAATTGGCTTCCACGGAGTCCGCAATAGTACATTAATTAGTTTGTTGAAGTGTGCCACATTCGGATGGTGTTGAGATTATCATGTGATAGTCATGTGACTCAAGTTGTATTCATTAAGATGTTGAATTCAAGGGACAAATCACGTGATGTAATAACAAGGTCATGTGACAGTCACATGATGTGGAATAATTACCACTCAGACATAGGTAATGACAGCATTACAAATTCACCAGGGGGAAGCCTGCTAACTGTTCATTATGTCAATTACATTGAGACATCTGTCTGCATTCCTGGAGCCCATACAAGTGCACAACAAGCCTGCAATGAGCACTGCTTCAGTATACCACCATGCACAGCAAATGTACCGCATGTATTGGAGTATACCGTGTGTACTGTGTGTACCGTGTGTACTGTGTGTACTGTGTGTACTGTGTGTACTGTGTACTGTATGTACTGTGTGTACTGTGTACTGTATGTACTGTATGTACTGTATGTACTGTGTGTACTGTGTGTACTGTGTGTACTGTGTGTACTGTGTGTACTGTGTGTATTGTATGTACCGTATGTACTGTGTGTACTGTATGTGCTGTGTGTACTGTGTGTATTGTATGTAGTGCTAGCTATCTGCTTACCTTAGAAGGTCCAGGCTCCTTCCCCCCATATCCTGACAACTATGCTGTAGACCTGTGAGAGAGACAACAGTTGAGGTAAAACCATACAACACAACACAGGTACACCTCAATCAGCGAGTACCTTGAAGGACACAAGGAATTTATTCGTACTTATCATAGGAGCATACATACTTTATCAGTACTGGTCGACAGAGTGCATGTATAGGAGTGTGTACTAGCCGGAGTACTTATTGCTTATTGTACTGTTCAAAGCGAGTTGTGCTGCACTAACAGAAGGGTCGCCCCAACACACACCACAACCCCCACACCGACACACCCACCCACACCCCACACAACCCCACACCCCACCACACCCACACACCCATACATACACCCACACACAGGCATACCACACACACACACACACACACACACACACACACACACACACACACACGCACACATACACCCACATACAGGCATACCACACACACACACACACACACACACACACACACACACACACACACACACACACACACACACGCACACACACTACTGACCTAAATACAGATAGGACAGGAACTGGAGAATGGATCCTTTGTCAACGACAGAGCCAGAGACACCTTGAGCCACTTTCACCTTCTTCTCACCACTTGTGTACAAAATAGCAGATACAGGGAGGGGGAATTAATACTACGACAATGAGGATGGCATAATATACAGAACAAATCTGTATAAAATAGCAGATACAGGGAGGGGGAATTAATACTACTACAATGAGGATGGCATAATATACAGAACAAATCTGTATAAAATAGCAGATACAGTGAGTATGAAATAATACTAATACAATGAGGGTGAATGAGATGATCTAGATATAGCGAGGATGAATCTACTAACAGTACAAAGATAATATCAAAAGATGGATGGTTTTTTCAACAAATCCCACTCATGCAACCACTGGCAAGCTCATAATCAAAGTCATTTTTGAAACACAATTTGGAAGTGGGAATCAATTTGGAAGTGGGAATCAACTCACACAAAATATCTACCCTGAGAGCCCTTGTTGTTCATGGCCTGCAGTGATCCCATTCCTACACCCAGTGGAGAAAAGGGAAATGGAACCTGGGACATTGTGTGGTGGTACATATGTTGTATGTTAGAGGTTCACTCAGTACAGTCTACAATGATGGGGAGATCTCAACGTGTGGGTAGATTATAGAGGTTCACTCAGTACAGTCTACAATGATGGGGAGATCTCAACATGTGGGTAGATTATAGAGGTTCACTCAGTACAGTCTACAGTGATGGGGAGATCTCAACATGTGGGTAGATTACAGAGGTCCACTCAGTACAGTCTACAATGATGGGGAGATCTCAACATGTGGGTAGATTATAGAGGTCCACTCAGTACAGTCTACAATGATGGGGAGATCTCAACATGTGGGTAGGTTATAGAGGTTCACTCAGTACAGTCTACAATGATGGGGAGATCTCAACATGTGGGTAGATTATAGAGGTTCACTCAGTACAGTCTACAATGATGGGGAGATCTCAACATGTGGGTAGATTATAGAGGTCCACTCAATACAGTCTACAATGATGGGGGGATCTCAACATGTGGGTAGATTATAGAGGTCCACTCAGTACAGTCTACAATGATGGGGAGATCTCAACATGTGGGTAGATTATAGAGGTTCACCCAGTACAGTCTACAATGATGGGGAGATCTCAACATGTGGGTAGATTATAGAGGTCCACTCAGTACAGTCTACAATGATGGGGAGATCTCAACATGTGGGTAGGTTATAGAGGTTCACTCAGTACAGTCTACAATGATGGGGAGATCTCAACATGTGGGTAGATTATAGAGGTTCACTCAGTACAGTCTACAATGATGGGGAGATCTCAACATGTGGGTAGATTATAGAGGTTCACTCAGTACAGTTTACAATGATGGGGAGATCTCAACATGTGGGTAGATTATAGAGGTTCACTCAGTACAGTCTACAGTGATGGGGAGATCTCAACATGTGGGTAGAATATAGAGGTTCACTTAGTACAGTCTACAATGATGGGGAGGTCTCCCTACCTCTGTACTTCTTCAGCCTTGTTCCGTCATCAGCAAAGTAGTACTCTCCAGGAGATTCGGTGGTCCCAGCCAACAAAGACCCCATCATAACTACATGGGGGAGAGAGAGAGAGAGAGAGAGAGAGAGAGAGCAACTGGCGGGAGTCGGAAGGCACAGAATCCTATTAAAATTCTTTTTTTTTTCAGCAATACTAGTACTAGTACTGCATGATATTACTTAATTACTATTATTGCCTATGTAATTAGTTTGTGCCTTTTTTGTATTATTATTATTGACGTCTCCTTACTTAGGCCAGACTATAACTGTGTATGTGTTTTTTGTAGAACACGTTTAGCAGTGTTTGGGTCACCTAAGACCTCACATGTACCTTGTGTTCTTTGGAATAATTATGGCTCATGTGCAGTGAAAAAAAAAAAAGAGAGAGAGAGAGAAGGAAGTCAGACAATGTGTAGCGTGTACCTGTTTGTACGTTGGTACATGCACTACATATGCACGTGTGTGCATATTCACATGAACATACATTTACACATTTGCATATATGTAGATACAGTATGCACAGTTATGTATGGGTACCATGTACATATGTGTTCGTACATACATGTACGTACACTACACACACTGTGTTACATGCATATCCAGGTATACCAGTGGTACACTGTATGCGGGTACATGAGGGCTGACCTGTGGAAGCACCCAGAGCTACAGCCTTGGCAATGTGACCAGCAGCTTGTATTCCACCATCTGCTATCACTGGGACACCTGAAGGGTGGTGAGGGTGGTGAGGGCGGTGAGGGTGAGGGTGGTGAGGGTTGTGAGGGTGGTGGTGGTGGGGGTGGTGAGGGTTGTGAGGGTGGTGGTGGTGAGGATAGTGAGGATGGTGAGGGTGGTGAGGATGGTACGTAAGGGTGATGGGGGTGGTGAGGATGGTGAGGGCGGTGAGGTTAGTGAAAATGGTGATGCTTGTGAGGATGGTGAGTAGTGAGGATAGTGAGGATGATGGTGAGTGTGGTGCAACTAAGATAGTCAACATGAAGCATACAAACCCGATACAATCAACTCAAAACACCACAACAAACACAAAAAACAGCTTTGAACACAACACAACTAACATGAAAAATATAAACACAAACAACACAACTAACATGAAAATATAAACACAAACAACACAACTAACATAAAAAATATAAACACAAACAACACAACAAACAACACAGCTAACATGAACAATATAAACACAAACAACACAGCTATGAACACAAACAACACAGCTAACATGAACAATATAAACACAAACAACACAACAACTATGATCGAGCTCAACGGCTACACCGTTCACACATGCACAGCTCGAACCCACCAAACTTCTTGGCAAAGTGTGATACTTTGAACACAGCAGATCCTTGAGGTCTGCCGACAGCCAGGACCTCCTGGGTGATGCAGATGGACCCTGACCCCATACCAACTCTCAGGCCGTCCACACCTGCTTCTATCAGGCTTTCAGCTTGCTGAGCAGTCACAACTGAAAGAATAGATACATGTGTGTGTGTGTGTGTGTGTGTGTGTGTGTTTGTGTGTGTGTGTGTTTCTCTCTCTCTCTCTCTCTCTCTCTCTCTCACCCACACACACACACACACACACACACACACACACACACACACACACACATACACACCATTTCCACCAATAACTTCCAAATCAGGATGGGTCTGTCGTCACGAAAACAACAATAGCAAAAAAGGGGAGAGGAAAATCATCAGTGATGCAAAATCATGAAACATCAATTCTTGTCCCAAAACCTACTTCTTTGATGTGCTTGATCATTGACAGCTGATAAATTGAATTTCCTTGGCTGGAGTCCTGGAGAGTATAAAATGGAAGCCATTTTGTTGTTATGGAAACCACTTCAAAACACATTAATATTATATTATTATATCAATATGTGAAGTTAGTTGAATGTTGTCACTTCATGTGTTAACATGTATTGCTTAATTAAATAACACACACAACAACAATAGTAAACAAAAACAACAACAATTTCTTCCATTTCAACTCACAATAATAACAACATCAAGACCTGCTTCAACCAAGAGCTTCAATCGTTGTTTGTCTTCCTCTCTAGTGCCAATCGCAGCTCCAACTAAACAATAAAACAAGTAAACAATACAGCCAAAGTAAACAGCATATTGAGGTAAACACAACATCACATTATACTGCAATCCATACACACTAAACATGGAGCAAAATACATGTTGAGACACACACCTCACATTAGCACACATACAAGCACACCCTTACAATACCTCGGGAAAACTGTCACAAGCACATCCTCACCCAGGAGCGATTACAAGCACACAAACAAGTAGCTGTTACAAGCACACAAAGTAGCTGCTACAAGCACACAAAGTAGCTGCTACAAGCACACAAACAAGTAGCTGTTACAAGCACACAAAGTAGCTGCTACAAGCACACATACACAAGCAAACCCTAACCCAGAAGCTGTTACGAGCACACACACAAGCAGCTGCTACAAGCACACCCTAACCTAGGAGCTGTTACAAGCACACACCCTCTCAGGAGCTGTTATAAGCATTTTTCATCCAGGAGCTCTTACAAGCACACACTAGCACACACTCACCAGGGAGCCCTTACAAGCACGCACTCTCACCTAGGAGACCGTACAAGCACACACACACAAGCACATCTCACCTAGGAGCCCGTACAAGCACACACACACAAGCACATCTCACCTAGGAGACCTTACAAGCACACACACACAAGCACATCTCACCTAGGAGCCCGTACAAGCACGCACACACAAGCACATCTCACCTAGGAGCTGATTCTTTGAGTCGAACGAGGCTAAAGGGTACTCCCTCCCCTTCCTAATGTCTGTCCTCGCTATAAGAGCAATCAACTCGTCTTTATCGTTGACAATGGGCAGTTTACCTGCAGCAAACACAACGACAAAGAGTTGAGAAAATGTCGTGCATTGACCGGCTGGGAGGCCACCTGAACTGTAACAATTCAAAGAAACAATTCACTTCCTCCACAGACTGTCTGTTGGGCACGAGATGAAAGTCTCGTTTGCACATGTACAGCTGGTGATGTCTCGAGAGTGATACGTGCTCTAAGTGAAGTCTTAGTTTCGCTCTGGCAAACGTGAGTGAAGCCAACGAAGCACACGTGTGTCACGAACTCACGCCCGACCACGCACATTGTTATCAATTACAACCTGTCATTCGATCACTCAGATGAGGGGAAGCAAGTACTTCACATTAACAGAGAGGCTTTCACAAGCCATACGCGTTGTACTGCGGTCGGACTTCCAAACCTTTGTGCCAGTCCACCTTTAACCACAATTGCGACGATCGGAGCAGAGAGCTCCTGAACAGAGCTACAGTGAATTCTTGTCAATCCGCCACCACTTTAACCGCCAAACCTTTATACTCACCACAATTTCCCACGACCAATACATTACACAAACAGTGATGTACGTACGTACGTACATCCAGTTAATCTGTCAAACTTATTAATCTGTCATATTTTCGGAAATTATGGTTGATTAACTCTTAAGAATTCACTGTTCCCGTGGAAACCCCACCACTGTCCACTGTACATAGTCATCACCTCCTCCAGTACACAGGGTGGTGTATGGTGTCATATTTCCGTTTCATTCCATTTTATATTTTTTTGGTGTGTGGTGGTATTGGTGGTGAGGTACGTACATATGTACATACATGTGCGGTGGACACAGTACGAAGTAAAATTCAAGAACATATGATTTTGTAACAACTTTACAAGTTTACAATTCAAAATGGAACATAAATACTAAAAAAATGAAATCGAAATCTAATTTTTTAAATTTTTCTTCATGATTTGCTGACACACAAATAAGATTTCGACGTGTGCCATATTCCACTCAATTTCAGGAGATCCATATTCTCTCTCCCCCCTCCCCCAGATACATCACCTTCTCTCTCCCCCAGATACATCACCTCCTCTCCCCCTCTCTCCCCACCACACATCACCTTCACTCTCCCCCTCTCTCCCCACCACACATCACCTTCACTCTCCCCCTCTCCCCCCACCACACATCACCTTCACTCTCCCCCTCTCCCCACCACACATCACCTCTCCCCCTCTCTCCCCCTCTCTCCCCACCACACATCACCTTCACTCTCCCCCTCTCTCCCCACCACACATCACCTTCACTCTTCCCCTCTCTCCCCACCACACATCACCTTCTCTCTCCCCCTCTCTCCCCACCACACATCACCTCTCTCCCCCTCTCTCCCCATCACACACCACCTTCTCTCCCCCTCTCTCCCCACCACACATCACCTTCACTCTCCCCCTCTCTCCCCACCACACATCACCAACATACCCTTTTTACTCTCCTGGAGCATCTCCTGAGCCTCTCGTAGAGTGCAGCCATGTCTAGCAACAACCAGCTGGTCCCGAGGTGTCATCACCTGGAAGAATAGGCACATCAGTGTCTGTGTGTGTGTGTGTGTGTGTGTGTGTGTGTGGGTGTGTGTGTGTGTGTATGTGTGTGTGTGTGTGTGTGTGTGTGTGTGTGTGTGTGTGTGTGTGTGTGTGTGTGT
>OZ026565.1:347500-350000 GCA_964020155.1 Chondrilla cf. caribensis | reverse complement strand
TGGATCGAGCGTCTCCCCCACACTTCTCCGCACGTACGTTCTACCATTACTCTTGTAGAGCTGGAATTTAGATTCATCCGAGAAGATGATTTGGGACCAATCTTCAACCGTCCAATTTTTGCGCTGAAGAGCAAATTGCAGCCTGCGTTTTCGATTAAGTCTGCTGAGGAAAGGCTTTCTCCTGGCGATACGTCCGTGCATCCCAGCATTTACTAGGGTCCTCTTTACGGTGGCTACTGATACTGAAGTGCCATAATTGGTCTCCAATTCATCTCGAATGGACGTAGCTGGACGAAAACGGTCTTTCTTTGATAAATTTACAGCTATGCGCTTTTCTCGTGTTGTAAGTACTTGAGGACGACCAGACTTTGGAAGGTCTTCAACGCTTCCTGTACTTTTGTACTTGTGAACCACCTTCTGGACTGCTGTGTGGCTACAATGCAGCTGAGCAGCAATCTGGCGTTGAGAAACGCCCTGCTCAAAGTAGACAACGATACGAATTCGGTCTTGCAGACTCAATCTCACCATGATTTACCTTTTTACGTTTCATAGCAACTACGTACTCAGCTGATTTTTGTTAGTGCTGCCTTTTTCATCTCTTTCGCGGGTAAATTTTCATATTGTGTAGTATTTTCGCCGACAAAATAAACGCGGCTCGTTGACGCTATTTTAAACTATTGCGCAAATGGCAACTTTCTTTTGAGCGCCACTGTATATACCATCATACATACATATACAAGCACATTCCAATTCCTGTGCACTTGCACATACCAACATACTATCATACATACACATACAGTGGAACCTCTCCATTACAAACCTCTGAAATGCAGAAACCTTTATAATAAGGACACCATTCTGTGTCCCAGTGTGGTACTGTAGTGTATTAGGTGACCTCTGAAATGCAGAAACCTTTATAATAAGGACACCATTCTGTGTCCCAGTGTGGTACTGTAGTGTATTAGGAGACCTCTGAATTGCAGAAACCTCTATAATAAGGACACCATTCTGTGTCCCAGTGTGGTACTGTAGTGTATTAGGTGACCTCTGAAATGCAGAAACCTCTATAATAAGGACACCATTCTGTGTCCCAGTGTGGTACTGTAGGGTATTAAGTGACCTCTGAATTGAGGAAACCTCTGTAATAAGTACTAAAATCAGGGTCCCAAAGTGTCCCTAATAGGGAGGGTCCACTGTATATGCACCCATAAACACACGCCGTATGTCCATACACACCCACACATATGTACATACAGTATATACTAGCATACACACATGTACATGCACTGCAGTGCAGTGCATGTACATGTGTGTATGCATGTGTGTACATGTGTGTGTGCATGTGTGTATTACGTATGTGCATGATGCACATACGTAATACACACATGCACACACACATCAAGGTACACTCACCAGTAACAGTGTCCATCGGTGAGCTGACGAACGGAGTGTGGAGTGTTATCTTTTTACTCAACTTTGAGTCAAGAACCTTCCGGCAAGATACACATTACAATACATAATGTACACACACACACACATGCACACACACACACACACATGCACGTACACTCACACACATGCACGTACACACACACACACACACACACACACACACACACACACACACACAATAGACGGATTCACTCACCACTTCATCAACAGTGAAGTTGATGTAGCCAGGCAGGACCAGGAAGTCACTGTGGTAGATAAACACAAGGCAGGTAGGCTCGTCTGAAGCACCACCACACGGACCACACTGTTGACTCTCACATACAGTATAGCTACGTACAACATGTACTGTACAAGATGTGAACAATCACGTGTTAATGTGCAATAATGGACACATTGTAAGTTGCTCTTAGAAGCAATTCTTGCCTCATGTCTGTATGTAAATAGTTGCTCCAAATCGATCTTATCAACATAATTGATCTTATCAACATAATCAATTCAAAGTTATTGTAAACTCTGTCCTAATGGAGTGTGTTTACACCAAACATCCGAGTGTCATCAGCAAAGTACTCAAAATGTCTCATCAGATTTCCTGTTTCAGTTGAGTACTTTGTACCTCTGTGTGCAATGCCATACAAGTTACAAGTGAAGTCTATACAAGTTACCAGATGCTCATACACAAACACAATTTTCATATTTTCCTTCTTGATGGTCAGGTAACCACTTATTCTCTATTTGTGTGTGTACATGTGTGTGTGTGTGCGTGTGTGTGTGTGTGTGTGCATGTACGTGTGTGTGTGTGTGTGTGTGTGTGTGTGTGTGTGTGTGTGTGTGTGTGTGTGTGTGCATGTACGTGTGTGTGTGTGTGTGTGTGTGTGTGTGTGTGTGTGTGTGTGTGTGTGTGTGTGTGTGTGTGTGTGTGTGTGTGTGTGCATGTACGTGTGTGTGTGTGTGTGTGTGTGTGTGTGTGTGTGTGTGTGTGTGTGTGTGTGTGTGTGTGTGTGTGTGTGTGTGTGTGTGTGTGTGTGTGTGTGTGTGTGCAGGTTTAGTT
>OZ026565.1:337500-342500 GCA_964020155.1 Chondrilla cf. caribensis | reverse complement strand
ATGGCCCCACGACATCTGGGGAGAAAAGAATCTTCCCCACAGCAACGCTTCTGACTCCACCTTCATCCTGAACGTCGTGCTCCGCTCTGGTGTGTAAACAGTGTTTGCAAACTTTTCTGTGGGGACAAATTTGAAATGGAACAAGCATTAAAATTGAAATGGGAATGGGTATATGTGACGTGGTTATTTCATCTTCACTTGCAACTTGGGCTAAAAGTACGTACTTCTTACGAGCCTCTGGACATACTTGTGTATGTACAATGGAACCTCTCCATTACAAACCTCTGAATGCAGAAACCTCTGTAATAAGGACAACATTCTGTGTCCCAGTGTGGTACTGTAGTGTATTAAAGGACCTCTGAATTGCAGAAACCTCTGTAATAAGGACACCATTCTGTGTCCCAGTGTGGTACTGTAGTGTATTAAGTGACCTCTGAATTGAGGACACCTCTGTAATGAGGACTAAAATCAAGGTCCAAAAGTGTCCCTAATAGATGTTCCTCTGTACATAAATTGGGATTGAAGTTCTGGACAAACATACTGTATGTACGAACGTAGGTGAATAGAGAATTAGCTACTACATCGAACTATCCAAACCAGCGTGAATAGGGATGCATTTGCCAACAAACCTCCAGAAGTGGAGCTCGAATCCCGGACAGTTCTCTCCACACGTGAGGCAGGCTGTCCCCTGGTCCACCTCGTGGGTCAGCACACCCTGTGTGGAGATTGGGGAAGAGGAACACATGGAACTACGCACGTACTGCTACCACACAAGGGAGTACGTACTGCTACCACACATGGGAGTACATACTGCTACCACAGTAGGAGTACGTACTGCTACCACACATGGGAGTATGTACTGCTACCACAGTGGGAGTACGTACTGCTACCACACATGGGAGTATGTACTGCTACCACAGTGGGAGTACGTACTGCTATCACAGTGGGAGTACGTACTGCTATCACAGTGGGAGTACGTACTGCTATCACAGTGGGAGTACGTACTGCTACCACAAATGGGAGTACGTACTGCTACCACAGTGGGAGTACGTACTGTTACCACACATGGGAGTACGTCATACAGCAAGCTGATAAAGTGTAAGGCCCTAGCACACACACACACACACACACACACACACACACACACACACACACACACACACACACACACACACAAGTTCTAATATTCACACTTGATCACAATATCACCAGTGGAGGTCCACACGTTTACAAGTGACTGCCTTCAAGTCATCCTATCTATGAAAACACACTATCCCAAACACCCACACAGACAGACATACAGGTGAGTGTAGCAACAGGAGATCCCTCCCCAACCAACACCAATGCTGTCTCACAAACACTGGACAAAGGAGCACACTACAGTGACAACCTCAAATCATGTCCAAAGTAATGAGCAAAAGTACAGTAGAAACTCATTAAGACAAACTACAAGGGACCCACAAAATCAGTTCTTGTTATTAGATGTTCTCCTCACCAGGGTTTGCGTACTACGTGTTCACTACTACAGCAAACCAAATGATGACTCAAAAATTGGTTTGTGTTAAGCAGTAATTTGTATCAAGGGTGTTTGTCCTAACAAGCTTCACCGTAGTACATGCCGCAATTACATACGTACAAACATGTAAGCAACATGGCCCAGAAGACTAGTAACAGACTGATTAAGTCCATGTGCCAACTATTAAATGTTGTCTTCTTACACTTTTGGTTACAATAGGCCTCGAAACTTTCAACATAACAGTTGGTGCTCATAATATGCTCATATGTATATATTATATGTACAGTGTTTCCCCCAGAAAAAATAAAGGGGGGAGGGGGTCACTCTGAATGTTTTGATGTATGATTACCAATATTGCTTTAACACTTAACACAATAATATTATAAATCTTTATTCTAACAAAAAATTGTTGTCACAGAACAGAGAATAAAGGGGGGGGGAGTGCCCTGGTACCCCCCTTTGGGGGAAACCCTGATATATATATATATATATATATATATATATATATAGACGTATATAAATTATTACATATGTATAAATATCAGAGAAAACAAAAGGAAAACTCCACCTAATAGTACACCATTAGACACACAAAATAGGTCAGTAGTCCTCTAAATAGGTCAGTAGTCCTCTAAATAGGTCAGTAGTCCTCTAAATAGGTCAGTAGTCCTCTAAATAGGTCAGTAGTCCTCTAAATAGGTCAGTAGTCCTCTAAATAGGTCAGTAGTCCTCTAAATCAATCAAGACGGGATCACATTGTAGTGCTCCTCGAATTGCCATTGTGCTGTCTCGTTGCACAGCAACGGACAGTCTCTGAATGAGGTGCTGGCATGCCAATGGGATCCCTGGTTGGCTGCAGAGATGGCTAGCAAGGCGCTTCAGGAATTGCAGAGACTTGGTGCCAAAAAACCCTGTAGTTTCCATTCCAACTGGTGCAATGACATGCGTCAATTGGAAGTGGGAATACAGGGCCTGTTCTCTGCTCTTGGAGTTGCGGATACAGAAGTTATCGTTTTCGTTTATCGTTTTTGGTCTTTTAGTGTAAATAATAAGGCAAAACGGAATCAAAATGTTCCGTTTTAATGTGAAAACGTTTTAGTGTAAACGCCGCCTCAGAAGAGTTAGCCAATAACATATTATATAATAATAATAATCCTATGCTACCAATACCTTATGGTACAAATATTTAGTGACCATCTGTGAATGAGATGCAATTGGACACCATCAAAGCACAAAAAATTAAAATGACCTCATAACTACCTATGATGAGTGCCCCCTCCTCCCACGATGATTAGAGGCAGCTGCTAGCAATCACCTCACCTGCTCCCCATTTGACAGGGTGAACAGGTGGGAAGTGTAACTCATAAACAAATGAATACCATTAGGGGTAACCCGTGAATACCATTAAGCCAGCCGTACCCAATGAATATAGTTTCAGAGACCGTGAATATTGTTACAGGAGTAAACAAAACCACAAACATCAAGATATGACCAATAGCTGTACTCAAACGTACATTATTATTATAACATCATGATTGTCCAACTTGCTTAGTGAGTACCTTGAAGGGCACACCAAATCTGTACTACTTATCAGAGGTACGTACTTGCTATCAGTACTGGTTGACATGGTGTGCATGAGCTAGGGACTGTCCAACTTGCTTAGTATGTACCTTGAAGGGCACACCAAATCTGTACTACTTATCAGAGGTACTTACTATCAGTACTGGTTGACATGGTGTACATGAGCTAGGAACTGTCCAACTTGCTTAGTATGTACCTTGAAGGGCACACCAAATCTGTACTACTTATCAGAGGTACTTACTATCAGTACTGGTTGACATGGTGTACATGAGCTAGGGACTGTCCAACTTGCTTAGTATGTACCTTGAAGGGCACACCAAATCTGTACTACTTATCAGAGGTACTTACTATCAGTACTGGTTGACATACGTAGTGAATACATGAGCTAGGGACTGAGTTAAGTGTACTTACTAAATAGGAATATGTACTAACCCAGGTACTTACTAAGGTAGTTGCATTGAATTAAAGTACATGAGACATAGGTGCTGTTGAACACTCATAACAAACCAGAGAATCTGGGTCAACTGTTTGTCATAAGCAGGAGTTCGTCATACCAGAACAATCTCCCATGAAGCACTGTAGCACATGGTTGAGATCATTGCTTTGTTCAGTATATTGAGAAATTTGTGATAGGAGAGCTTGTTGTAAGAGTGTTCCACTGTGTGTCACTGCAAGAGGGTTCGTTTTGGTGCAACTTGCTTGAAGTACAACACTGAACCCATTGAGTGGAGGTTTGGGGTGATAAGGTGGGTGTGGTTTCTTGTTCTACTCACTTAATTCCTAATCGATTCGCTTGTTTGAAATGAAAATCGATTGATGAAACCAATAATTGATCATCACAGAACTAGTACGTACACAGTTATAGACAAATGTCCATAATAACACACATACACACACACACACACACACACACACACACACTACATCAATACGGTTTGGATGCAGTGGTTGTATTAGTGATTGTATTAATTACTATTAATTACACTACACTATACAATCACAAATATCAAATGGCCAACGAGTCGTTATCCTAGGTTATTGAGCAAGAGGACCTACACAGGTCACTCCATATAACCGACTTACAGGGGTCTCTCTACATAACAGGCATCTCTGCATAACAGGTCTCTCTACATAACAGGTCTCTCTACATAACAGGTCTCTCTACATAACAGGCATCTCTGCATAACAGGTCTCTCTGCATAACAGGTCTCTCTACATAACAGGTCTCTCTACATAACAGGTCTCTCTGCATAGAGCACTTTGCATAACAGGTCTCTCTACATCAGGTCTCTCTACATCAGGTCTCTCTACATCAGGTCTCTCTACATAACAGGTCTCTCTGCATAACAGGTCTCTCTGCATAACAGGTCTCTCTACATAACAGGTCTCTCTACATAACAGGTCTCTCTACATAACAGGTCTCTCTGCATAACAGGTCTCTCTACATAACAGGTCTCTCTACATAACAGGTCTCTCTACATAACAGGTCTCTCTACATAACAGGTCTCTCTACATAACAGGTCCAGATAGAGCACTTTGCATAACAGATCAACACAGAGCCCTCCGTAAAGGGTGCAACGACGTCGACTACAACTGTAAACTCGTGCACTCCTGCAAGAGGTGGGCCGTAGCTGCAGGGGGCTCATCTGTGGTGCGCGGGCGACCCAACCATTGATAACATACCAGGGGAGTCCACCATAAAGGAACCCTATTGTGAACGCTACAGATCGATAAAGTATCGCTGTTCCCTTCCCCAGTTCGCGCAATACTATCGGAGACGTACAATAGGCGCACTATAGCGCGAACATCATAAAATTATTTCCTATTATTCGACGAGCATTCGATAAGAGGGATAATAGTTCCATATAGCCTCACCATTTTGATAGCTCTGTCCCGAACCGAC
>OZ026565.1:310000-327500 GCA_964020155.1 Chondrilla cf. caribensis | reverse complement strand
GAAACTCATTGAACCAAAAAAGTTCAAAGTTTTCTCCAACTGATAATCACTCGAATGTGTGAGATGGGGGTCCTTTGTACTGAATCCTTGGAGCACTGCTGGTCAATGGGAGTTTATTCGGTCAAGTATGAATACACCCACAGGCAGTGCATCACTGTTGTGATCAGCTGTGATGTGTATTGTGTACACACACACACACACACACACACACACACACACACACACACACACACATGTCAGTACACACAGGCAACCATGCAGATGTAACAATAACCTACACACACAAACATGAATGGTAGTGAATCTCTCTGTGTGTGTGTGTGTGTGAATGTATTATCAGCTGGTCATTACCACTTGCCTTGTTGATGACAAATTCATCCATTTCTAATCTTTGGGAATCCTGCGCTAAGTGAACAAGAACACCAACAGAGGAAATCTGTGGATCAGAGGAATCACACACGTTAGCAGGAAGATTTGACAGTTGGACCACTTCATGGTGTGAATATCTATCCACACCGGGACCCAGTTCAACTTGTATACAAGTACAGGTGCTGGGACCCAGTTCAACTTGTATACAAGTACAGGTGCCAGGACCCATTTCAATTTGTAAGCACATACAGCTGTTGGGACACATTTCAACTTGTAAGTAAACATGTGTGGGACCCATTTCAACTTTTTTTGCAAGTGGATGTTCTAGAACTCAGTTCACATATCTATTACTGTGTGTACTTGTTTTGCAGCTGGTGTTTGACTGTAGCAATCACACCAGCCACACCAGCTGCCACGTTGACACATGACTACACATTTCTCCCAACTGACGTGAGCTGTATAAGGCAATACTTGGCACTATTGACAACACACTGCACTTTTCTAGCTTCTGTAACCATGACAACGGTTGTGTCACCCAACTTTTGTCAACAGTGACTGTTTGTGGATGACATCATTAACATCACAGAGCAGTTCAGTGTAAACAATCTTGAATAGAAGGCTATGAATCTCATTACCCCAAGTTAGTCATAAAATGTCATCACTCACAGTGAATATTTCACCAGACAAATGTTATATGTGAGTTCTTACATCATCACTACAGGAATGGACACACAGGAGGATGTGGTGATGAGAATGAGAGTGACTGTACACACACGTATGTGAAGAATGTGCAAGATGATCAAAAGTAGCTAGGTAAACATGCACGTCTAACAAACCTGTCCATGTAGGAAGATACACACACTATTTGTACTGGAATAGGTCCATGTACGAAGATACACATGCACTTAACTGCATCTCTGTATGAATGATTGTGCAACATGCATGTTTGAATGTGTCCATATACAACATAAATACTATGTTTGAACATATCCATACATACGAAGATACGGTGTTTTGCTAGGTATGTGTTTCAATGCTCACCACGGTCTCTCCATTGTCCATACAGTACTTCACGGCACAAACACTGATGTATGTATACCTTCCGGACATGCTACAGACATTATGGTGATTGCGCTAAGTTCTGTCACTGGTCACTATGGCCTCTCCAGTGTCCATGTGACAAATGATAACATGTGTACATGCACAGTGGAACCTCTCTATTACAAACCTCTGAATAGCAGAAACCTCTGTAATAAGGACACCATTCTGTGTCCCAGTGTGGTACTGTAGTGTATTAAGTGACCTCTGAATTGAGGACACCTCCGTAACGAGGACTAAAATCAAGGTCCAAAAGTGTCCTTAATAGAGAGGTTCCACAGTACTTTTGCATGTACACTATATTCCAATGGAGGTGCTATAGGCCTCATGGTTATCAGTCAGGTAATTTTACACTTTGTCACAGGTCACCATGGCCTGCCCAGTGCCCACATGACACATTATAACATGAATACTGTTTGTAAAGATGGAATGTACAAACCAACAAAATTAAATGTACTCTAGTGAGAAGGTATGTACACAATGCTGGCATCTCTAGCACGCAGACCATGTACTTGGTCCTGTCAATGGTGATGAATAATAAGAGGAAGTAGACTACAGGAAGTAGAAAGACAGGAAATGCAGAAGTACAACAAATTCAGGAAGTTGCATGAACTGTAAAGTAGACAACAGGAAGCAGGAAAGGACAGGAATAGTAAAGTCCAATAAATTCAGGAAGTTGCATGAACTGTAAAGTAGACAACAGGAACCAGGAAAGGACAGGAATAGTAAAGTCCAATAAATTCAGGAAGTTGCATGAACTGTAAAGTAGACAACAGGAAGCAGGAAAGGACAGGAAATGCAAAAGTCCAATGAATTTTCAAGAAGTTAAGGAAGTTGTATAAAATGTACAGAAATTTTAGAGGATGTATACATACGTACATGCATGTGTTGCTATGGTGATTGAGGCCATCATAACACTGGTATATACACGTAACACAGCATATCTTACTCACAATAATGTCTACCAGAGGAGAATTGGTCTTGCATGGCCAGACCAAAATGGCATGTGACGTGATGATGTAATTTCATCATGGCCACAATTGGTATGGACAAGCTAGACTAAGCTGCCCTCTATTAACCTCTAGGTACAGACCCAAATCCCCATGGCACCAGACCAATCACAGCCAAATTACTAATTCAATAAAATCAAACAACTTCATGAGATAACATTATGAGTTATTCTTTAAATACTAAATTACTTTATAATTGTCACAGACATACGTATAAATAACAGACCTACTGCCAAAACTATACACGTGTTTTGATGCATACTATCCATGTGTTAATAATATCAAGAGCTGTTCCTATTTCCATTCCCATACCAATTCGAACATGCAATTTACATATTCCACTTTGGGACCTTCCGACTTAGAGATATGACTGTTGTACCGTGGAAGGCTTGTCCGCGAGAAGATATCTCCTGTAGTGAAGCCAACCAACCAGCGGGCTGCGGGACTAGTGGGGAGGACGCAGCTTGGATCCTTGCCGGCCTTATCGCCATCAGGTTGGAAGTGTAGATGAGAGGGTACATGGCCAACGTGGCACAGTAGCTCGAGACATGGGGAACAAGGGGTTTGCCGAACGGCTGGAGTCCAACCGCTTGATTGACCAGGATGTTCAAGATGAAAATGAGTGTTTCACGGATGAAATTGTTCAATATGCGGGCGAAAATGAGAGGGATGAGGCCACTGAAGAGTCCCCTGATACCTTCCTCGCTGATAACTTCTACGTACGGGAAAAAGAAGCCACAGTAGATTGTCTCTCCGCCCACAAGTTGACTGATGCTTCGGAGGGCCACCACACGGAGGGGGTGAGAGATTACGGTTGCCGCGGTGTCCACTATCGAAGACACAATGAAGTTCCGGATCCCTCTCTTCATGATGTGCTTGACGTCAGACACACCATCCTCGTTGTCGGGGATGTCCGGTTCGGGCGTGAGACCAATCCTAGCACAATATTTGTTCACCAAATCCTCCGTCGGTTCTTTGAGGATTTCGGTAGCAAGAACGAATGTAATCTGGCTTCCGACAAAATGCTGGCTGCCCGAATACAACCCTGTAAGGCCATGGGTCCTGTAAATGTGTTTGACGTAAGAAAAAAACCCGGGGTAGCCAATATATCTGCTATTCCAGAGGAATGACTTGAATTCTCTTGGCGCCAAAGGTTCGTGTCCAACTTGGATGAGAGTCCTTACTACTTGAATGGGATAGAACATATAGTTCAACGTGAAAGTTGAAATGGCTCTGTTCCCAATAGCCGACAACCTGGTGTTCTTCTGCGTGCTAAGCTGGGTCGGCATCTCGTCTATCTACTGTCCAGGATTTGATTCCCGTTCCCAAACGCATCACGTGATCATACCATGTTCGCGCACATCGGCATATCAGAGAAACTATCGCAATCAACTCCATCAACGGCATTCTATCTCCATCAATAATTGCTTGATCAACATGGGAGCGACAAATGTGTAGATGATCATCAAGGACATACACACGTCTAAGCCCATACCCAATGAAATATTCTCTTGATAGTATGTAGATAGACTACATCATGAATAATAATATTAGAAATGTACTTTGTTCAGTGAAGCTAAATTAATCTGAAGAGTGTGTGTTGTGCCATCTTCACAGCGTTGTACACGTAGTATGCATGAAGCAGGTCCTACTTCCCGCAATCATGCAATCACCGGATTTCACCTCTGCATGGGCATCTGGGGTGTCCACGACCTGTGGGGGACACAAAAGGATTTTTATGGTTCCGTGCAGTCGGGGAATTACTTTATCCACCAATCCAGACAACGGGCAAATCCTAAGTGCATAATAGATAGAATCTACATGTTTTTCATGTTTCTTCTGGTTCATTAATCACCGGTACTGAATGTGACCTTATGGCACATGATGTGCCTAGAGAAGACTTTAGATGGCGTGCAAATTGCACCCTGTCTCACCGCTGCGCGCTTGGGGGGATGCCCCGACCTATGTTACCGTTTCGCGCAGAAGGGAAAGTACTTCATAGCAATTAATCAAGCCCACGGGGCAAATCAGTGCGCTGAACATGCAGTTTTTTCATGTCTCTCCCGGCGCACTAATCACCGGTACCGAGTCTAACCTCCAGACGCTTCAAACGAAGAAGACCTCAGAACGCACGCAAATTAAATAGGTCGTACACGTGCGTTAAGCCGGGATACTTTTCTATAAATTCGTCCTTCAGCACGCCATGAGCTAACTAAGTTGAATCAAAGATGAAGTCTACTGGAGTATTGGCATTGGCACTGGTGTTCATCTCTTCGAGTAACTTTTGCACCGCTTCCTGGTTCCAAAGTAATACGGATTGCGGTGCTTCCAACTACGTGGATTTTAGCGGGAAAACCTTCACTACTGGCTGGAACTACATTGCTGCATGGGCCGAGTACAAAAAGGTTGCAGTAGCTACAGATGGAAGCCTGTTTTTGGTAGCCGATAAGGATAACGAAAGGATCACCGCTGTCTCTTCCCAAGGAAACACGCTGTGGAAGTCGGAACCGATGGGCATCTTCAAAGACTTCATTGACCTTCTATATGACCCAACATCCTCCAGTGTCGTTGTGTCTCAGATTCTCCCGAACAACACTCAAGGCGTTCTCTACAACATTGACTCCAACACTGGGAAGACGCGATGGAAGAAGATGTGGCCTGAAATACAATCTCATACGAGAATGAGCTTGTCAACCGTTACCAAAGCCGTATATTTAGCTAGTAAGGACTACCAGAGCCTTGTAGCATTCAGCTTAAAGGACGGTTCTGTGATGTGGAAAAAGACCGGCCAGGCCAATGTCACCCTGAGGCAGCCCATGGGTGTGTCTTGTGACGGGAAGACTGTGTTCCTTCCAACCAACACAAACCGTGAGGAGACCCCACAGCTTGCAAGAAAGAGCAATATCGTTGCTTTCGCTGCCGATACTGGAAACCAACTGTGGAGCGTGCAAACAAATTTTTCCGAAGACGGGGATCTGGCCTGCAGCAATAATATATTGTTTGGTACAGTTGGAACCATGAGCCCTGGTGAAGATAGTATATTTGCCATCAACATTGCTGATGGATCGCTTTTGTGGAGGATTCCCTCCCTGTGTAAGTGTTCGTTTGAATTAGCTACTAGTGGACCTGTGGTTGACAAAGACGGGAATGCCTACTACAGTTGTGGCAATCAAGCGTATTCGGTCGATTCCAAAGGGAAAAAACGATGGTCTTCGAAGATATTTGGAAGTGAAACATACAATACCTGTGAAGCCTGGCCCCCCTCCCTCCATCCTAGTGGCTATGTCTACTTTGTACACACCAAAAACACTGAAATGTACGCCTTGTCCACAAAGGATGGGAGCCTGGCTAGTACCTATAGACCTAAAGACACCATTTTCATATCTCCACCTGCTTTGGTGGGCGAGGAGGTCTTGTATGTTGGAGAAGGAGCAGAATTTTCCATGACCGTGGAAAGTATCAAGCCAATGGAATAAGATTTAATTCAAGTGATTTGGACTAGATAATAGACTAGTATATTAGATACTAACTTTAGTGCTTAGGCCATGATAGGAACAATTTGTAGTGATTTAGCAAGTTTAAGATTCAATAAATGAATAATATTTGAGGTTCAATGAGTGAAGTGTGATTATATCAATCAATCAATCATTATTTTTTAAGTGCACCACACCCGAAGGTGCCTGAACATACCAATGGCCCTATATAGCACTATAACATCAATACACATACGACATCAGGACTAACTGGAGTAGCTATCTAGTACACTAGTCCATCACATCCATGGCAAAATAATGAGTTACACACCAAATCTGGCACACCACATTATAATACTTGGTATTATATATAGTGTGTGCATGCACGTGTCATGCTTTCGGTATTCTTTCATCCTTGCATCATGCTACATAAATTAATAATGTTATGTCTAATTTGAGTTTGCTTTCAAAATTGAACTAATTATAATGGGAGGTTAATTTAGTTTGGGCTGAATTCCTATCCTATTTTGCAGTTTTCACACACTGGATACCGTATATTAACTACAAAGTATGATATCAGTAGTCACTGAACAAGTAATGATTTTGTTGTTATTGAATATCACCCGCCATAATAATATTACAGTAGCCCTTTCCAAACCGACTTGCAATTTTTCAGCTGAAACCTGAAACTCAGATCACTGGAAGCATGACGAGCTCGAGCCAAACAACCCTTGCTCTCGTTGCTATTGTAGTAATTGCTTTCAATGTCCACTCCTGCTTGTCCGCTTGGTCGCAAATGAACGCGGACTGCGGTTCGACCAACTACGTCAATTACACCGGCAAGCAGTTCAGCACCGGATGGAACTTCACCTCTGGGACGTACACTTACCGAAGTTTGGCCGTGGGACCGAATGGGAAACTATTCGTGGTGGACATGGACGGACTTTCGACAGTAATAGCTGCTGTATCCCCTGCAGGGAAAGTCTTGTGGCGCACCAAGCCCCTTGGGGACGTTCTCTCTAATATCATACACGACCCGGTGTCCGCCGCACTCGTTGTTGCTGCGTTGAGTATCAACTACAACAACTCCACCCTCTACAGCATCAATGCTCAGAATGGGAAATTTCTATGGAAAAAAGTGTATCCTGAGATTGGCACCTCCACATTGCTGAGTATGTCCAATGCAACCAATGCTGTCTACCTTGGGGATTATGACTATAAGAATTTCATAGCTGTGAGCTTGAAGGATGGCTCTGTCATGTGGAACAAGACAGGACTTGCTAGTCTATACGAGGACCAGCCTACAGGCGTGTCATGTGACGGGAAGACTGTGTTCCTCCCGACTGACGTCAACGGTGGAGGTCCCTCCAATGGTACTGGAACCATCATTGCATATGCTGCAGACACTGGTAAAGAATTGTGGAGCACTGCTACTAATTTCTCAATTGATGGACACTTTGCCTGTAGTAATGACACGTTATTTGGTCTAGTTGGTGATCTTGGCCCAGGGGGTGATGGAATATTTGCCGTCAACATCACAAGTGGCTCCCTCTTGTGGAGGATGGACACTCTGTGTAACTGTAAAAACTTCAGTGACGGTACTAGAGGGCCAGCTGTGGACGGAAAAGGGAATACCTACTATAGCTGCGGAAATCAAATGTATTCAGTGGACAAAGGAGGAAATAAAAGATGGGTTTCTTCCATGTATGATAAGGGGAAGCTCAACACTTGCGAAGGCTTACCTCCCTCCCTTGATCCCAAAGGATTTGCCTACTTTATTCATTCCAACCATTCTGTAATGTTTACGCTGTCCACTGCAGATGGCAGCTTTGTTAATTCATACAAGGTTGGTACCAACACAACTGAATTCAACCATCCTCCAATCCTGGTTGGTGAGAAGTTCATCTACCTGCTATCTGGGGCAGGGGTGGCTACTGTGAAGGCCATCAAATCAAAAATGTAGCTTCACCCTTGTATCTGCTTATATTATGTAGCTTCACCCTTGTATTTACTTGAAAATGTAGCTTCGCCCTTGTTTCGACTCAAAAATGTATCCCTTAACCCAATATGTTTGATAAAGTTTTCATTTTTGTATTTCTTTGCACATTAGAATTTTGTTATTGTGTTACAGTAACTATACTAGATAATGTTTTAAATTACGTAATTTTTGGATCACGTGAGAGCAATGACACGGTTTCCATATTAGTTCACTGAGAATGGGCTGTACCATCCGATCTACTAAAGAAGCAGAAATGAGACCAGCAAGACTGGGTTTTGCTTTTGCACTGATGATCGTTCTCGATGTCAACGTGTGCTCCTCTCTCTGGTATCAAAATAGCGGGGATTGTGGCGCTACAAACTACGTCAATTTCACCGGTAAACAGTTCAACACCGGATGGAACTACTCCTCTGGCGCTTCGATGTTTCTGTACGAGAATTTGGCCGTGTCTCCGAACGGAACGCTATTCACTGCTGACAACGTGGGGGGCTCGGTGGGAATAACCGCGGTTTCTTCGAAAGGGAAGGTTTTGTGGCGATCCAAAGCACTCGGCACCTGGCTATCGAATTTGATACACGACCCCAAGACCTCCACCATTGTAGTTGCAGGCGTTAACATTGACTACAGTAACTCTACCCTCTTCAACATCAATGCTGATAATGGGAAAATTCGATGGGGGAAGGCTTATTCTGAGATCCGCACCAGCACCTCCGTGAGCATGTCCAATGTCACCAATGCTGTCTACCTTGGTGACTACGACAACAAGAATATCATAGCTGTGAGTTTGAAGGATGGCTCAGTTATGTGGAACAAGACAGGTCTTATCGGCGTATACGAGGACCAGCCTACGGGTGTGTCATGTGACGGGAAGACTGTGTTCCTCCCAACTGATGTCAACGGTGGAGGTCCCTCCAACGGCACTGGTACCATCATTGCCTATGCTGCAGACACTGGTAAACAATTGTGGAACACTGCTACTAATTTCTCAATATATGGTGGTTTTGCCTGTGGGGGTGGCATACTGGTCGGACTTGTTGGAGACTTGGGTCCAGGAGGTGATGGAGTATTTGCCATCAGCGTTGCAGATGGGACTCTTCTGTGGAAAATGGACTCCCTGTGTAAGTGTATGTACTATGGTGGTACAAGTGGACCTGTTGTTGATGGAAAGGGAAATTCCTATTTCAGCTGTGGAAATCAAGTATACTCCATCGACAGTAAGGGAAATAAAAGATGGTTCTCTTCAATCTTTGGCAAAGAGAAGAACAACACTTGTGGCAGTTGGGCTCCTTCCCTTCATCCGAAAGGATTCGTCTACTTTATTCACTCCAACAAGACTGTTATGTACTCGTTGTCCACTAATGATGGCAGTGTTGCTAGCATATACAAAGGCAGCACCAACACAACCCAGTTTACGTATCCACCCATCTTGGTTGGCGAGAAGTTCTTTTATGTAGTGATGGGATCGCCCACCGTGAAGAGTATAAAGTTTAAAAATGAATTTAACAAACCATCATCTAGATTCCATGCTAATGGATAATGTTTAATAATTCATACAGTTTAGTTAGATAGCAATTTTGAGATTTTTCCTTGTACACTATTCCATAGATTATATTCCGAAAAGAGCTGCCATTTTACTGCATCACGTGGTAATAATGGTTGTGCCTAAAATGTCAAATTTCACCAATAATATGCACAGCACTCTGAGAAATACAGAAGTGTAACTTGATATACTGACGTCGTCAAGGCTCGAGTTCCTGCATGAACGGCTTACTGTCCACGGTCCGTATTTTAGGGACAACTCATAATCATAGATAATATACAAACCTGCGATTTGTATTATCTATATGGGATAACAATGGCTGTACGTAAGTTAGTCGGTCTATTTCTTTCCCTCCTGACATTCGTTGAAGGAGATAACGAAGGGTTCGAAAGACCAGTTGTCGACTGTGGAGTAACAAATTACGTGAACTACAAAGGGAAGGCATTTCGCTCGGGATGGTCGTACTTTGTTGGGATTGATTTTCAGTATGTTGTCTCCACGCAAGGAACTCTTTTTGTGCAGTCTTCGAAAGTCGTGGCGTTATCTCCCAGCGGCGAGAAGGTGTGGGAGGTGAATAGAGATGGATGGACGAGTTTCAACAGTGACGATCTCGTATACCACGAAGGTACAGATACATTGGCCATGGGGTGGTGGTACACAAAGCTGCCGAATGTTGTTGTTGCTATGAAAGGAAAGAGCGGGAAAACGATTTGGGAGAACGAGAACAATGATTTTGATTCAACGGGACCAATAACGTTATTAAACCGTCAAAATGCTATAGTCGTTGTCAGCTGTAATACCCTTGATTCCTCCAAAGACTATTTGGTAGCTTTCGAACTTGGAGATGGGTCTTTTCTGTGGAATGCGACAGATTTGCCTTTCTTTTATTGCTTCAGTATAAAAACAAGTAATTCGAGTTTAAAAACTCGTGGGGCTAGTTATTATGTTATTATGTTATAAGTTATTATGTTCGGCGGAGCTTCAGTGCACGAATTCTAGCCAAATTTCAAATTGTCAGCGTTCGAAATCGGCCATCTTTATTTCGCGCAATATAAATTCTAATATAAATTCATTGTTGCGGTTACGCGTAGGAACACATATTATATATATATATATCTATATATCTATCTATATATCGGACGAGCGTTACATACCGGAAGTCGAAATGAAAACAATATAGGGGCTGCCTGCGGCAGCCCCTAACAAGTGTCCTTTGTGATGGAAAAGCTATGCTATTTCAGTACAGTAGTGGTGTGGATGCTTACGATTCCAGAACCGGACAGTTTAAGTGGCGTGTGTCCGTCCCATACAGTATCAACCAGTTAGCTAGTAGTGAAGATTTGATCTACATGACATATAGTCCACAGTGTATGGATGCTGATGTGGTGATGGGCGTGAACCCTGCGAGCGGGACCACTCTGTGGAGGATACTGAGTCCTTGTGAGTGCAATGGAGATATATCCAACACACATGGTACTGCAGGGCCAGCTGTGGACAAAAGAGGAAATGCTTACTTCAATTGTGGGAACCGGGCCTATTCTCTGGATGCGAGGGGCCTAGTTCGATGGATCACTCCTGTGTTTAAAGAAGGCTGGAACCAGTGCGACCGAGCCTTAGCTCCATCCTATCACCCCACTGGGTTTGTCTATCTCACGCCAACTTTACCAGAATCCGTTCTGTATGTTTTGTCTGGTCACACAGGGAAGATTGTTCACACGTACCACCTGGATGCTGTGCAGTATACAAGTATGATTCTGATGGGAAATGAGTTCATATATTTGATTGGAACAAATGTGACGACCATTAGAATGGAGAGTCCAAGAGTAGAGCAAAATGAAGAATGAACAATTGTGCCTTTGATGTGTGTGTGTGTGTGTGTGTGTGTGTGTGTGTGTGTGTGTGTGTGTGTTTGTGTTTGTGTGTGTGTGTGTGTGTGTGTGTGTGTGTGTGTGTGTGTGTGTGTGTGTGTGTGTGTTTATGAATACAGTTATGTAATTGTATGAGTGGACTCTTATGAATGTGTCATAGATCATAATGCAATTCGCTCGACCATGAGTGCAATGAAGTTTTGATAAAATGATAATGACGTCATGTTCTCGTAGTTCAATAATAATTCTCGTCCGAAACACAATCGATAGCGGCTGGATGGTTGCGCAATCAACAGTAGCTCAGTAAAAATGGCTGTCAGGTTACAACGAACGTGAATTCGAAAACACTACCTGCGTACCTCAACTCAAAGAATCCATACACCCAAGAGTCTACATGGAGAAATTCCACGCATTATTCGTCTTTTTATACATTTTCTCGAATGCGTGCAGAGTATCGCCTTGGCAACAGCAGTATGGCGATCCGAGATCAACGAACCACGTCAAATTCATCGGCTCCCAATTCACGACTGGCTGGAACTACACGTCGGATCCGTGGGTCTCCCTGGAGTCACCCGCTGTGACCGCTACCGGGATCATCTTCATACCAGGTCGCGCGTATCTGGTTGCAGTGGGACCGAACGGAACCGTTTTGTGGAAAACGGGAATTGCTCCTAACGGGAATGCTTACCAGACCAACGTCTTGTTCGACGAAGCGACAAATCTGGTCATTATTGGGACGTCATGGGTCGAGCAGAACACGTTCTTCATGATTGCAGCTGTTGATGTCACATCAGGACAGGTTGTCTGGAAGAGCCAGCAAAATGATTTCTACCACGCAACCACATTGAGTATCTCTCCTTTCTCCGAGGCCGTCTTTGTCGGAGGATTTGATCATCACACATTTGGTGCAGTACACATCAAAGATGGCCGCCTCCTGTGGAAGAGACGAGATGTGAAAAACCTAGGTTTATTCATGCAAACAAAGGTATCTCATGACGGCAAGACCGTTTTCCTCCCCACTGACCCGTGGGACGGGCTTGAGGGGAAGGGAAGGTTGATCGCATACAGCACTGAGTGGCCCCTTATCAAACACTGGTATGCTGACGTCGGTTTCACAGCTGGAGGTCTTTTTGCATCCAGCCAGGAAATTGTATTTGGAAGTGTGGGTGGGGGTGGGGGTGCTAAGGGGGATACGGTATTTGCCATCAGTCTAAGCAACGGCACCGTACTTTGGAATATTCCAAGTTTTTGTAATTCGCACCAAACAAGTGGTCCATCTGTGGACTCTGAAGGGAATGTTTACTTCAATTGTGGAAATCAAGTAATTTCACTCAATAAAAAGGGAAATTTGCGCTGGGCTTCCAAGCAATTCGGCAATGCAACTGCGAATTCAGTGACTTCGCCGTCCATCCACCCCAGCGGAGTGCTCTACTTCATCCACAATGACCACACCAGCTTGATGGCCTTGTCCACATCAACCGGTCACCTCATCAGTAGTGACAACATTGAGAACCTTGGATACCTGGAACCACCTATCCTCCTTGGAGATTCCTTTATTTACTTATTAGGAATATTCGGTAATTCTATCCGAGTGTATAGTATTCTTATGCATGTTACAATGTAGGCTAATAATAATAAAAAAACTCAGCCGGTTTTACGTGTGAATAATGAATTATGGATACAGTGCACTTGCGTTTTTTATCGTTGACGAATCGTTTCAATTAAATGTTGATGGCGTCTGCGGAACCCATTCTAGCGAGACAACAACAAGCAATCGACCACGCTACGCGGACCGAGAGAGTCACAGCCGGAGATCAAAGACATTACGACTCCTTTGAGCCGGCTCTGTACTACCTTGTTAGCAGTCTTTCCAAAGGAACACCTCACGTTTACCAGACCCCGACGTACCGATCCTTCAGTTCATTTCAACTTGTGTGAACTTTCGACTCGAGCCGGGAAGTCTATGGCCCATTAACATCCAGTAAAGCCTGCCTGTTCTTCTGTGTGTGTCTATTTGTGCTCTTTCGTGTTCGTGTGTAGAAGACCATGAGTTGCGAGACCGTTCCATATCTAAACGTGAAGAGGAGACGAACCTCGGTTCCCAGAGAAGAAATTGACGATGTATTTAGAACTTTCTTGAGCGATGAACCCGAAGGACCCTTCTCTAGTCTCCTCCCCGAGTTGTTAGAAACAGTCTTCAGTTATCTGGGGGTGACAGACAAAGGGAGAGCCGCCTGTGTTTGTCGCCACTGGAGGAGAGTGTGTTACTCGAGGTTCCTCTGGGAGAAGGAAGAAGCCAAGCTAGACCTCCAGCAGACCACCAAACAAGCACTAAGGTCCATCCAAGACAGAGGGATTGCAAGGATACAGATACTCAGCTTTAGTTCGAGCTTCACCAGTGTGACAAAATCCTTCAGCAACCTACGTTGCCTCCGACTGACCGGATGCTACAATACTACAGATGCTATGTTGAGGAAGGCATTTTCCTCTCCGCTGAATAGCTTGAAGGAATGTGATCTTAGCCTTTGCAAGCAGGTACGGTTTGAACGAGGTAGCATATGTGTTTGTCAGTCCGCGTGCCTATTTGTATATATGTGTGTATGTATGTGTGATTATATTATGTATGTGTATATGTGGGTAGATTGTAGAGGTCCACTCAGTACAGTCTACAGTGATGGGGAGATCTCAACATGTGGGTAGATTATAGAGGTCCACTCAGTACAGTCTACAATGATGGTGAGATCTCAACATGTGGGTAGATTATAGAGGTCCACTCAGTACAGTCTACAATGATGGGGAGATCTCAACATGTGGGTAGATTATAGAGGTCCACTCAGTACAGTCTACAATGATGGTGAGATCTCAACATGTGGGTAGATTATAGAGGTCCACTCAGTACAGTCTACAATGATGGGGAGATCTCAACATGTGGGTAGATTATAGAGGCTCACTCAGTACAGTCTACAATGATGAGGAAATCTCAATATGTGGGTAGATTATAGAGGTCCACTCAGTACAGTCTACAATGATGGGGAGATCTCAATATGTGGGTAGATTATAAATATTAATATGATATGTATGTGCATAAGCTACCAGGTACAGTCAGTATTGTATTGGTCCATTTCAGTTTATCATGCTATAGTTCAGATTCTCAATGGAGTACAAGATCAGCAATGTAGCTCTCTCCACAAAACACTAATTCGTACTCTCCAACATGGTTAGCGGTTTATGTAGAACATGCATACAAACCGGCGAACATGAACTTTAGTTTTACGGAACATGAGGATGTCTACACTGTGAACCACAGAGAACACACACACACATGCAAACGTGTTTGCATACTGTATCACAAATGATGCACACATACGAACACACAGGTGTCTCCATTACTATGGACTGTACTGAGTGAACCTCTATAATCTACCCACATGTTGAGATCTCCCCATCATTGTAGACTGTACTGAGTGGACCTCTATAATCTACCCACGTCGAGATCTCCCCATCATTGTAGACTGTACTGAGTGGACCTCTATAATCTACCCACATGTTGAGATCTCCCCATCATTGTAGACTGTACTAATTAAGTGAACCTCCATAATCTACCCACATGTTGACATCTCCCCATCATTGTAGACTGTACCGATTGGACCTCTATAATCTCCCCACATGTTGAGATCTCCCCATCATTGTAGACTGTACTGAGTGAACCTCTATAATCTCCCCACATATTGAGATCTCCCCATCATTGTAGACTGTACTGAGTGAACCTCTATAATCTACCCACATGTTGAGATCTCCCCATCATTGTAGACTGTACTGAGTGAACCTCTATAATCTACCCACATGTTGAGATCTCCCCATCATTGTAGACTGTACTGGGTGAACCTCTATAATCTACCCACATGTTGAGATCTCCCCATCACTGTAGACTGTACTGAGTGGACCTCTATAATCTACCCACATGTTGAGATCTCCCCATCATTGTAGACTGTACTAATTAAGTGAACCTCCATAATCTACCCACATGTTGACATCTCCCCATCATTGTAGACTGTACCGATTGGACCTCTATAATCTCCCCACATGTTGAGATCTCCCCATCATTGTAGACTGTACTGAGTGAACCTCTATAATCTCCCCACATATTGAGATCTCCCCATCATTGTAGACTGTGCTGAGTGAACCTCTATAATCTACCCACATGTTGAGATCTCCCCATCATTGTAGACTGTACTGAGTGAACCTCTATAATCTACCCACATGTTGAGATCTCACCATCATCACACTATGCACCATTGGTATTAGGTAACAGCTTCTATCATTTCAAGTGTTATCAATTGATCTAAATTGATTTGCATAATAATCGGGTTCATTGTAGCCTTGATAACATAATCTTACCAAAGCCATTCCATTGGCATAGCTGACATTTTGTATGGCTGTGTTAGGTGTGTTGGTAAAGGGTAGTTTTGTATGGAGCACTTGTTGCGAAAGCCACCTAATGGGATTCTACCAGTTTCTAAATCACGGAGTTGCTTTTATGGAACACACCCTATTGAAATGCGTTCAAACAAATATATCCATTCTTGTAATACAGTGGAACCTTTCTATTAGGGACACATTGGGACCTTGATTTTAGTCCTTTTTACAGAGGTTTCCTCAATTCAGAGGTCACTTAATACACTACAGTACTACATTGGGACACAGAATGGTGTCCTTATTATAGAGGTTTCTGCAATTCAGAGGTTTGTAATAGAGGGGTTCCACTGTATTGTACAGCTGGTAGTTGTTGCTTCCACTTCCTGTATTTATAACTTCCTCTTCCCTGTATACTTCAGTGTACCAGCTATTTTGCCTACTTTTTAGTTATATTGCCTATTTTGTATTTCCTACTTCCTGTTATGTATTCACTTCCTGTATTTATTACTTTCTCTTCCTGTATACTTCAGTGTACCAGCTACGTATGTTTTGCTTACTTTTTAGTTCAATTCTGACTATCTTGCCTATTTTGTATTTCTTCCTACTTCCTGTTATGTGTTTACTTCCTGTGCTCACTCCAGCTTCCTGTTTTTTTCACAGATTACAGATCGTGGGTTGAAGTATGTAGTCTCAAAGGCACCAAACATAGAAAAGCTTAACTTGGCTGGTTGTATCAACATCACGAATCAGGGGATTTCCCTCTGTTGTACTCACTGTAGGAGTATACGCTATCTCAATCTCTCAGGCTGTAAGCTGATCAACAGCATAGGTCTACAGTGCATCAGCCGGCCTGTGGTGGGCATGTGTGAACTGAGGGAGCTAGACCTTCAGGGGTGCGGAGAGGTCAGAGATGCCGGTCTTCACTACATCTCCCAGGGGTTGGCGAAGCTGGAGTCCCTTGTGTTGAGTTTCTGTCTCGAGGTCACCAATGAAGGCATCACTCACATAGCTTCCGGGCTTCTTCACCTCAAACGGCTCTACCTTCGCTCGTGTCGGAGGATCGGAGATGGTGCCATGTACAGTCTTGCCGCCCACTGCCCCACCCTTGAACACCTCGACGTCAGTTTCTGTCATCGCATCAACGACAGCTGTCTCAACTACCTTGCCCAAGGATTACCCAACTTGAAGAGCCTCCAGCTGTCTGCCTGTGATATTAACGACTCTGGAATTTTGGCTCTTGCGCAATCCCTCCACAACTTGCGTCATCTCAGTATAGGACAGTGTGAGAGGCTGACGGACCAGAGCCTCGGCTACATTGCCGAGTACATGACCAACCTGGAGAGCATCGACCTTTACGGCTGCACCAAACTGAGTGGCGATGGGATGAGAGATATTTTGAGCAAATTATCTCAACTGAAAAAACTCAGTCTATCATTAACCTGAATGTATGTATGTTTTTCTTTCATTTTTGTCAATCAGCATCATTTGATCTTCATTTGTACAAGTTGTCCATGGGATGAAGTAGTGTTGTTTATGTAGTAAGTTAAAATTGTGTGTTTGTGTGTGTGTGTGTGTGTGTGTGTGTGTGTGTGTGTGTGTGTGTGTGTGTGTGTGTGTGTGTTTCTGTGTGTGTGTGTGTGTGTGTGTGTGTGTGTTTCTGTGTGTGTGTGTGTGTGTGTGTGTGTGTTTCTGTGTGTGTGTGTGTGTGTGTGTGTGTGTGTTTGTGT
>OZ026565.1:297500-300000 GCA_964020155.1 Chondrilla cf. caribensis | reverse complement strand
ATGTCAGATTATAGAGATTGGGGCGTATAGAGATGTCAGATTATAGAGATTTGGGAGTACAGAGATGTCAGATTATAGAGATTTGGGAGTATAGAGATGTCAGATTATAGAGATTAGGGAGTATAGAGATGTCAGATTATAGAGATTTGGGAGTATAGAGATGTCAGATTATAGAGATTTGGGAGTATGAAGATGTCCGATTATAGAGATTTGGGAGTATAGAGATGTCAGATTATAGAGATTAGGGAGTATAGAGATGTCAGATTATAGAGATTTGGGAGTATAGAGATGTCAGATTATAAAGATTAGGGAGTATAGAGATGTCAGATTATAGAGATTAGGGAGTATAGAGATGTCAGATTATAGAGATTTGGGAGTATAGAGATGTCAGATTATAAAGATTAGGGAGTATAGAGATGTCAGATTATAGAGATTTGGGAGTATAGAGATGTCAGATTACCAAGGTCCCAGATTAGCTAACACAATGGGACAGTTGAGAGTGGCACCTTCGTGGTCCAGTTCCTTCGTAATTTTACGTTTCTTCTTTTTCGGAGACTTGTTTCCTGGAGCAGTAGACCAAACACAGACTAAGTGACTCACCATCACCACACATTATACTAGAGTACATAACTTATACACACAATATAATTTATACACAATTACACAATATAAAAGACAGATACATACTTATACGTACACATATAACAGACAGATACATACACACGTACACACACATAATACGATACATACCTTTTGATCTGTTACCGCTGTTCAGTACATGTCGATGTGAAAGGATGAAGCAAAGAGGCCATAACAATGACATGCGGTGGCACGTGTGTGATGTGTGTGACACAACCACATGTGGCACTCCAGCAGACACGTCCAAGCGCATAGTCTAGCATAGCCGACCCTTGATCCGCCATTTTATTTTGTTGAGATCTGCCCCAACAAAACAAAATGGCAGATCAAGGATCGGCTACACCAGACTATGCGCTTGGACGTGTCTGAGTCTGCGTACCTTCTATCAAGGGTCTTCCTGGGCGACTGTAGCCCCAGGAGGCCCTTTGCTGCACCGAAGTGCATCGAATCACTGTCACCTTGGACATGGAGGGCTTGAAGCAGACTACAAGAAATCAGAAAGTATACCTAATACATACTCAAAATGTAAAAAAAGTATCGAAATTCACTTTATTCCAGTTGATGTTGTACGTACTGGTATTTGTATGTTTATGTCAGCTAGTTAGTGCTATATTCACCTATCTTCTTGTTTAACTTGCTCAACGAGACCTGAAAGGACATCTTGGAGTTGCAAACGACCTTGGCCTGCCATGAAGAATAATGAACATAAATCTATACACTTGGAAACCAAAGAATGAACTCATGCATTACCGTGCTCGTCCACGTACGCCATTTTCCCTTATGGCCCGCCAGCGGATTGAAAATGGCGACCGGGCATCTGGCCAACCAGAGTACTAGCTCGGTAGCTCAGAGCTCATCGTATTTCGGCTCTGTAGGTAATTTCGTCGCTAGCACATTTGACACTTGAGTTTAAGTGTCATTTCCTCCCCCCCCCCCCCCCATCAGGTTCCCTACCACCCGGAGGAACAGACAGCCGTGCAAGTAGCTCTGGGTCAAAAACTAGGACAGGAATACATCAGCCAGAGGACTGGAGCAGGAGGACAGAAGGTGGTTCTCTTGTGCGATTTACATGTAGCTAGTGTAAACGTCTGCTAATATACCAATTTGCTGACTATGTATCACGTGTTTTTCTTGTTGCTGCACCCATTGGACAATGCAAATTGACTTAACTGTCCAATCTCATGCATCTCTCAAGTAAACCGACAATGTCTAGAAACCGATTAGACTAGATGTAGAAATGAAGATAATTAACACAATTAGTAAATGTCACTACGTTTAAATCCACACAGTTGTGTGGTCTCGCCGGTGCGAGACTGCAGCTCAGCAGTACCTCTGGTGCAGTATGAAGGGAGAATTGGGAGGGCTGGTAGCTGTGGTGGCTTCATGGCTCAGTGGTTATGGCGGCTACAGTCAGATACCCTAGGTTCAAGTCCCGCAGTTGCCGGTTTTTCTCCTTTCTCCTTTCTCCCCGAGAAGGTTGGGTTCCAATTAAATCTTCTATAGAAACCACCATTCTTGTTTCCCATCTAACACACCGTACCTTCATACAGTTGAGATAAGTGCTCTCAAGAGCCATGCATGCGCAGTGAAGATATTGTTTACCCTGGGTCAACAACACCTGCTTTGTTTATTTTTCTTGGCTTTGGTACATATGTCGTTTACTTTGGGTTGTCTTATTGCATGTTTTGTTTATTTTAGATCACCTTATCATATCTCTTAATTATTTAGTTTGCTTTATTGCATCTCTTGTTTACCTTTGGTTGTTTCATTACATGTGTTGTTTACCTTTGGTCATTTCGGGGCATGTGTTGTTTACTTTTGGTCGTTTCACTGTTTATTATATGTACATGTGTTTGTTTTT
>OZ026565.1:290000-295000 GCA_964020155.1 Chondrilla cf. caribensis | reverse complement strand
TTACCACTCTGTGTCTAATATCGTGATGATGAGGTAATTGTTCTTGTGGTAACACTTTCTCTCGTTTTCTTCCACTCAAACTCAGGTATTAAAGACGAGGATGCACGTTTGAAGAGATTAGCGAAACAGAAGGCTTTGCAGTTTGCCTGGAAAACAAAGCGAAAGCCAATGGAAGAAAATGGAACTGAGAAGAACTGTAGTACTTCTGCCGATCCACAGTCGGATTACTCTCGTGACATTGTGAGCTGTACTGAGGGTGATGTGGATATTTTAACAGATGGTGAGTGAACCTCCATAATCTACCCACATGTTGAGATCTCCCCATCATTGTAGACTGTACTGAGTGAACCTCTATAATCTACCCACATGTTGAGATCTCCCCATCATTGTAGGCTGTACTGAGTGAACCTCTATAATCTACCCACATGTTGAGATCTCCCCATCATTGTAGACTGTACTGAGTGAACCTCTATAATCTACCCACATGTTGAGGTAAACGTGTACTAACACTATAGGAAGTCCATTTTGGTAGCTCAGGGAGTGTCCTTTGTAGAGAGGTGATTCTTACAATGTCCTTCAGTGACCTGTCTCCCCACTCAGTAACCTGTCTCCCCACTCAGTAACTGTCTCCCCACTCAGTGACCTGTCTCCCCACTCAGTGACCTGTCTCCCCACTCAGTGACCTGTCTCCCCACTCAGTAACTGTCTCCCCACTCAATGACCTGTCTCCCCACCCTTGTAGAGGACCCACTGTTTTGGGAAGGTGTGTTGATGTCACAGAGAAGTCCGGAGCCGGGGCCTCCCCAGCCTCGCCCACCGGCTGCTCCCGGCACGGGACGAATGACACGATCCAGACACCAGGATGGACACGCCCCTTTGAACAGGGGAGCGAAGAGCGAGGAAAATTCCCCCCCGAAGTTCAAACGCCCGAGACATCACTAAACTCAACAGATTGGCTGTATATATTACACCCTACACCCTGTCTATAATATATAATATTGTACTATGTAATATACTTGTACAGTATGTATTATTGTAATATACAATACTAGTCTACCCTGTACTTACATACATCGTCATCATCATCACCACCACCATCATCATCATCATCACTATCACCATCATCACCATCATCATCATCATCATCATCGTTGCTGTCATCATCATCATGCATGAACATACAAACAAGTGTGGAAAAATGTTCTGTGAATACATGAATGCAAAAGTCAACTGTTTTGAAAGTTCTAATGAACAACATTGAAGACGTGTTCACCTGCCTAAGTGTGTGTGCACATGTGAGCATATAAGCACATTTGTCCTATCCATCGCGGGTGGTCTCTCATACTCCAAACATCTTCCTGAAATCTTTGTTTGACAGCTTTTCTTTTGATTCCTCAGTTCCTTCACCTCCTCGATTTCCCTCAACCTCCTGTGGAGGATCATTTTGTCCAGATGTTGACTTCTGTTCAGGCGTCTGCTTCTTCGATGTCGAGGACTCCACTTGTATCTTCTGCCTACGAGCAGTTGCACTACAGCGACGTCAAAACAGTAGAAGGAATCAACACACTGTCCTGTACACACTGATTAGATATGTAAGTGTAGATGACAAAACAGACAACAGGTAAATATAGAGATTGGAAAAGTAAACAACAAACAACATGTAAATATAAACAGATTGGAAATGTAAAGAACAAACAACATGTAAATATAAACAGATTTGAAATGTAAACAACAAACAACATGTAAATATAAACAGATTTGAAATGTAAACAACAAACAACATGTAAATATAAACAGATTGGAAATGTAAACAACAAACAACATGTAAATATAAACAGATTGGAAATGTAAACAACAAACAACATGTAAATATAAACAGATTGGAAATGTAAACAACAAACAACATGTCACATACACAGAAGTAGGAATCATCCTTGGAGGAGGCATCAATGTACGCTGTTGACTGGTTGATGTTGTTTCCATAGCAACAGCATCACCCTTCTTCTTTGGGGGATTTGAAATGGCCACTGTGATCATCCTCCCTCTCACATCTGATTGGTGGAGTTGTTTGACGGCCTCTTCTGCAGCTGTCTGTGTGAACAAACGTATAAAAACAAGTTAATTGTCTGTTAATCACATTACATCAGTGTAACCCATCAACACCAGACAAAACAACACACACACACACACACACACACACACACACACACACACACAGAGAGAAACACTCACACACACACACACACACAGAGAAACACTCACACACAGACACAGACATACACACACACACACACACACACACACACACCCAGACATACACACACACACACACAGACACACACACACCTCCTCCTCATATTCAACATAAGCAATTCCCTTTCTCTGCCTCTTGAACGGCAGTCTCACTTGTTTGACTGTTCCACACTACCAGAAACATACACATACAACATATTTTGAGATTGTACACGAAATGTATCAAGATAAACGCCCAGTGGGCCACAGTTAACCTTGCAGAAGAGCTCTCTAATCTCATCTTCTGTCATGGAAAAAGGCAAATTGGAGACAAATACAGTCTTCTTGTCTTTGGTGTTGGGATACTGCAGCAGTGACAAATACAGTCAATCAGTGTGCGTCATGGGGGGTCCAATACAATACATAATACAGTGGAACCTCTATTAAAGGACTCTCCCAATAAAGGACACCATAGAAATTACCTCCATACAAAGGACACTCTGTAAGGCACCAAAAATAGACTTTCCTATAGTGCTAATACAATTCTTACCTCTGAAGAGTGGACAACCTCTCTACGGTGGACAAATTACCTGGTCCCAATGTGTCCTTTATAGAGAGGTTCCACTGTACCACATACAACATGTGAGTACATGCTAAGGACACTAGAGTGATGTGGAGAATGGAAATAAGGGGCTACAACATCTGTGGACTTGGTACACACCCCTTAGAAGGTGTGTCTGGGATAATTGGGGTTTTACTTCTTTGTTATAATTGCAGGGTCTTACTCTCTGAGCTTCCGCTTGTACTTTGACCTTTTTCTTTTCATCATACGGAGAGACATACATTTGTCTTCCATAAAAGCTGGTACGGTCCATTGAGAGGGCTTTAGTTACTGATTCCTGTCACAAGTGATGAATTACAGTGAAAGACAGTGTGTGTGTGTGTGTGTATGTGTGTGTGTGTGTGTGTGTGTGTATGTGTGTGTGTGTGTACGTGGTAATCTTCCAAAACATTGTCCTCTTCAATGCAGTGTATGTTCCATTCTGATTTCTTTTGCACTAACTTTGGAATGGAACTGGATATAGGCATACCCAAAGGGCTTCTTGGATAGCTCCTTCCGGCTCTTCACAATCCTGATATCGGCAATGCTCCCACACTCCCCGAAGAGATCCTGGAGTTCACTGCTCTTGGTTGCCAAGGGGAGGTTACTGACAAACACAGTGGATGTGTCTGGTGGACTAAATTAAGAGGAGAAGTGAATAAGTGTTTGAGAACAGACGTGCATCTTGAAACATCGTGACGTCACACAGTCTGTTGGAATATCAAAGGTGTACACACAGTCTGTTGGAATATCAAAGGTGTACACACAGTATGTCAGAATATCAAAGGTGTACACACGGTCTGTCGGAATATCAAAGGTGCACACACAGTATGTCAGAATATCAAAGGTGTACACACAGTCTTTCAGAATATCAAAGATGTACACAGCTAGTCTGTCAGAATATCAAAGGTGCACACACAGTCTGTCAGAGTATCAAAGGTGTACACACAGTCTGTCAGAATATCAAAGGTGTACACACAGTCTGTCGGAATATCAAGAATCTATCCACCTCTGTGTAGGGATGTTGCCTTCTGCTTCGGGGTGAGGAGCTTGTAGCTGGTTATCAGAGGGTGGGGGATCAGAATTGGTCTTATTCTGGTCTAGCGGGAACAAATGTTCCAGAACAAAGTGACCTCAACAATTAATCGTGTGAAATCCATTCAACGTACATTTCGATCTCTTGGGGAGAGACTCTGAAGCAGAGTTATTAGTTTCCATGGCAACACTTCCTTCATTGTCCTCCTATACGCACAGAAGAGGAAGAAGTCAGTGAAACAGAAGCCCGGGGCTCTTAGCAAATCCTCAATAAGAGCCCATAAGGACTCGACAGCTACGTATGGAAAGCTAGACCACTCCAGAAATGGTCACATAGTCTAGCATAGCCAAACTTTATTATCCTCCATTTTTATTACCACAACAAAATGGCTGATTGAGGGTGTGGCTATGTGAGACCAAGTCTGACAGTGGTAAACAGTCCAGCAACATTGCATGGAGGTATGTACCTCTAAAAACTCTGTGTACTGTCTCTTCTTTCTCCTCTCAGCAGGGCCTTTTTTCCGCTCCTTCTCTTCTCCACTTCTCGGTCTCCTGCCTTCTGCTGCGCGAGCTCTGTCTTGCTCCTTCTGGAGGTACTTCTTCTCCAGTCTTCTGATCTGACTCCTTCTCTCTCTCACTCTGTCCCCTGCAGTCAAGAGGGTGTCCAGGCTGCCTTCCATCCTCTCAAAGAAGAGAAAATTGCTGAAGAGGAGTTCGGGGTTGTCCTGGACACTGTTGACTGCTCTCTTGAACACCGAACGACACTTATCCTTGTTGCCATGGTGCCTGCAAGAGGAGAGATGCAGACCATGGTGCCTGCAAGAGGAGGTGTGACTTTACAGTTTGTGCTCTCAATCCTAACACATGCACACGATGAGGTAGTTCATTATCTCCGAATGCAGTCAATAGCAGATGAAGTACGCAGGAATGAGTGATATACTCATCCATCCATCACAGAGGTGCCTAGCAATACCAATATGCTTGTTATCTCGACCAACACTTACCACCTCCACCCACACTCACCACTTCCATCAACACTTACCACCTCCACCCACACTCACTCACCACTTCCACCCATACTCACTCACCACCTCCACCCATACCTACCACCTCCACCCACACACACCACCCA